>CM033470.1:22588455-22688768 GCA_019447015.1 Hymenochirus boettgeri | reverse complement strand
ATATACTGTAGTTCTGGTTGGTAAAGGGATACTATATTATATTGAGAATTACTGATATTAATACATATACTGTAGTTCTGGTTGGTACAGGGATACTATATAATATTGAGAATTACTGGTATTAATACATATACTGTAGTTCTGGTTGGCACAAGGATACTATATAATATTGAGAATTACTGGTAATAATACATATACTGCAGTTCTGGTTGGTACAGGGAAACTATAATATTGAGAATTACTGGTATTAATACATATACTGTATTTCTGGTTGGTACAGGGATACTATATAATATTGATAATTACTGGTATTAATACATATACTGCAGTTCTGGTCGTTACAGGGATACTTTATAATATTGATAATTACTGGTATTTATATATATATATAGCGTAGTTCTGGTTGGTATGGGGATACTATATAATGAGAATTACTGGTATTAATACATATACTGTAGTTCTGGTTGGTACAGGGATACTATATGATATTGAGAATTACTGGTATTAATACATTTACTGTAGTTCTGGTTGGTACAGGGATACTACATAATATTGATAATTATGGTATTAATACATATACTGTAGTTCTGGTTGGTACAGGGATACTATATAATATTGAGAATTACTGGTATTAATACATATACCGTAGTTCTGGTTGGTACAGCGATACTGTATAATATTGAGAATTATGTAATATCTATATAACAGACATATCTATACAGTATCTAGATTCCAGCTCCTAGTAATGGGATGTAATATCTATACCACAGACATATCTATACAGTAAATAGATTCCAGCTCCTAGTAATGGGGTGTAATATCTATATAACAGACATATCTATACAGTATCTTGATTCCAGCTCCTAGTAATGGGATGTAATATCTATATAACAGACATATCTATACAGTATCTAGATTCCAGCTCCTAGTAATGAGATATAATATCCATATAACAGACATATCTATACAGTATCTAGATTCCAGCTCCTAGTAATGGGATGTAATATCCATATAACAGACATATCTATACAGTATCTAGATTCCAGCTCCTAGTAATGGGATGTAATATCCATATAACAGACATATCTATACAGTATCTAGATTCCAGCTCCTAGTAATGGGATGTAATATCCATATAACAGACATATCTATACAGTATCTAGATTCCAGCTCCTAGTTAATGGGATTGTAATATCTATGATAACAGACATATACTATACAGTATCTAGATTCCAGCTCCTAGTAATGGGATGTAAATCTATATAACAGACATATCTATACAGATCTAGATTTCCAGCTCCTAGTAATGGGATGTAATATCTATATAACAGACACTATCTATACAGTATCTAGATTCCAGCTCCTAGTAAGGATGTAATCTATATAACAGACATATCTATACAGTATCTAGATTCCAGCTCCTAGTATGGGATGTAATATCCTATACTACAGACATATCTATACAGTATCTAGATTCCAGCTCCTAGTAATGGGATGTAATATCTATATAACAGACATATCTATACAGTATCTAGATTCCAGCTTAGTAATGGGATGTAATTCCTATAACAGACAATCTATACAGTATCTAGATTCCAGCTCCTAGTAATGGAATGGGATGTAATATCCATATAACAGACATATCTATACAGTATCTAGAGAGAGTATTGATATTGTTTTTAATTTCTAAGGTATATGAATAGATTTTAACTAGAGAATGTACAGAGCAGGGAAACCTTTGACCCGTGCGGAGCAGATTACTATCAGATCTTACAGGAAACCCAATTAGACAGGGTTGTTAGGTGTCATGCCGTTTGCTGATGGAGATATACATGGGGTTAATGTGCACTGGCTCCTTATAATTACCCAGGAAGTGTCTGTGAAATTCAGCAATGCCTTTAATGTGCTAAATCTACAGTTAAAGGGACAGTATCACCCAAACCTGGAAAGACTTAATGCTCCGTCTATATCCTAAATGCCAAACATTGAGTTATCTTCTATACAATATCACCACTGTAGCCCTAAAACTGGCCATAAACACAATGGGCTCAGCTACTAGGGCACGCTGCGGCCAATCGCTCTTTCAGCTCCTTCGATTAACGATTGGTCAGCGCAACTTTAAGCCTTGGTTTGCGCCAGCTGCATGAGTACAGGAGGAAACTAGCGCCGATTTAATAAAGACTGCGCGGCTCTAGATGAATCTCCCTGATACTCTTCCCACAATCCACAAGATGCGTTCACCTTGGACATCCCATCAACCCACCATGATTATCCCCCAGAAGACAGACTTATGGCGTGGGTCTATTCCTGCCTTGAAACAGGTTTCGATTTGGAACTGCCGGTTTAGAAAATCTGCAGATCTGACAAATTTTTTCAGAATTTTTTCGGAAATTCTAAAATCAAAACTTCGAAAACAGCTATCGAAACTTCTAAAAATGTCATTTGAAAATTGAAAAGTTTGAGCGAAGATTCAAAAATGGGAACGAAAAATTAGAGAAATTCCAATTGAATTGGATTTTTGGAACAGTAATAGGTTCCGCGGTACCGCCATCGGAACGGAACTCGCCCAGCAAAACTGCGATGGGGCTGCCTCCCTGCTTCATCTACAGTGGAGTTCTAGGGGGAGTTTTAATTTTCCTATTAAAGGAGCAATCCTGTAAAGGGAAATGCAGTTAATTGTGGGCAGGGGGTCCTATAATACACAGGGAGATATATACACAGAGGATAGCTTTCTCCATCCTCTGTGTGCAATACAATTAAACGGTATTGGGGCTTTATCTGTACTGTGTATACCTGTTTCCCGAACAAGCGTGCGGTGCGTCGGCCAAGCGGTCATTCGGGAAAGACCGTAAATTCCCCTCGGCTGAGGTAGTCTCTTATAGGGGAGTCGGTCGCTGTCATGGAAAACACAGTCCCGAGCATTCTCCCTATGTGGTGTATATGCTGTATAAGGTCAATGCTGTGTATATACTGTATAGGGTCTATGCTGTGTATATACTGTATAGGGTCTATGCTGTGTATATACTGTATAAGGTCAATGCTGTGTATATACTGTATAGGGTCTATGCTGTGTATATACTGTATAGGGTCTATGCTGTGTATATACTGTATAGGGTCTATGCTGTGTATATACTGTATAGGGTCTAATATATGCGTATACTGTATCCAGATATATGATATGTATGGGCCCCGAATGTACAGATGTTGATCCTTTTCTATGTTTATTATATAGAGATTACTGTATATACAGGATAATATGATTTGTAAGGGGCCCAGACTGTGCAATTGATTATCTTTTTATGTTTAATATATATAGAGATAATACTGTATATACAGATAAATATGAATTTTGGGGCCCAGGAATGGTGCTTGATTATCTTTTCTATTTTATATATATAGAGAATACTGTATCTCAGATAATAGATATTGATGGGGCCCAGCAAGGTGCATTGGGATTATCCTTTTCTATGTTTATATCTCTAGAGAATTTTATACTGTATATACAGATAATAATTATTTGTATGGGCCCAGGATGTGCATTGATTAATCTTTTCTATGTTTATTATTTGAGATATACTGTATATTCAGATAATATGATATTTGTAGGGGGCCCAGGGACTTGCATTGTGATCTTTTCTTGTTTCTATAATAGAGATATCTGTATATACAGATAATATTAATATTGTTATGGGGCACCAGGAATGTGCATTGATTTATCTTTCTATGTTTGTATAAGAATGTTGACCAACAGTACACTTCCGCTAATTTAGTTTTAAATTCCCTAGTTGGATTCTCCAAAATCCGTGTATTGTTTTGTGATATTGTGATTCCATCTTGGTCCCTCACAGAACCATTAGAAAAAAATAGGGACATTGTTGTTGACCACAGCCATTCTTACAATAATCTTCGAGGTTTATTCCACAGTCCAAATTTCCACTTCTTGCCTCACCACATTTGGGTTAGGATTGGTAGGATTTTGGCCTTGATAAGTTGGGGATGAAACTATTTATTAATCATATCAATAGTATTAAAACGTGTTGATTCCCTTTAATACCTTTTTACCGCTGACCATAGATAATCTTGGTGTCACATGTAGACCGCACCAGAGCTAGTTGCCAGGGTGTCACATGTATGCCACCAGGGTTAGTTGGTGTATATCACATGATTTTGTATACCTGAACATAATATGGTGGAACTGATAGGCTTCATGCATCACATGATATGCTACAGTGTAGAGTTGTCATGGTTTGTATCTGTGATCTTGGAAACACATCCTCTTTAGTTGAAATCCTGAAAGCTATAGTACATTCCAGAAGAATTGTTTTGGGTTTTCTGTAGCTCAACACGAGATCTTTAGGATGAGTAGAGTTGAAATGTTTCGATCATGATTTATGAAGTATATTTGCTCGTCAACAAGATCAGCTTCTTACACAAGAACAATGTAAAGAGCAACATTTATTATTAGCAGGCATATCACCAGTGCTAACTAAAATCACTGGGCCCCCCAGCAAACTATGATAGGGCCCCTATCTGTGCTTATAGCACGTGGGTAGATTTTCTGGGTGGAAGCTATACCTCTCATGGGAAAAATTAGAAAATGGGGCCCCCCTTGGCTCTGGCGCCCCCTGCGGCTTGCTCCCCGGTATTTACACCCCCTGATTATTCCATTAACAGATTCTAGTCCATAGAATACGACAATCATAATGAATGTGTATGCTAAGAGAACATGGGTCAATGAACAATGGCGTCTTCACAGGAAACCGAATGGGCAAGATATAAATACGCAGTCATTATTATCAGTTTAAAGACTTTTGATCATTGGTTTACCATGCACTTGGGTCATTACTACCACAGTACTACTTGACAGATGAACTCTGGTAGTTATATCATGTTGTGGGTTTGTGTGGGTTGCAGGGAATAGAACACTAGTCAGGTAAATATGGAGTAGTAAAGAGATATAACTACTGCTTCTGTACTACTGACCGGGTGCAAGGTTTGTTAACAACGCCTGGACTTAGCTTCTCTTGGTCTGTGTTGGTTTGTTACCAACTTGCACTATCTGATAGTGTATGGGCTGCAATAAGCTGCAATTGGTTAATAGGGTGATGGAGCATTTTCAATTCAGACCGATGTTTTGTAATCACTGCGTAATGTGTTCCAAACAGTATAAAAAATTACGACGCATAGGGGGTTATTCACAGATGTGAAAATCGTGCAAAAAGATTGCAAATGGGATTTTTTTTTGCAACATTGTGCTGAATTTCCAATTACACCCTTTAAAAAAAAAAAATTTTTCCCCCTCCAGTTGTGCAAACTTTGCACTGATTCCCGCTAATTGATTCAACATCTGCGGGTCCGTTTTCATTTAAATTGAGTTATTACAATGCCTTGGACCTTGGACCATGGTCTTTTTTCTGTCTTCCCAATATCTTTCCCTAACTTCCACAATTAACCGGTTTTACATAACCGTCAAGTAAACAGTGTTTTCCCAGCCATCCGGACCCTTTCCGGGAATCTATTATTTAATAAATAGTTTTTTGTTTTTTTTAATTACCTGAGATTCGTCATAATCTAAATTTATACTCATGGACATATCTCAATAAATTCTTCCCAATCCCAGAAGAACCAGATATCTTTCCTGGAATTGAATCACCACAGATTTTTTAGGAAATCTTTGGGAAGTCCCGCCATGTGTCGGGCCTAGAGTTCACATTTGTGTGAAATTTTTGATTATAGACATTCCTTTAATTGAATTTAACAGATGCATTTTAAATGGCAGGAACCAGGCTAAATAGTGTCTATTCTATCTCTAAAGCCCTCATCGCATCAATGGAATCCACAATATTGGAACAACTAAGATCGAACCAGGGGAAATTTTTTCCGCCGTCCAAACTATCCGTAGATTTTCCTTGAAATCTTTGGCGGACACGAGGTGGGGGAACTTCCGTCAAGTTGCGGTCAGATCCGTCAGAAAGAAGGTTTCTTTCCCACCCATAGAGCTAAACTCTTCGTGTAATAAATTCCTTCCCCATCCCAGAGAACCAGAGTCTTCCTGTAATGATCACCACAGATTTAAGGAAAATTCTTTGGGAAGTCCCCAGCCCTGTGTCCGGCCTAGAGGTCACATTTTGCGTGGAAATTTGATTATAGACATTCCTTTATTGAATTGACTTTGTCCCTTTGGGTTATATTACTGACTGGTATAGATTTCAGACCGACTGGCTTTCACTGAGAAGATTTAGGAAATCTTAAGACCCCTTCTCTATTTGACTTCAAGAGTTACAGGTCTGTGCAAGCTTTTGATTTGTTGATATGTTAAGAAATAACTACTATTGATTCTATGATTAATCTGCAGACACTGGCCAACAGAAACCATGCTGAAAACCCCAGTAGACCTATCAAAATGACCCTTAGGCTTTGGTACACACAGCATATAATTTTTGGTCGGACGAAAAATATCTGCGGTGTGGGGCGCCGACCGTGACTGACCTCGATCGTTCGCTCGTCTGGACGAGGATGACCGGTACGTGTCATAACTTCCGGTCAATCATGAGGTTCCCTATGGGCCGCGCTAATCACATTGTTCGCATTTTTTGGCCGCGGATGAATCTTCTATGACCGACGGAAATTTGTACACATTGGGTACCACACAGGGTAATCAGTCGATTGGGCAAATACAAAGTTTTCCTACTCTTTATGGATGTGGGTAATGCATAAGAACCACAACACGATCGCCAGATCTGTCTCCGAAAGGCCTATCAAGCACGTTCAGCCGGGTTTCCAAACCATAAGATATTTCCAGCTGACCACCGCTACATGTCACTGATTGGACCAGTTGGGGCTGAAAATATCTTATAGTGTGAAACCCAACCACAATTCAGTAATATGGCCCAATATCCTGATGAGGGGTGTCCCCCCCATCTTACACGCATTAAAATGGGCAGGACCAGGCCTAAATAGTGGCCAAATTCTAATCTCTAAACAGCCCTCCATCCATCATGGAATCCACAATATTGGAAAAACTGAGATCGACCAGGGGGAAATTTTTTTCGCGCCGTCCCCAACTTCCGTAGATTTTCCTTGAAAATCTTGGCGGCACGAGGTGGGGAACTTCGTCAAGTTGCGGTCAGTCCAATCAGAAGAAGAGTTCTTCCCAACCCATAGAGCTAACTATCTCGTGGTTTTTTTTTTCTGTATACTTGGGTTTTTTTTTTTATTTTCTTTTTACCTTCAAACCGAGCCAATCATTTTTCTCAGAAACCGAATTAATTTTATCTGTATCTCTCTGTGTGATTGTCAGCACGGGACAAAAAACACATGATCATCGCCTCTAACCTTAAACCCAGCTGTTTTAACAGCCATCAACTCAGACGATGGCGATGCATATTACCTAAACAAAGGGAGATGCATTGTACACATAAAATCCCATTATTCCGCCACTCATGACTTAAATGGTTTCTCTTTCCATCAGTTTTGTCTTTCTAAAACAGAATGTACTCACATTCCCAGATTAACCATGCCATAGAATACGTAAGCATGACGCATAAAAGATTCTGATTTTCAAAGGCTGAATAAAAGTCTGCATGCGCTATTTATTACTTCCAACCAATCAAACTTCGTTTGGATTGTAATCTGATTAGAAAGGAACGACATAGTCTCGTTCTGACATCGGTTTCACGGAACCATTTTAAAAACCGGGAACTCATCTCTACATACTGATTGTAAATTCCTACTGGCGTTTCCATTCAATACATTAGCAGAAGGTTAAATCCCCTGGGAAAGAGACCCCCATCCCAACAGGCATTGGCTGTAATAAGGATTTGTCTGGTTGATGGTAACCGACCATTATACTGCACAGTTGGGTAAACACGATGGATCCTTGGGGGGGGTTTCCAACTTACTATTCCGCCACCTGCAACCGGTTGGCCAAGAAAATACTGACATCGCAGCAAAAGTGCCAGTTTGTCTTGTATGGTGATGGGTTTGGGTCCCTATGTTGCGTAAGGTCCCACTCCCGTCCAGACTGTAAAGAAAGGGGAGGGCACTGTGGGTACAAGGATTAGGTTATAACTTTGTGAGTCGGGTTATGGGCAGGTTTGGCAGTTGGCGTAACACAGCGCCTGCATGGCCCTCGACTGCATGGGGTGGGAGGTTAAGAGGCCCGTAATCATCTCCCCAAATCTCTGTGATCAAGCTGTTTTTTTTCGGTCGGTTCCGGTCATTTTTAAACATCTTTGATCGCGCAAATCTTCATACTTCATAGGTGCGATCAGCTGTTTAAAACTGGACCTCTGGGGATTGGAGGGATTTGGTGTCAGGGGCCCCGGCCCCCCGCTGAGAATTTGGAGGCCATGCCCCCTGACAACACACCCCTCCCATCCCCAGAGGTCGTTTTTACCCTGGCAGTTAACGCCCTCGGTGAATGGTTGGGATAGATCAAGAGTGGTCTTCCATGTTGGCGGGTGGGTCTTAGCGTGATTTCCGACATATCTGGATTTTCAAATGGCAAATGAGATCAGTGGCTACAGACGCAATCCACATAAATACTCGATCGATAATAAACATTGGATGGTGTGTACCCCCCTAAGATGTGAAACCTGTAGGTCTGTAACTTAAATATTTCTAATCACGCCTACACAAGCTCTTACAATAATGGGAAAGACATATCTCTATGGTGTCCCAAGCTTTTTAAGGACCGAGACTCCATGCACAAACCAAATCACGTCCTGCGCAGTCCCTGCTATCTTTCTGGTGGTGTGATTCACGCAAGGTTGCTGCTGCTGCCTATGAATGGCTGATAAGAACATTATGATTAATGGTTCCGTAGCCCCCGGTTTGTTTGGAATATGGTGTTTAGGCAGGTCTCTGGACAACAATGTGGACGTTTTAAGGTCTGTGAACTGCATTGCTGATTCGTGTTGCATTTTTTCAGGGGTGTTCCCTTCATCTAAAAGGATCTGGTCGGCGTCCCTTTCAGAAGCCTTGATAGTCATAGGGCGAATATTTGGCTATCTGGTGGGGGATAGGCATGGTGGGAAGTGTGCATGCACGCGCGTAGTACTATGTCATCTAAGGGGTGAGCAGATTTTAGGGGCGTGGCATTTTTTGGTGTGGTGGACAAAAAGAGGGAGTAACCGGGGGCAGAGCTTACAGGTCATGCAGGTTATGGTGAGTTTTGGGGTGGTCTTTGCGGAGACCAAAATCTTGGAGACCCCCCCACCCCAGGAAGGGTGGGTACCTGGTTTGGTATTGTGATTAATAACTTTTATTTAGCAAGATTGCTACATGCGCCTGTATTGGGTCGGATTCACAGTTGTTAACATACCATTTTTTTGCAATCTAATTACTTTTTTATAGAATTCTATTATAATATAATAATATATAACAATTCTATTTATAATATAATAATATATAACAATTCTATTTATAATATAATAATATATAATAATTCTATTTATAATATAATAATATATAATAATTCTATTTATAATATAATAATATATAACAATTCTAATTTATAACAATAACTAATATAATATTCTATTTAGAAATATATAATATATACCATTCTATTTATAATATATAATATATAATAATCTATTTATATATAATAATTATAACAATTCTCTTTAGAATTAAAATATATAATAATTCTATTTATAAGATATAATATATAACATTCTATTTATAATTAATATACCTAACAAGTCTTTTATACTCAAATAATAATAACAATTCTATTTATAATAATAATAATATATAACATTCTATTTATAATATAATAATTATATAATCTTTTTTATAATATAATACTATATAACATTCCTATTTAGAATATATATATATAATAATTCTATTTAAATAATATAATAATATATAACAATTCTATTTAATATAATAATATATACCAATTCTATTTATATATAATAATATATAATAATTCTATTTATAATATAATAATTAGAATAATTCTATTTAATAATAAATATCTATAATTAAATTCTATTTAGAATATAAAATATATAATAATTTTATTTAATATAATAATATCTAACAATTCTATTATAATATAATAATTATAACAATTCTATTTATAAATATAATAATATATAATAAGTCTATTATAATAGAATAATATATATATTCTATTTATTATAATAATATATAACAATTTCTATTTATAATATAATAATATATTAATTCCCTATTATAATATAATAATAATATAACAATTCTATTTATAATATAATAATATATAAAAAACTTCTATTTATAATAATTCTATTTTATATATAAGGATATAAAATTCTATTTATAATATAATAATATATAATAATTCTATTATTAATATAATAATATAATACACTTCTATTTATAAGTATATAATATATAACAATTCTATTTCTATATAATAATATATACAATTCTATTTCTTAATTCTATTTATAATATAATAATATATAACAATTCTAGTTATCATATAATATAATAATAATTCTATAGAATATAATAATATAATAACAATCTATTTATTAAATAATATCTATAATTCTATTTATAAATAATAATATATAACATTCTATTTAAGATATAATAATAGATAACAATTCCTTTATAATAATTCCTTTTATAATAGAAATAAGAATCTATACCATTCATTTATAATATAATAATAATATAATAATTCTATTTATAATATAAAACGATATACAATTCTATTTCTAATATAACAATTATAATAATTCTATTTCTAATATAATAATTTATAACAATTCTATTTTATAATATACTAATATATCATAATTCTATTGATAATTATAATATATAACAATTCTATTTAATACTATATAATATAGAATAATTCTATTTATAATATAATAATAATAACAATTTTGTATAATATGAATAATATATAATAATTCTATTTATAATTATAATATATAAATAATTCTATTTATACATATAATAATATATAACATTCTATGTGTTATAATATAATAATATATAATAATTTATTTATAATACATAATATTAATACTTCTATTTTTTTATATAATAATATATAGACAATTCTATTTATAATTATATAATATATAAATAACTATTTTTTTATATAGAATATATAATAATTCTATGTTTATTTTATATATAAATATAATAAATTCTATTTTATTGGTTGAGGCAAATCTATTTCCAAGTCTTTCATTTCTTGCGTGGTATGTCTCAGCATCTGGAATATAAATATATATATATATCTTTTTTTTTGTGTTGCCCATTACTGGAAATTATAATTCTTCCCAACTATCTCTGTACATTTTTTTTTGATCTGTCCCCTATTTCTATCTACTCTGAAACATTTCTTGTCAATCAGTGTGTGGTATGGGTAAATGCATGATGGGAAATTCCATCTCCCAGTACGTGTCTGTAGTGATTACTGAGCATGCTTGACTCCACAGATAGTCAGATAGTCATAGAAGGGAATGATTGTAGCCTGATCAAATGAGTACCAGATTGAAGGCAACACACCCCCAGAGTAAGTTCTATTTAATGTTATTAATTTATAGATTAAAATAGGGACACTAAAGCCAATATATCAGTGGTGGCCAGGGGAGCTATAATTCCAGGGAGGTAGGATAGCTTATTCCTACTTCCCCAGTTTCAGCAGGCTGGCCAAATTGTACCTATTGAATAGAAAGGAGCGACATTGTCCGGCCTGCCAATCAGCTGTTTAGGATTTGCAGTGCTTGCTGGTAAAGCTGGGTACACACATGCCAGGATCTGCAAGATAGACTCCATATACAGTATAATCAAGACACATAGACCCTATACAGCATTGACCTATAACAGTCTATACCAGCAATACACAGAAATCCCAATGACCTAGTACAGTATATACACAGCATAGACCCTATACCAGTATATACACAGCATTGACTCTATATACACGCAATATACACCACATAGGGGAATGCTGTGGACTGTGTTTTCCAGTGACAGCGACCGATCTCCTAAAGAGACTAACCTCAGCCGAGGGGGAATTTACGGTCTTTCCCGAATGACCGCTTGGCGACGACCGCACGCTTGTTCGGGAAAAGGTTACACAGTACAGATAAAGCCCCAATACCGTTTAATTGTATTGCACAACAGAGGAGGGGAAAGCTATCCTCTGTGTATATATCTCCCTGTGTATTATAGGACCCCTGCCCACAATTAACTGCATTTCCCTTACGGATTGCTCCTTTAATAGGAAAATTAAACTCCCCTAGAACTCCACTGTAGATGAAGCAGGGAGGCAGGCCATCGAGTTTTGTGGGCGAGTTCCGTTCCGATGGCGGTACCGCGGAACCTATTAATGTTCCAAAAATCCAATTCAATTGGAATTTCTCTAATTTTCGTTCCCATTTTTGAATCTTCGCTCAAACTTTTCAATTTCAAATGACATTTTAGAAGTTTCGATAGCTGTTTCGAAGTTTGTTTTTAGAATTTCCGAAAAAATCTGAAAAAATTTGTCAGATCTGCAGATTTTCAAACCGGCAGTTCCAAATCGAAAACCTGTTTCAAGCAGGAATAGACCCACGCCATAAGTCTGTCTTCTGGGGGATATCATGGTGGGTTGATGGGATGTCAGGTGAACGCATCTTGTGGATTGTGGGAAGAGTATCAGGGAGATTCATCTAGAGCCGCGCAGTCTTATTAAATCGGCGCTAGTTCCTCCTGTACTCATGCAGTGGCGCAAACCAAGGCTAAAGTTGCGGACCAATCGTTAATCGAAGGAGCTGAAAGGCGATTGGCCGCAGCGTGCCCTAGTAGCTGAGCCCATTGGTTATGGCCAGTTAGGGCTACAGTGGTGTATATTGTATAGAGAAACTCAATGTTGGCAGGTAGGATATGACGGAGCATTAAGTCTTCAAGGTTGGGTCGATATGCCCTTTAACTGTAGATAGACACATTAAAGGTTGCTGAATTTCACAGACACTTCCTGGGTAATTATAAGGAGCCAGTGCACATTAACCCCATGTATATCTCCATCAGCAAACGGCATGACACCTAACAACCTGTCTATTGGGTTTCCTGTAAGATCTGATAGGAAATCTACTCGCACGGGTCAAAGGTTTCCCTGCTTGTACATTCTCTAGTTAATAAAATCTATTCACATTACCTTAGAAATTAAAAACAATATCAATACTCTTCTAGATAATGTATAGAATTTGTATATGGATATTACATCCCATTATAGGAGCTGGAATCTAGATATGTATAGATATGTCTGTTTTATATGGATATTACATCCCATTACTAGGAGCTGGAATCTAGATACGTATAGATATGTCTGTTATATGGATATTACATCCATTACTAGAGCTGGAATCTAGATACTGTATAGATATGTCTGTTATATAGATATTACATCCCATTACTAGGAGCTGGAATCTAGATACTGTATAGATTATGTCTGTTATATGGAATTACATCCCATACTAGAGAGCGGAATCTAGATACGTATAGATATGATATGTCTGTTATATAGATATTACATCCCATTACTAGGAGCTGGAATCTAGATACTGTATAGATATGTCTGTTATATAGATATTACATCCCATTACTAGGAGCTGGAATCTAGATACTGTATAGATATGTCTGTTATATAGATATTACATCCCATTACTAGGAGCTGAACTAGATAATGTATAGATATGTCTGTTATATAGATATTACATCCCATTACTAGGAGCTGGAACTAGATACTGTATAGATATGTCTGTATAGGATAGTACATCCCATTACTAGGAGCTGGAATCTAGGACACTGTATAGATATGTCTGTTATATAGATATTAATCCCATTACTAGGAGCTGGAATCTAGATACTGTATAGATATGTCTGTATAGGATATTACATCCCATTACTAGGAGCTGGAATCTAGATCTGTATAGATATGTCTGTTATATGGATATACATCCCATTACTAGGAGGTGGAATCTAGATTACTGTATAGATAGTCTGTTATTGGATATTACATCTCATTCTAGGAGCTGGAATCTAGATACTTATAGATATGTCTGTTATATGGATATTACATCCCATACTAGGAGCTGGAATCTAGATACTGTATAGATAGTCGTTATATAAATATTACATCCCTTACTAGAGAGCTGGAATATAGATACTGTATAGACTATGTATGTTATAGGATAGTACATCCCATTATAGGAGCTGGAATCTAGACACTGTATAGATATGTCTGTTATATAGAATTACATCTCACCATTACTAGGAGCTGGAATCTAGATACTGTATAGATATGTCCTGTATATGGATAATTATATCTCATTACTAGGAGCTGAATCTAGATACTGTTAGATATGTCTGTTATATAGATATTAATCCCATTACTAGGAGCTGGAATCAATGTACTGTATAGATATGTCTGTTTATATAGATATACACCCCATTACTAGGAGCTGGAATCAGATACTGATAGATATGTCTGTTATATAGATATTACATAATTCTAATATTATACAGTATCGCTGTACCAAACCAGAAACTACGGTATTTAGTATTTAATACCAGTAATTTCAATATTATATAGTATCCCTGTACCAACCAGAACTACATATATGTATTAATACCATAATTATCAATATTATGTAGTATCCCTGTGTACCAACCAGAACTACAGTAAATGTATTAATACACAAGTAATTCTCAATATCATATAGTATCCTGTACCAACCAGAACTACGGATATGTATTAATACAGTAATTCTCATTATAGTATCCCCATACCAACCAGAACTACGCTATATATATATAAAATACCAGTAATTATCATAGATAAAGTATCCCTGAACGACCAGAAATGCAGTATATGTATTAATACCAGTAATTATCAATATTTATATGTATCCCTGTACCAACCAGAAATACAGTATATGTATTAATACCAGTAATTCTCAATATTATAGTTTCCCTGTACCAACCAGAACTGCAGTATATGTATTATTACCAGTAATTCTCAATATTGATATAGTATCCTTGTGCCAACCAGAAACTAAGTATATGTATTAATACCAGTAATTCTCAATATTATATAGTATCCCTGTACCAACCAAGAACTACAGTATATGTATTAATATCAGTAATTTCAATATAATATAGTATCCCTTTACAACCAGAACTACAGTATATTATTAATACCAGTAATTCTCAATATATTAGTATCCCCCGTACAACCAGAACACAGTATATGTATTAATACCAGTAATTCTCAAATTATATGGTATCCTGTACCAAACCAGATCTACGGTATATCTATAATACCAGTAATTCTATAATATTATATAGTATCCCCTACCAACCAGAACTACAGTATATGTATTAATACCAGTATTCTCAATATTATATGGTATCCTGTACCAAACCAGATCTACGGTATATTATTAATACCAGTAATCTTCAATATTATAGGATCCCCGTACACAACCAGAAATTACAGTATATGTATTAATACCAGTAATTCTCAAGATTATATAGTTTCCCGTGTACCAACCAGAACTGCAGTATATGTATTATTACCAGTAATTCTCAATATATTATAGTATCCTTGTGCCACCAGAACTACAGTATATGTATTAATACCAGTAATTCTCAATATTTATAGTATCCCTGTACACCAACCAGAATACAGTATTAGTATTAATATCAGTAATTCTACAATAAATAGTATCCCTTTACCAACCAGAACACAGTATATTATTAATACCAGTTAATTCTAATATTATATAGTATCCCCGTCCACAACCAGAACTAACAGTATATGTATTAATACCAGTATATCGTTGTATTCATTAGATCAACTGGACTTGAAATGTAGTTCTTGAAGACGTTTCGCTAGTCATCCGATGGCTTTCTCAATTCAGAGAAATTCTGAATTAGAGAAAGCCAGTCGGAATGACTAGCGAAACATCTTCAAGAACTACATTTCAAGTCCAGTTGATCTAATTGAATACAACAGATATACATGACCTGGATGAATGGAGAACCTTCACAAGCATTAATACCAGTAATTCTCCATATATGTATGTATATCCTGTACCAAACAGATCTTACGTGTTATACTATTAATACCAGTAATTCTCAATATTATAATAGTATTCCCCGTACCAACCAGACTACAGATATGTATTAATACCAGTAATTCTCAATATTATATAGTATCCTGACATCATGTCCGTGCACAGTGTCACGCACAGCGTGGTGCAACCGGAAATTGCCTTTGGAGGCCAAGGAAGCAGGATGAGCCAAGAGATCTCGCGGGGGCAGAGCAACAGATGCATTATCCAGGAGGAGGAAGCCAGCAAGTGTGAAGCAATATAGGTAGGCTGTGGGGGGGATAGAAGAAAAATGTTTTACACAACTTAACTTTTAAGCACAAAACTTGCCCCTAAACTAATGTTTTTTTTAAGATGTAAATATCCTTGAAAGGCCCCCAAAGACTTTTTAATATATACAGACGTGGGGAGATAGACAAGAGAGTAATAATTAAACTTAAGTTTAAATTTCACTAAAACAATTTAACAGTGTGTGCGTTGGTGGAAGTTGCAGTTTAAGTTCATGGTTAATATTTGACACTCCCCCAGTTACTAGTAGTTAAGGTTAAATGAGGTTTTGTGTACCATAGCTCAAGAAAATCATAAAATGAGGGTTCCCTCCCTCTCCTCTCTCTCTGGTTTAGACATGCTCAGTGTGCCCCACCCCACCCCAAAAAAAGATGCATGTATGTTATCTTGTGTAGAAAGCTGGATTAAGGCAAGTGAATAAATCAGCCTGCGCAAGTCTACCTTAGAAAGCACATTTTCATTCAAACAGGCTATGTCATTTTTACCATGAATAATTAGTAATAGTAGATGTTCGTTAAAGAGTTTATGATGAAAATTCCAGAGGGAAAGTAAATTGTTTGCCGTTTATTCAGCCCAATGCGCCTCTGGGCTGCTAAATATTTTCATGTTTGAACTGGCTTAGCAGTAACAGCAGGATTACTGGAAAGAACTATTCATCAGGTTAGCCTGGGCGCTGTCACACTTAGTCAGCTAACATACACTTACTTTATCAACACGCCTTTCTCATTTCTTGTAATTCACCTTCTCAGCTGGTGGACATGTGGCCCGACTGCCCTATTATCGTTCTTTCAAACAGAAAAAAAATTTATATGCTTTAGTTCAAGTAGAAAAAGATGAAACTCAAGTTAGAAAAATTATACTGAACATACTCTGTAAAAATGACACTCGTCTTAATTTATAAATAAATACATGTAAGTAACGGGTGTGTGTGTTGTTGCATGCCTTCAATCCGAGTACTTGTTTGCTCAGCCTAAGTATTCCCCTCCCACTATTAACCGACTCCTTCTTTCATCTGACATGACTTTCTGAGAAGTCAAGCATGCTCAGTAATCACTGTGAGTCAGAATTGGAAGAGAGAATTTCCACACATGCAAATCACCACATTACAACTGTCACTTACACTACAGCCAAAACTGCACTCAGCAGTCCATGATAATAAACTGCAGAGTTTATGATAATAGGCACTTGATTGACAACTGGTATGTTAAGGTACACGGATCAACAACACTTTTCCATGTCTTTGATAGACTGATCGACGATATCGATTAGACCTTACGTAGTTTTCAAGCTGAAGTCTACGGAGATCGCCAGTGCGAAGGTGGGTTATTAGATTCAACTAGATTTTCAATCGTTTCGGATGAACGCAAATCCAACGGAAGAATATTGGCCCCGTGTATGCCTACTTAAGTGTTTCAGATTGGATATCTAAAGAAATAGGTGGCAGTCTATAAAAAATGGCGCAGTGATAGTTGGGAAGATATTAAATGTCAGTAAAAGGACATTTAAAAAAAAAATCCAATAGGATGCCCTTAAAGAGGAACGTGGTCCAAAATAACTTTGGGTAAATTGATAGGATTGCTCTCTGAGAGTTTTTGCAATTATTTCCATGTTTATTTTTTTTGTTTTGAAGATATTACAGTTGTTGTGTGTGATATGGCAGCAGCATCACAGGTCCCTGCATTCCTGCTCTGAAACCATGGTCAGTCAATTGCCCTGTGTCTCTCCTCCCTTTGCAGCCCCCCCTGTCCCTCCCACTCTGGCCCCATGGTCCCTCCAGTTGCAGGCCCCTCTTGGCCCATTCCCTTACAGCCGCATTGTTCCCCACCACATCGCGGGTGCCGTGGCCCCAACCGACTTGTGGGTTGTCTAAGCCCTGTCCTAAGCCCGCCCACTCAGGGGTGTGCCTAAGCGCCCCCCCCCCAGGTGCTGTGGGCCGCCTCTGACACCCCCCTATCATTCCACCCGAAAACTCTGTGGAAACAGCCTTTTCAGGCAGAGTGAGAACTGTGAGAGAGAAGGGCTGTTGTAGATTCCTTACCTTCTCTGCAGTTGCAGGTCCTTCACACAGCAGAGAGGAGGAGGGACTTCCTGTCTCCCTCACACACTGAGGGAGTCTGAGGGCTGTGCTCGCCGGCGGCAGTGCGGAGAAGCCTCAGAAATGCTCATGTCGCCTCCGACCATTAACTTATGTCAGTCATTCTGGTATCTTGGGCTGTGGAGCAGTTAGGAGGTGGTTGATGGCTTGTTTTATCGTTTTATATTTATAAAGGCAATTTGTTGCTATTTTACAAAATCGTAAAAAAAACAACTGTCGCTCAGAATATATGATTGTACAACAACGATGTAAAGTACCGTTCTTCTAAAATATATCACTGTGTATAAGGGATAGAGATGGCCACTCATTTTAAAATGAATTAGGGATGGACACAAACCCAGTTTCCGAATCGTTCGGGACCGGACATTTGGATTTCACAAAAACTATTTTCCAAAATTAGATTTGTCAATTTCTAACAGGTTTATTAATAAAAGTCCTTAAGGTTAAAATATACAGAGATGGAAGATCCAGTATGTAGACCATTACAGTAAGGACATGCAAATATCTTAAGGAATAAGCTTAGTTACAACAATGAGGTTAAACGACTGTCAGTCATCCAGACGGAGATTTGCCTAGCGCACCTTGGTAAGCTGAGTCTATTCCGTGGGGTGTGATGTTTCTTACAGTAATTACAGATCTCATGCCATAGCCAAGTCGTAAAACCGAATCAACGTGCGATGTGGGTTACACAATGACAGACAGTATCTCACAGCAAACAATCAGCACGTGACAATGATGTAAACTCGATACAGACAAAGAGACCGTGTTCATTGTGCTGTGCAGTCTATATACAAATTACTCGCCCAGAGATACCTGTGTCCGTTCTCAACACTAGAACCACTGTCTTCTGTACTAAACTCACGTGTCAAGGGAGGCTGCGATCGTAGCACTTAAAGACAAACTCCACTGTAAAAATGAACTTTTTAAAATGACAATACCTGGGGCAGGGAGGTTGGACTGATTATTCTTTACCTCCCAATATCATTTATATAGGAGCTATAGCACTTTAATTTCTTCTGCCAGGTTAGTACCCTGGGCCTTCGTGTATTAAAGAAGTGCTGAACCTGAGGAAGAGCCTGGCAGATACCTCTCTTACCTCCCTAACCCCCAAGAACTTTCATTTTAAACTCTTTTTTTTTTTTAATCTTGGTCTGTAAAGATACATGTCACATAACTAAAGGCTCGTTAACACCGCACGATGTTGACAAACGACCTTCCGACCAAACGCATACACGGACGATTCCGGCCGAAACGTTGCGGGTCGGTGTGCAATGAGCGTGTGTAGGAACCTTTAGTAACATAACTTTTGCATATATGGGCAATAGCAGTTTAATACATGTGATTAGCATTCGATTGCACTAAAACTGTATACTGCTGTATTAGCATGTTGCGTGTGCTTTCATAGATTGTCCTGTGATTTATACATATTGGCAACCTAGTTCCCACTTCAGTTGCCCACAATGTTAGAACGTACCTCCACAACAACATTCAAGCTATCTACAGCCATCCTAGCCCGTTTCTTTGGTCGGGTCACGTGGGGAGTTCAATGTATGGGCACATTAAGGCTGGTACACACCATGAATTTTTTTGTTCTTGACGACTGTTGCCTATAGCAAGCGGTCGCCTGGGAGCGAAACATTATGATCAGGGCGACCGAGATTGGTTCCAGCCGCCGGCCAACACCATCCAATTTTATTGCCCGACTGATTACCCGGAAATATTAGGACAGTTGGTTTTAAAAAATGGATGGATTTTCACCTTTTTTTAATCCAGATGCTGCATATCTGTTGGTACCTGAAAACCAACAGGGTCATGGCCTATATTAGGATGGGGCATTGCAAACGTTGTGATACTGGGGCCTTTAACCTCATTTGGCAGATGAAGAGATGGAATCAACAAAAATGGATCCATGTATGGGCCAGCTCAAACAATGGCCATTCAGCCTGGTTCAGACTTCCCATTGTAAACAAAGAAGATTTCACTGATACATCTGCCACTGATGAAAGTGACACCCGTTGTGTCAGACCATGTGAGTAATGCAAGACATTCACCCCCGAGGGCCCCATTGCTTCACCCTACTCAGTAAATGGGTCATTGTGAATGAGGACACAGATAAAGCAATGCAAGGTTTGAGGGAAAATCCCAGGAATTACAGGTATGAAAATACCTGTAAAATACCCCAGTTTAAACGCTGCAGCCACTGACATTTTCCCTTAAGTTTCCTAATGGTTCTGCTTGGTTTGTGGAGCTGAAACCTTGGGTTGGGCTGGTGACAGTAGGAAGTGGAGCTTCAGGGGAGATTGTGTGACATTTTGTGTGTACTTCCTGTTATGAGGCTCCACAAGTCTAACTGTCAATTATGGACATTGGGAACTATGACATCACATGGCTAGGCTATGACCTCATGGCTTGCATGATGTTCAGCCTTTAAGCAAATAAAATGCACGTAGGGTTCTCAGTGCATTACCTAATTGGTCACTATGGTGGGACTTCAATATATGTTCAATGAAAAACCTTCTATGTAGGAGGAAAGTGGCATGCCAACATGGAGAATAAAGGGTCCGTGGAGACTTCTCATGGTAAGAAAACATTTCATGATCTTCAAAGAGACCTGAGCCAAGCGTTGTAGGACTTAGCTTTGTGCGTTCAAGAAAAACAGAGTAATAGCCTAATTGTGTTTTATATCATGGAGCTACACATTATGGAGGTATTACAGTCAAGGCCAATTTCGGGACTACATGAGTACTAGAGTGCAAATCTAGCAAATGGCAGCTGCAAACCGCACAGGGCTAGGCCCACTAGGCTTATTTAAAGTGATTTCACCTGAGGAGAATGTTAAGTTAATGTGTTTGGTACCACAACTAGGGCCATATACAAAGGAGGAAGAGCATGAGAAACTCACAAGATTCACGGAGGAAACTCACGCAAGCACACGGGAGAACATACAAATCCTGGCAGATCTGTCCAAGGATGGAAATCGAAACTCAGGACTTCAATGCTGCGAGGGATCAGTGCTAACATACTAACGGTGGCCATACAGTACGTAGATTTACTACCCAACCGAGCGATGCAACAACATTACACCATTCCTGCCGGGAACCTCCTTTCCCATTATTTTGCGATCAAGGTTGGTCCCAAAGAAGAGGAGGAAAGGCGGTTTGGCAGGATCGGTCTAATGTTGTGGGATCGCTCGGTGGGTAAGAAATGTATGTCCACCTTGGACCAACGTGCTGCCCGGTTACTAGAGCATCTGCTGATTGGAGGAGACCTCTAATACATGAATATCAGGGCTGCATTGATTGATTTAAACTGCATTTACTGTTGTCAGCTTTGCTACATATGTCTTTTCCTGATCTGGCAACTGTGCATTGGGGTGAACACATGCATGTGGGCCGTTTGATAAACAATGCAGCTATGGGCTATGAATTCTAATTACTCCCCTGCAATATCCATAAGTAGATCTGACCTGGAAAGGTAATGAGATGTATGAGAGTGCATTAACTAGATTACGAAGCGGTTTACAACATGTTCACAATGGAAAGATTAAGGGTTATTACTATTTGATGGAAGCAGATTCTGGATGCAGCAATGATTACAGCTATGGTTGTAAACTGGAGGCTACAGAGATAAAGGTCAGAGTTCATTAAATGATAAGAGGAGACCTCGAGGTACAAAGGGTCATACACACCTTCTGGTTTATCTCGGGGTTGACAGAGGATGGAGCCAAGATTTCTTAAAGAAAGGTATTCTTATCCTGGGGTACACCACGGTAAGAACTTTCCGACCAATAGTGCAGCGATAATCCCGTCTTCCTGTCCATGGTGAGAGAGTAAAGGGCATTCAGGGAGATACGTTAGGAATTGTCACGTATACAATGGGCCTGTCTCTATCTCACAGGATGGAGGGCTGGGGACGCCATTGTACACTAGGTGGTAATTCCGTTTTATCCAGCTTCGTCTGTGTATACAAACCACGCAACATATGGACACAGCCCGTAGTTGTGTTTATTTTTTGTTGACAGGAAACTAATTCACTGACAAACTTTCGATATAATTGCTCACATTAGTTTTTTTCTTCCTTAATTAAAGTTTTACAGATTTTCAAGGTTTGCGCCCCGTGTAGACTCAATGGGAGTGGGTATGTTAGGCTGAGCAGATTTTTCAGGCCAACCATATGATATTTCGTTGTTTTGGTTGATCAGGCTGAAAAAATTGAGGTGATTTCGCACGTCAACCGATGTGGTTGCCAAGATCAGATCCGTGTCGAAAAATCATCGTCGATGTTGTGCGTGTTTCGCTAGTGGTGAACGGACGGTCGAGGCGAAAAATCCACCCAGCTACCACTTCGATTTGATTCATCAAAAACAATTCAAAAATCTTGAAGAGGGAGCGGAAACATGAGGAAATTTACTATTTTTTATCTATATTTCATTTTTCATTAGAGTTGAACTGTTGAGTTTCGTCTTTCGAATTTCAAAATTTGAAAAGTTTGTTTTGGATTTGAAAAATCGTCTATTGGTCTACTTTCGATTTCCGATGATGTCTACTTTGATTCGTGATTGTCTACTTCGATTTCCGATGATTGTCTACTTTCGATTCGATGATTGTCTACTTTCTATTTCGATGTTATTGTCTTACTTCGTTCGATGATGTCTACTTTCGATTCCGATGATTGTCTCTTCGATTTTCGATGATGTCTACTTTCGATTTCGATGATTGTCTACTTTCGATTTCCGATGATTGTCTTACTTTCGATTTCCGATGATTGTCTACTTTCGATTTCTGATTCTACTCGATTTCGAGTTGTCTACTTCTATTTCCGATTTATTGTTCTACTTTAGATTCCGATGATGTTACTCGATTTCCGATGATGTCTACTTTCGATTTCGATAATGTCTACTTTCGATTTACGTAGATGTTACTTCGATTTCGATGATTGTCTACTTTCGATTTCCGAGATGCTATTGTTGATACTTTCGAGTTCCGTGATTATTTCGATTTCCGATGATGTTCTACTTCGATTTCCGATGATGTCTACTTTCGATTTCCGATGATTGTCTAATTTCGATTCGAAAATCCGTGGTTCTGTGAAAATTGGGAGAGTTGCAAAAGTTTGTGGGACTTTGAAACCCTCAGATTCGTTTCGAAAACTGGTTCTATTCGAACCACATTACATCTCTGTTTAAACACGACCTTTAATATTGTGAATGGAAAACATCTGATTGAAGGCAGTGCTTACACAATATCACAAACTTTGGTTGGTCAATTGTGACGAGTTCAAAGGAAAACAAATGATCTGGCCGGCCGTGTTGATATGAATGGTCCACTGGATACTCATCCACTGCACCAGTTGGGTAGTTGCTTTGTTTTAACTCCAATAAACCATTCAGAGCAATTTGCTCATCCCTTGATACAAGGGTCACTGCATGGTGTTATTTAAAGATATTGATCAGGGCAAAACAAACATGGAACTGAAAGCAAAAAACACTTAACTGAGTACTGGGCGCCTGTAATATTTTACAAACATTACCAATATTTATGGCGGACTTCACAGAATCTATATTGCTGTACATGATTGTATCCCTGCACCCCATTCACATAAGAATATGGTCCTAAGATCCACAGGAAGGGCATTTGAAAGCCGTTCACTGCGCTGCGATCCACACAATGTTGCTTCGATACAAACGATCGGATCGCGCATTTTAAAACGCAGTGGTGTGACCCTAGCCCTAAGAGGGACGTTATTTCACTGGTCAGATGTTTCCTTTGTATGTACGTAGCATAAACCGTTAAGGCTCGTTACCAAACGTGCGATGCAGGTCCCAACCCGTGACGCAATATGTGTACAAACTAAAGTTTCGCCGATAATTGGCCCGTGTGTAGGCCGCTGTATCGTCCGAAACGGTAGTAGTTCTTCAGGGATCGTTGAAAGAACGACTTGGCGGATCTCCGAGTGGAACACGAATGAACGACCGTTTCAGACGATAAAGCGCCTACCCAACGGGCCAATTATCGGGCGAAACGTTAGTTCGTACACATCGTGGGGCGGGGTCAGGCCATCTGATGGCATTGATTGGTTGCTGGCAGATTTGGGTTATTTCTCCTAAGATCCGTATATCTTCTGTCAATCTTAACGAGCCAGGTTCTGTAGAACTGTAATCGCGTAAACACCTCTATCTCTCTATATATTACCAGTGTGCATTAGCTATTGTCAATCAGTCGCACATTAATTGGTCTAGTCACTCAGTGTCAATGATTCATACATGTGCTTCAGTTTATAGACATCTCTTACATAATAGTCCTCATCACCGGAATTGAGGTCACCTGCTCCACAAAACCAGGATGCATGATTAAATATGAACAGGCTACCAAAATTGGATCATACTGAATATATCCGTACAGACCCTGGGATAATTCAGCGGCTGGTAAGGCTCCGATCTTCCTTCTGACAGACAAAACTCCCCCACAGTTAGATCAACTAGGCAAAGCTTGTGTATCCAGCTGACTATAAAGGAGGGTTCAGACAATCGGGCCAAATAAATCATAGGACGAAAATAACAACCTGAATGGGAAATAATTGGAATAGGGAAAACATTAAGACCTGGTTATATAACTGCACAGATTCTAGGGAACCAGAATTTCCTTAAGGAAATCCTCACTCTACCAGGATGTTCTCGCTATTGCTCTGCTCTGTATCAAAAGATTTTTCCTTTAAATGAAAGGAACCTGTGAACATAACATGCAGTACCCTGGCACCATTTACGGGGGGGAGGAACATCAATATACAACCTCATAAATCTATCAACCCCCACCAAAACACGGTAGTGCATCAGTAGCTGCATAGAAAATAGACTTAGCCATCCTAAAGGCCAGCGATATGTCCTCCACCTTCCACTTGACCAGGTGTTTGGGGTGTGTGGTATAAGTGGAAGTCACAGTAACTAAACATGGAAGGACCCTAAGGGGAACTGGTCATTTATTAGGAGGAGTACTTAGAATGTGATGACTCAAACTGAGGTATAAAGGGATGGATTGCAAAATTTTTGGTCCCTTGAGCAGAAATTGCATAATGTCCTATATATTTATTATTTCATTTCTCTTGCTTCTGTTCTACCCAATTGACCGTCCAGTGACTCCATTGTCCATTTTTACCAGTTTGAATTATCTCCGCTATCACTACGCTCCTCCTTTCCATTATATTGTTCTATATACCCATTCTTATTGCCACTCTTCCAGTTATATGCTCTATTATGACCCTTTCTATGCTGTGTATATACTGTATAGGGTCTATGCTGTGTATATACTGTATAGGGTCTATGCTGTGTATATACTGTATAGGGTCTATGCTGTGTATATACTGTATAGGGTCTATGCTGTGTATATACTGTATAGGGTCTATGCTGTGTATATACTGTATAGGGTCTATGCTGTATATATGCTGTATAGGGTCTATGCTGTGTATATACTGTATATGGGTCTATCTTGCAGATCCTGGCATGTGTGTACCCAGCTTTACCAGCAAGCACTGCAAATCCTAAACAGCTGATTGGCAGGCCGGACCAATGTCGCTCCTTTCTATTCAATAGGTACAATTTGGCCAGCCTGCTGAAACTGGGGAAGTAGGAATAAGCTATCCTACCTCCCTGTGAATTATAGCTCCCCTGGCCACCACTGAATATATTGGCTTTAGTGTCCCTATTTTAATCTATAAATTAATACATTTAAATAGAACTTACTCTGGGGTGTGTGTTGCCTTCAATCTGGTACTCATGTTGATCAGGCTCAATATTCCCTTCTATGACTATCTGACTATCTGTGGAGTCAAGCATGCTCAGTAATCACTACGAGACAGTACTGGGAGATGGAATTTCCCATCATGCAATTTACCCATACCACACACTTGATTGACAGCTGAAATGTTTCAGAGTAGATAGAAATAGGGGACAGATCAACAAAAAAATGGTACAGAGATAGTTGGGAAGAATTATAATTTCCAGTAATGGGCAAAAAAAAAAAGATATATATATTTATATTCCAGTATTGCTGGAGACCATACACAAGCAAGAAATGAAGACTTGGAAATAGATTTCGCCTCACCAATAAAATAGAAATATAAAAAATAATAAATTAAAAAAAATAGAATTATTATATATTATTATATTAAAAAAATAGAATGAGTATAAGTATTATAGAGAAAGAGAATTGGTATATTATTGATGAGATGTTAAAAAAGGAGAATTATTATAGAGGATTAATTATAAAGAGAATGTGAGGAGAGAGATTATAGTTAAATAGAAGTGTTAGTGAGAGTATGATAAGAAATAGAAGGAGGAGTAGATGTAGGGAGAGGAGAAAGAGGAAGTGGTATGATATTATGAGATTATAAATGAAGGAGGAGAGAGGGGGGATAGAGAAAGAGAAGGTATGAGAGGAGGAGAGGGAGAAAGAGAGAGAAGGAGGAAGAGGGGGGAGAGCTAAAGAGAAGTGGAGAGATGAGGAGAGGATAAAGAGAAAGTGGTTAGAGAGGAGTAGAGGAGGAAGAGAAGGATATGAGATGAGTAGATGGAAATGAGACAGGATGAGAGAGGAGTGATATATAAAAGAGACGGGAGAGAGAAGGAGAGGAGAAGACGCAGGAGAAGAGGGGGTAGAGGATAGAGAAGTGGAGAGAGGGGAGAGGCGAAGAGAATGGATGCAGAGGAGGAGAGTGAGAAAGAGAAGTTGAGAGAGGAGGAGAGGAGAAATAGAATTGGGGATAGAGGAGGATAGGAGAAATAGAAGGGGAGAGAGGCGGAGAGGAGAATAGAAGGAGGAGAAGGAGAAAAAGGGGGAGGAGAAAAGAGAAGTGAGGATAGAGGAGGAGAGGAAGAACGAGATCGGGATAGAGGAAGTATAGGAAAAAAAGGAAGGAGGAGAGAGGGAGGAGACGGAGTATAAAGAGAAGGAGGAGAGAGGAGGAGGAGGAGAAATAGAAGGAGGAGAGAGGATTAGATTAGAAATGACAATGGGAGTAGAGGAGAGAGTATAAATACAATGTTATATATTAGATATTAAAAGAAATAGATTATTTATATATTATTATATTTAAATAGAATTTTATATAAATTATATTCTAAATAGAATTATTATATATGATTAATCTCATTATAAAAGAATGTTATATATTATTTATATCTAAATAGAATTGGTTATATATTATATATTTAAATAGAATTATTATATTATTATATTATAAATAGAAATTCTATAAAAAGTAATATAGGCAAAAAAATGGGTTGTTACAACGTGATCCGCCCCCAATCACAGGGCATGGTATGCAATCTGCTAAATGTGATATAATCCAATACAAAACCAGTATCCACCCTTCCTGGTAAGTGGGGGGAGGTCTCCCAGATTGTTGGTCTCCAGAAGACCACCCCAAACTCCTAACTGCAGATTGTACCTGTAATCTCTGCCCCCGGATACTCACTACTTTTTGTCACCACACCAAAATGCCACGCCCCCTAAATCTGCCTCACCAATTGGATGCATGTATACGTCGCAGTGCCATGCACACTTCCACCATGCCTAGTCCTCCACCAGATGAGCCAAATGAGTCGAATAGCGACATATCAAGGCTACTGAAAGGGACGCCGACCAGTATTCCATTTTAGAATGATGGAACGAACGGAAATGGCAACGAATCGCAATGCGTTCGACCTTTAAAACTTCCACATTGTTGGTCCAGAGACCTGCATTACGCACCATGATTCAACACAAACAGGGGGATAGACCAATCTACTCATAATGTTTTTATCAGCCTCATTCATAGGCAGAACAGGCAAACCTTGCGTGAATCACACACCAGAAGCAGCAGGACTGCGCAGGACGTCTGTATTTGGTTGTGAGTGTGAAGGAGTTCGGTCATAAGAAAGCTTTGGGGCCATCCTAGAGATAATGGCATTTCCCAATTATTAGTAGAGCTGTAGTAGGCCTGATTAGAAATATTTTTTTAATTTACAGACCTACAAGGGTTCAAATTCTTTAGGCTGGGTACACTACACACATCCAATGTTTTTATCGATCGAAGTACCGTGGATGGGCAGGTGGGTGGACGCCACTTGATCTATTTGCCAATTGAAAATCAGATTATGTCGGAAAATACACAGGCTAAGACCCACCAGCCTGGAAGGCACTTGCTCTATCCAAACCCATTAACCGGAGGGGGTAACTGAAGGGTAAAAAACTGACCTCTGGGATGGGAGGGGTGTGGTCAGGGGGCATGGCCTCACATCTCGTCGGCGGGCCGGGCCCCCGGACACACATCCCCTCAATCCCCAGAGGTCCGTTTTTTAAACAGTGATCGACCTATGAAGTATGAAGATTTGCGCCGATCAGTTTGGTTTAAATGACCGGAAGCCGAAACCGTAAAAAAAAAAACAGCTGATCACAGAGATTTGGGGAGTGATTACGGGACCCTCTTACCTCCACCCCCTGCGCAGTCGAGGGCCCTGCAGGCGCTGATGTACGCCACTGACAAACCCTGCCCCTAACCCGACTCACAAAGTTTATAACCTATCCTTTACCACGTTCCCTCCCCGTTCTTACAGTCGGCAAGAAAGGGGACGTGGGACCTTACTGCAACATATGACCAAAACCATCACCATTACAAGGACAACTGGCTTACTTTGCTGCGACTGTCAGTCCTTGTCTTGGCAACCTGTTTGCAGGGGAGAATAGTAAGTTGGAACCAAGGCTCCCATCATTGTTTTACACCAACGTGCCAATATAATGGTCGGTTACCATTCACCAGGGACAAATCCTTATTTACAGCCAATGGGGTGGATTGTGGGCCTCTTTCCCAAGGGGATTTAACCTTCTGATACATTGTATTTAATGGAAACGAACCCAGTATTAGGAATTTACAAATCAGATTAGAGATGAGTCCCGGTTTTAAAATTTTAAAATGGTTTCTGTGGAAACCGATGTAGAACGGAGACTATTCGTTCCTTTCTAATCAGAATACAATCCAACCGCAAAGTAACGCAATCTGATTGTGGAAAGTAAATAAACTAGGGCGCATGCAGACTTTTATTCAGCCCTTGAAAATCAGACTTCTTTATGCTCCATGCTACTTAAAATTCTATGGCCTGGTTTTGGGCATGTGGAGTCATTCTGTTTTTAGAAAAAGACAAACTGATTGGGAAAGAGAAACCATAAAGTCATGAAGTGGCGGAAATAATGGGATTTATTATGTGTACATGAATCTTCCCTTTGTTTAGGTAAGAGCATCGCCATCGTCTGGAGTTGATGGCTGTAAAACCAGCTGGGTTAGGGCGATGACTCACGTTGTTTGTTCATTGCGACAATCACACCGAGAGATACAGTAAAATAATTAGGTTTTCTTGAAGAGAAAAAATGATTTGGTAAGGTAAAAAGAAAAAAACAAAAAAAAAAACCCAAGTGCTACAGAAAAAAACCACGAGATATTTAGCTATTATGGGTTGGAAGAAACCTTCTTCTGAATCGGATCTGACCCGCAAATTGACGAAGTTCCCCACCTCGTTGCCGGCCAAAGATTTCAAGGAAAATACGGATAGTTGGGGACGGCGGGAAAATTTCCCCTGGTTCGATCTCAGTTTTCCAATATTGTGGATTCCATTGATGGATGGAGGCTCTTGAGAGATTAGAATTGCCACTTATTTAGCCTGGTCCTGCCCATTTTAAGCGTGTTAAGATAGGGGGGGGACATCCCCTTCATCAGGATTGGTCCTATAAGAATTGTGGTTGGGTTCACACGATAAGATATTTTCAGCCAACTGGCCAATGTACGTTTTATATAGCGGTTGGTTTCAGATGGAAATATTCTTATGGTGTGGCAGCCGGCTAAACCGTGCTGATCGGCTTTCAGACTTGTTGGTAAATCATGGACGATTCGTGGGGGTTCTATGCATTACACATCAATAAATAGTAAGGAAAACTATTTGTATGTGCCCAATCAACTGATACATGTGTGTACCCAATGTGTACAACATTTCGTCGGTCATTAAGAAGATTAATTCCACGGCCAAAAATGACGAACAATTGATCGCACGTGGGCCCATAGGGAACCTCATGATGACCGGAATTTACTGACAACAGTCCGGTCATCCCTTCGTCCAGACGACGCGACGACGAGCTTTCAGTCACGTTCGGCCGCCCCACACCAGCAGATATTTTCGTACCCGACCAAAATTATCCGCTGGTTGTGTACCCAGCCTTAAGGGTCAGTTTGATCTGGTTCCTACTGGGGTTCCGCATGGTTCTGTTGGCCAGTGTCCTGTTCTTATCAGAGAATCTAATAGTAGTTTATCTTAACATATCAACAAATCAAAAGGCTTGCAAAAGACCTTTACTCTTGAAAATGTCAATAGGAAGGGGTCTTCTTAAGATTTCCTAACTCTTATCAGTGAAAGCCCAGTTGGTCTGAAATCTATTACCAGTCAGCTAATAGACCCAAAGGGACAAAGTAAATTCAATATTAAAGGAATGTCATATATATCAAATTTCACGCAAATTGTGACCTCTAGGCCGACCACATGGCTGGGACTTCCCAAAGAATTTTTCCTTAAAATCTGTTGGTGAGTCATTACAGAAGATCTCTGGTTCTCGGGATGGGGAAGGAATTTATTACACGAGATTTGTTAGCTCTGATGGGTTGGGAAGAAACTTCTTTGATCGATCGACCGCAAACTTGGACGAAGTTCCCCACCTCGTTGCCGCAAAGAGTCAAGGAAAAATCTACGGAAAATTTCCCCCTGGCTGGGCTGTTGGATCTGGCCCCAAAGAATTCTAAAAAATCTGTGGTGATCATTTCAGGAAGATCTCTGGTTCTCTGGGATTGGGAAGGAATGTATTGAGATATGTCCATGAGTATAAATTTAGATATGACGAAGCATGTAATCTAAAAAAAACCAAAAAAACTATTATTAAAAAAATATAAGATTCCAGAAAGGGTCCAGATGGGCGGGGGAGGAGGGGAGGAAACCACTTGTTAATTTCGGTTATGTCAAACCTTTAATTGTGGTGAAGTTATGGAAAGAATGGAGACAGAAAAAAGACCATGGTCCAAGGTCCAAGGCCATTGTAATAAACTCATTAAATGAAAAACGGACTTGCCGCTAGATGTTGATGAATCAAATAGCGGGAATCAGTGGCAAAGTTTGCCCAAAATGGGGGATTTTTTTTTTAAAGGGTGTAATGGAAATTCAGCACATGTTGCAAAAAAATCAATTTGCAAATACTTTCTGCACCGATTTTCACATCTGTGAAATAAAGCCCCCTATTGGTGTAATGTTGTATACGGTTACTGAACACATTACGCAGTTGATTTTACAAAAACATCGAGTTCTGACTGAAAAGTCCATTCACCCCTATTTAACAATTGCAGCTTTATTGCAGCCCTACATTATCAGGTAGTTGACAAGTGGATACAACCAAACCAGAACAAGAAGCTAAGCCAGGGTACATAGGAACCTTGCACTCCACAGCAGTCAGTAGTACAGAGCATGGTTATATCTCTTACTACCTCACATTTAACTTTACTCCTTTACCTAGTGTCCTATTCCCTGCAAACCACACACAACACCCACCTAACATGATCCTGTAAACTACGCAGAGTTCTCTGAAAGTAGAGACTGTGTTAGTAATGACAAGTGCCTGTGGTAAACCAATGCATTAAAAAGTCTTTAACACTAGTAATTAATGACTGAGTCCTGTATCCTTTCCCCACTTTCTGCGTTTCCTGGGAAGACGCCATGTTTGTTTCATTTGCCCCATGTTTCTTTACATACACATTCATATGATTGTCAGTATTCTCGTATAGAAGCTGTAATGGGTAAAAATCCGGGGTGTAAACTACCGGGAGCAACCGCAGGGCGCCAGGAGACAGGGGGCCCATTTCTAATTTTTCCCATGAGAGGTTAGCTTCCACCCAGAAAATATACCCACTGGTATTAAAGCACAGATAGGGGCCCTCTCATAGTTTTGCTGGGGGGGGGGGCCCAGTGATTTATAGTTACGCCCCTGGTTGATAATGCCTCATGCTAATAACAAATGTGATGTTATTTCATCTTGGGTAAAAGTGATCTGTTGCGAGCAAACTCATACTTCATAAATCATTAAGAAATCATTCAACTCTACCATCTTAAGATATCGTGTGTGAGCTACAGAAACCCAAACAAAGTCTTCTGGAAATGTACTATAGACGTTTCATGAATTCAACTATAAGAGGATAGGGTCCAGATCACACGATAACAACAAACCATTGACCAATCTACACTTGTGTAGAATATCATGTTGATGCAGAAAGCCTTATCAGTTCCACCATATTACTGTCAGGTTATACAAAATCAGTTGATAACAACCAAACTAACCCGTGTGGTCAAACATGTGACACCCTGCAACTAAGCTCTGTGCGGTCATACATGTGCACCCAGACATCTATGGTCAGCTTTTAAAAAGGTATTAAAAGGGAATCAAAACTTTTTAATACCTAGTTAATTGATTAAATAAATTAGTTTCATTCCCAACCTAACATGCCAAATCCTAACCCAATCCGAACCCAAATGTGGTAGAGCCAAGTGGAAATTTGGATGTGAATAAACCTCGAATCAGATTATTGTAAGAGTGGGCTTGTTGTGGTCAACAACAATTTCCCTATTTATTTTAATGGTTGTCTGTGAGGGGACCAAGATGCGCCAACACAATATTCCAAAAAAGAAGGATGTGGGAGAACTCCAAACTCGACAGCTAATTTACAACATACATTTAGCGGAAGAGTGAGTCTAGTTTAGCCGTCATTGGATCTGGTCAAACATGACGATATATACACAAACAAGAAAAGATACTCAATGCACATTCCTAGGCCCATCAACAATATCCTATTACTCTGTATATACAGTTATCTCCTATATATATATATAAACAGAGAAAGGATAACAATGCAACATTCTAGGCCTCATACAATATCATATTATCTGTATTACAGTATATTCTTATATAAACATAGAAATATAATCTAATGCAAATTCCTGGGCCCCATACAATATCATATTATCTGTATATACAGTATATCATCTATATATATGAAAATAGAAAAGAAATCAATGTGTACATTCCTCGGTCCCATAAGTATCATAATCTGATATTACAGTATTCTCTATATATTAAACATAGAACGCTATCATGCACATCCTGGCCCCATTACAATATCATATTATCTGTATATACGTAATTCTCTATATATATAAACATAGAAAAGATAATCAATGCACATTCCTGGGCCACCTTACCAATACTATTATCTGTATAGTTACCGTATATCTATATATAATTAAAAACATAGAAAAGATATCAAGCACATATTCCTGGGCCCCATACAATATATATTATCTGTAATACAGTATATCTCTATAATATAAACATAGAAAAGATAACAATGCCACCACTTCCTAGGCCCCATTACAATATCATTTATCTGTTATATACAGTTTATCTCAATACTTCTAAACATAGAAAAAGATAATCAACTGCCCCCCACACATTCATGGGCCCCATTACAATATCATATATTTGTATATACAGTAGATCTCTCTCTATATATAAACATAGAAAGGAGAATCAAGGCACATTCCTGGGCCACCCTACATACAATAGCTAGTATCGTATATACCAGTATATCTCTCTCTATATATATAAACATAGAAGTGATATGATAATCATAGCGTACATGTCCTGGGGCCCCCATCAATATCATATTATCTGTGGATACAGTATATCTCTCTCTTATATATAAACATAGAAAGATAATCAGTGCAAATTCCTGGGCCCATCACAATATCATATTATCTGTAATACAGTAATCATCTCTCTATATATAAACATAGAAAAGATAATTCAATACACATTCCGGCCCCAACAATATCATATTATCTGTATATACAGTATATCTTCTCTAGAATAAACAGAGAAAAGATAATCAATACACTTAAGGGGCCCCCATACCATCTATATGACTGTATATTACAGATATACTTATATATATAAAAATAGAAAAGATAATCAATAACATTACTCGGGGCCCCATACAATATTCCTATTATTGTATATACAGTATATCCTCTATATATATAAACATAGAAAAGATAATCAATGCAAATTCCTGGGCCCCATACAAATATCATATTTATCTGTAATATACAGTATATCTCTATATATCTAACATAGAAAAAAGATAATCAATGCACATTACTGGGCCCCATACAAATCATATTATCGTATATTACAGGATATCTCTCTCTTATAATAAACATAGAAAGTAATCAATGAACATTCCTGGGTCCGCCATACAATATATTATTATCGGTATATAAAGTATACTATATATATATATATATAAACATAGGAAAAGATAATTCAATTGCAACATTTCTCAGGCCCCATACAATATCATATTAATCTGTATATAAGTATATCTTCTCTATATATAAAAACATAGAAAGATAATCAAGGCACATTACTGGGCCCAGACAATATCATATTACTCGGTATATACAGTATATCTTCTATATATATTAACAGAGAAAAGATAATCAATGCACATTCCTGGGCCCCATACAATATCTATATATGATATACAGTATACTCTCTATATTATAAACATAGAAAGATTAATCAATGCCACATTACGGGGCCCATACAATATAATATTATCTGTATATACAGTAGATTCTCTCTCTATATAAACATAGAAAAAAGAAGCAATGACATTCCTGGGCCCCATTACAATAATCATATTAGCTGTATATACAGTATTATACTCTATCTATATATAAACATAGAAAAGAGAATAATGCACATTCCTGGGCCTCATACAAATCATATTATTGTATATATACAGTATATCTCTCTCTATATATAATATAGGAAAAGATAATAATCAATGTACATTCCTGGCCCCATACAATATCATATTATCTGTATATACAGATATCTCTCTATAAATATAAAACATTAGAAAAGATAATCAATGAACATTCCTGGGCCCCCATACAATATCATAGTATTGTATATACAGTGATATCTCTCTAAAACAAACATAGAAAAGAGAATCAAGGCACATTATGGGACTCAGACAATATAATATTATCTGTATCAACAGTATATCTATATCTAATTAACATAGAAAAGATAATCAATGCAAAGAACTGGGCCCAAACAATATAGATTATTGTATAGAACCAGTATATATATCTATAGTAACAACATAGAAAAGATAATCAATGCACATTCTGGGCCCATACAATATAATATATCTGTATATACAGTAATCTCTCTCTATATATAAACATAGAACAGAGAATCAATGCAATTCCTAGGCACCACCCCTAGACAATAATCATATAATCGTATATACAGTCTTATCGCTCTATATATATTAAAACATAGAAAAAGAGAATCAATGCAATGCCTAGGCCCCATACAAATATCCTATTATCTGTAATACATATATCTTCTCTATTATATAAACATAGAAAAAGATAATCAAGCACATTCCAGACTCAGACAAATCATATTATCTGTATAACAGTATATCTCTTCTATATATATAAACTAGAGAAAAGATAATCAAGCACTTACGGGCCCCATAAATATCATATCTATTGTATATACAGTAATATATATCTAATATTAAAAACATAGAAAAAGATAAATAATGCACATTCCTAGGCCCCATTACAAATCATATTATCTGTATATACAGTATATCTCTCTATATATATATCAAACATTAGAAAAGATAATCAATGCCACATTGCCTAGGCACTAGAATATCTATTATCTGCGCACTGGATTTACTTTATATAAACAAAGGGGTTTTGTAGACATTTACTGTTGTGGATCACATGAAGAAAAGCCTTCACAACCACGTCAAGGTAACACCTGTATGGAAGGTCCTAACTCTTAACCTTTTACTTCAATTACCATTAGCAAACTTTGCATTTCTCATAGGTTGTGCACTGGGATCCATATAACATGCTTCCAATCCCCCCAGCCCTTTTGGCTGAGGGAAGGGAAGAGATCGTCTCTCCAGTGCTTTATATTAAAGGGTGTGTTGGGGGTCATTTACCACATGGACGGCTTGACCACACCCCTATTCCACTCAGATGCTTCAGCATAAAGAAGGGCAAGTAAGTAAGTCGTTTTGGGCAGTGTCAAGTTTCCTTCAACCCTCCCTTATGTTAATAATTAAGGTACTCCATGCTTGACTTACTAAACGTTAGTACTCTCTATTCATGACAGTGACTCAATGGCCCGTCTTAGTATCCTCTCACATCAAGGTCCTTGTGTGAACGTTCTCATTCACTATTATCCCAGACTAATAAACTGTTCTGCTTTACAAACCTCTGCCATTAACAGGACAGATGTCCTGAATGTTCACAGCAATCTTCCCACAAGTTTGTTATGAGACTTAAAGGAAAAAAATAACACCTTAGGGTGACTGTGTCGTGGCAAGGGTGTTGTAACATACCCCAAAAGGGGGGGGGGATCGATTGCATAAGGGTTTTGGACGGTTGAGATGCAAACTTCCTTCTCTTCTCCACATAGATACAGCCCCCACAGTAAACCTGTAGATAAGGCAGGCAGGGCACATTATAGTTTCTGTGCGTCTAGATAGTCATGGTATGGAAAAAGTCCAATAGAAAATTTTGTTAGCAATAATGTTAAGAATTTGGGTTATCTGTAAATACATAGGTCTAACCTAGTACTACTGGTTTTTCTTAAAGGCTTAAAGGGATAATTATAATGCTAAAAAGAAACCTCCTGGATTAGGTATACCAATTGGGTGAGGACCTAAACCACCCAGGCCAATCTAGACGGAAGGGGTTGATTTTATAATTGAAAGGGGGTGATACTTTGTCCGGATAGTGGGGTGTGGTTTGCCAGAACTGGGCAGAGCTTTATAAACATGGACTGGAAATAATATGCCACAATGACTGGTTGAAAATGCCACAGTGACTGGATGTAAATGATGCCCAAACATGTGATTTTTGATCTGCAGGGCTGACAAACATTAGATTTGATCAATGAATTGCAAAGTCAGAGGGAGGGAAGGAGTCCTATATGCATCTTCTGGGTAATGAAAGTCATGGCTTCCCCTGCTATTCAACTGGACAGTACCTCCCGAAAAGTGTTTTTTACAAATGGCTTTTTGGGGGGGGGGGCCCCTTGCATCTGGGGGACCTGGCAAAGCAAAAAATGTCCCAGGCATTAGGACTGCGGGTCTCCTACAGGGTGCTGCTCGTAATGTGCTTCAACCCCGCCTCACTTGGCCTGCTCCAGTCTAATCCATCCCAATGGGAAGAACGAGCTATGTTAGAAAGTGCCTCTTTCCATTGCTGGGTTTTGCAGACAGCTGAGATGTGGACACCAGACCGGAGAGGGGTATGCCAGAAGACAGAGGAAAGTTACCCAGGGGGAGGACTTTGTCTTTAGTCGACTTTGGGTATTTTTAAGGACAGAAGGAGAAGGCCCGGAGAGAGAATGGTAATTAAACTGGTCCTTTAAGGATGGTATTGCTATTATAACCTCAACATTTACCTCTTTGTCACAACTTAATAGTTACACTTATAGAAATACTAGTTACAGAGCTGCAGGGGGAGGATAATACTGAGTGAAAACATGATCTTCAGCACAGCACTGGTGTAATGTATTTTCAATATCAAACTTAATAGACTAAACTTATAGACCCCCCTCGCCATCAGTAGTACCCAGGACTAGGACCTAAACCATACTGTCCACCAACCCCTGGGTCCCTTTCTAGTCTAGCTTTTGCTCACCTCAAGTGTTCTTCTCCACTCCCACTTCTGGGCAGAGATGGATTAAGATCATATGGGGCCAAGGCAGGGCCTCATTAAGGGACCCCTTTTTTGATACATATATTGTATAGACGATAATATTGTTACTGCTTCTGAGCTGGGCCCCCAAGAAGTTTTCTGGGCCCTAGGGCAGGGCCTAGGTTCTGCCTGTGGATAATCAGGCTCTGTTCTGCGATTCCGGCAAATCCGGCCAATAAAAAAAGACACGCTTCTTTCAGAGTGGTATCCCCCCATCAGTTGGCCAAAGGTCGCCAACGGAGTCCAGGAGCGCGGCCTGAAGGAAACTGCAGGTAGTGAACCCAGGGGTGAGGACACTCGGGAACTTTCCAATGAGGGGAGTGTGGATTTGGTAAGTGGAGTTAAGGTAGTCTCTTTAATATGGAAAAAATCAAGGGTTCCATAGAGAGAAATTGTGATTACTATAACTACAAAAAAAGATTTCTTGGAAAAATGGATTTGTTATTTTGCATTAAAGGGCAAAGTAAGTAAGTAACGACTAAAATGATTCATTCTGGTTATTTCTTCCAGTTGAATGTAAAATATGTAAGTGGAGATTAGGTTTTATTCTCCGTTGCTATAAAACATTATTTTCTCTTATTGCTTTTTTTTTTTTTCATAATAAACAACTTCCACACTTGTACAGATGTTCTAAATTTGCCTGATAATAATCAACAGCCTGACCGATTTGTCAGACAAATCTAACCAATGGCAGATTTGGTGTTGCAATTAATGGAACAACCTCTTGGCTAGGGGGAGGGGAGACAGGTACCCACCCGATATCTTACTTTTCTCTATACAAATTTTACAGACCAGATTCCAAGTTACGCCTCTGCACCAAAAAAAACTCAAAGCTCAGTTGCTGAGTTAATATTAGAATCTGGCATGTGTCAAAACCGCTGGCTACAACCCCATATGGTTTTATGTATATGGTAATAGAGATTTGAGTGCTGTGACTAAAAATTGCATTACTATGAAGCTCTTGACTGAAGACAACATTGAACGGTAGGACTTCCAGGGGATTCCCATTCTATAGTCTAGGGCATAATCTCAAAAGTAGCCTGTCTTGTTGGTCAGTACCATTTCTAGGTTGATTTGTCTAGCTGATGCAGCCAGGGAATCTTTGGAGTTGTAGGAATTCATTAATTAGGGTGGTTAACAAACCACAGCAGTTGGCGTATTGGCCACATAAAAACTAAGGGTGGACAAGCACCTTTTAAATATATGAGATAGCCTACCCTGTCCCTCTGCAATCATAGCAAATTCAGCCATGCAGTGAATTGCCTTGTGAAAAAGGGGGGTAGGTGTGTTAAACAGATGTATTGGTTCACGCCCCCTTCTAGCAATTTAGTGAGATGGTTATCAGCTGGGCATGGTTTTTTTTGCTCAGATGAGGTCAGCTATGGGATTAGCATTCGGTCGTTGGCGTTGATGTAAATGTTATATCCTATGACTGACAGGTGCTAACTAGAAGTACCAAAAAGCAGAAACAGGGGCATGTGGCAGAATTTCAGGTTTTAGTTCTATATTACAGATTTCTAACTAGTTGTATTTGAAAATTTGGGGTGATATAACTATCCAATTTTTTTATTTGGAGGGCTATAGTATAAAATATATAATAAATATACTTACATTTTTGCGCCCCAAAAGTCCAACAAAGACCAAAAGAAGAGATACATTTTCTTTTTGCCTACACGTGTGATGAAGCATTGTGGGTAAAGTGTTTTGATTAACATGATAATAACATGATTACTGGGACCATGACGACTTAATACAAAGTGACTTCTGTCCAGGGACTCTCTAGTTTGCTTACCGTAGGTGTATCTACATGCTTGGGCACAGACAAACACAGATCTATGGGGAGTGAACAATCCATTTGTTTAAATCATTAAAAGGGGAGGTCTGGGACCTTTTTAGCCTGGGGGCAAATACAAACCAGTGGCCCTTTCACGGTAGATCACAAAATATTGGCTACGCCCACTTTGTTTCAGTGTTATACCCAATTTTTACGGACTTCTATTCTTATTTTACAGTTCGTGCACTAACTAACTGACAATAATCTGGAGGGCTAACTAAAACACGGCTAATGATCTGGAGTGCATGATACACTGGCTAATGACTGGAGGGCGGGGACAACACATGGCTAAGTCTGGAGGGCTGTGATAACACTGGCCTAATGATCTGTGAGGCTGATAACACTGGTAATGATATGGAGGCTGACCATCAACATGGCAATGATCTGGAGGGCGACAAACACTGGCTAATGATCGGAAGGCTAATAATATGGCTAATGTTCTGGAGGGCTGGACACACTAGCTAATGATCCTAGAAGTCGAATAACACGGATAATGATCTTGAGGGCTGATGTAACACTGGCTAGTGAATGGAGGATAGGGCTAATAAACACTGGCTACATGATCTTTGGACAACGTAACGACTAAGGCCCTGGGAGGGCTGGTGACTAACCACGGCATGATTGGAGGGCTGACTTAAAGGGTATCTCCACTCATAAAGTGATTTTAGGAATCCAGTTCTATTGAAGAACGGCGAGGGTAAAGGAGCTGTTGCCTACCTTCGGTTCTTCAATAGAACAAACAGGAGCCAAGCGAGAAGGTAAAAAACTTACCCCGCCGCTCATCCTCGGCGCTTAGTCTGACAGATCCAGACGGACCGTGTCTTTATGCACAGTGCGATATATGCGGCATAGATGACCAGCGCCGGGGGAGGAGGCAGGGAGCGACAGCCCCCCGCGCAGCGGGGTTCGTAGCTTCTTACCGTCGTCTGTTTTTTGTTAGGCTCATGTTTGTTCTATTGGAGAACGGAAGGTAAGCACAGCTCCCTTTAAATCCTGCTCATAAAGAACTGCCGGATTCCTACAAGTCAATATTTATGAGTGGAGGATACCCTTTAAACACTGGCCTATTGATGGAGAGCTGTGATAACACTGGCTAATGATTGGAGGGGTGACACAGTGGCCATGATCTGGAGAGCTAATAACAATGGCTAATTGTCTGGTAGGCTCAACAATAAGGATCTCTGAGGGACCTGACTAACCGCTGGCTAAATGACTGGAGGGCTGACCGTTAACACACGGCTTATAATTGGAGGCTGTTCGAACATGGCTAATGAACTGGTGGGTTGCACCAACACATGTGTGCTTCTATAATTTGACAGAGGAGAGGACTTCTGTTTCTGCTATTTAGAGGTACAGGGCAGGGGCAGTGCCGTTTAAGCACGTAGCTTATGGGCGCCCAAATTTTTCATTGGAGCAGCCGGTGGGCATTTGCCCCTACAGCCTACTGGGCCAGTCCTCCCCTGAATATAATTGTTATTTTTATAAAGGGTAGACCAACCACAAATAAAGTAGTAAAAATGATCCATTTATCTTTCAAGGAGAAGTGAGTGTGGAACTCACTTTCTGACACCATCGACCACCAAAACAGGTTAGCTATCGTTCAGAATTAATAGAAAGTGTTACATTTTATCAGTTACGCTAGATAAGGGACAAACTTTCCCTTTAATATTAGACTAGACATTGTAGGGGGAAAATCAATATATTTCGCTATCGAACCTACGTGCACTTGTTCCACAAGGTATTAATCACTTTGCAACCGTTAAGACATTGAGAAACACGCTAGCGTAAGTTGCGACCTTTTTGAGCGCTATTTTAAAGACACCACTGAAGAGGCGGGTAATTGTCGGCAAACAAGCAATAAAAAATGTTGCGAAAATGTAGTGCATCCTTTGCGCTGCACAAAGAAAAAAGAAATTGCGACTTTGGCGCAGGCAGTGTGAAACCTTGCTAACCCGTTAGTACGTGGGTTAGCGCCGAGTTTTGAGCGCGTCTTTTCTCATTGGTGCGGGGCTATTGCTTTAATGTGCCAGGAAACACATTTCATGTTAAAAAACTTCTTGCGTTAGATTACAAAACAACTGTGCAAACTGATAGGTTTGTGTCAGGGGCTAGTAGGGAAAGACAAGTACTTTTATGGGGGGTGTGTGATTGAGAACTAGCACCCACTTTTGACCCAAACGCTTCCCCTGTCTAACACCCTTGGTATTCTCTGTACATATAAACCATTCGCACCATGTAGAGTTGGGGGAATTAAGGGCCGGTGTATCACTTTTAGTGGTACCCCCGCACCTTAATGATCGTTAAATTCATTGAAAATCTATGAGAAGCGATTTAAAAATCTCGACCGTGGTAGAGTGAAATTCCCCCACAAATACATATTGTGAAACGTGTGTTAATTAACGAAAGTTCCGGTAAATGTACGATGCGGCATTTAAGGATTCCTGTCATATATTACCGATTTGCTACCCTAAGGGCTTTTGATATTTCCTTCTTCTACTGATCCTTAGTGCAAATATTTCTGGCAATAATAAACAATTATCGACACCACACAGGCTCATTTAACCGCTGGCTTCTGCGGCAGGCAGCGCTCGTTTAGCTCTTAAAAGTCACACACTAAACCGATCGGAATCAGTTAACCCGACTTCTAGTCGTCACGAAGAAGAAACCAGAAAGGAGTTCCTAAAGAATGCTTGAAGGCAGCAGTATTGGTTGGCAGGTAAGTTCTAAGTATAAGAACCTTAAGGGGTGGTGTCAATAAGGATATTTGGTTGTTTCCTGGGGGAACAATGGTTCAGCCATCTTGTATGTGGAGATTAAGATGTAGATTTACGATCGCAATAGACACCATTGAGGTACGGGTAGTTATTAGGCAGGCACTTCTACAATAGAGGAGGTCGTACTTACCTACCGCTTTCCGTAAATATGTACCCAATTTGCCATAAACATGTACGCTCGTGGCCGTAAATGTACGGGCTGCATAGAAATTTATGGCATATCATAAAAGCCTTAACGGCAAGTCCAGCCCTACAAAATAATGAAAAACTACATACGGGTGTAAATCACCCCCCAAAACCCTAAACTGTAATAGTTTGAAATACTGACACAATGTCCTGTTTCACCTGTTTCTGCTTCCTGGTTCTTCAGTTTAGTAACTGGTCGTTATGGATTTGACTCAAGCCAATGAATGAATGTTAATTCCCCGTCTGCATCTTCTATGAGATTGCCCAGGTCAGACCGGCTCAGTACAGGTTTCTAAATTGCTCAGTTTCCATGATGCATCCAGAAGCATAGCAGGATACAGTAATGAATTCATAGGACAAACTATGATATTATCAAATATTTTAAACGAGGGCCATTCTTTATAAAAGATGTTCTTATGAGGGTGGAGTTGCTCTTTAACGGCCAACCCTAGAAATTTGTGCCATTCATCATACACTGGAGCTCCATACAACACTAAGAGATTGGAGGATCTTGTCTTTCCCACAATTATACAATCACACGTATGGTATAACACTAGGTCCTTCCCCCTGACCTGCAACACCCACCCCCAACCCTCCACTGAAACAAGGAATATGCCCCAGATTTCATGACAAGGTTGGATATTCACTGGTCAGGTCCCATATATATCAATGACATTTTCCTTTTAAACTTACAATTTAGGTGTGGATAAATAAAATATAAAGAAAACATCAATCTCTTCTTTTTTAATCCTAAAGTTTTTTACATGTATTTAATTTTTTGTTCTTGCTTCTTCATATTAAACATACATTTCACAATTAAAATTTCATTATGTGCGCTCCATTAATCTTCACAGACAATTCGTAGCCCCAGGTTTAATCCACTTCCCATCAGGTTCTGCCAGAAGGCTTGCGCTCCTCTAGGATGGCCAGAAACTGCCCCCAGTTTATAGGATCTGGCCTGTTCAATTCCTTTAAAGAAATTCTAATTCTATCAACCAATTTAACATGTTCCTTTGTTCCATATTTATAACATTTCAACCTTTTCTTTTACTTCCTTTGTAGATTCATAATGATTTTTATGGTTTTTTTTTTTTTTGGGAAACAGGAGCAATGACTGTGGCAATTTTTAACTTTCCTTTTAAAGAATATCCTAATTTTATCCATAGTATTAAAATCTCCTCCTCGGAATCCTTCTTTACATGTTTTCCAACATTATTTTGCCACTTGTTCTATGTACAGCCTTTGTAGATTGCTTACAGTCCAATTTTCTATCTATTGTGTGTTACATTGAAGGTTTCGACCAAGCTTCTGGAGGGTAATTGTTACTCCACCCAGAGTTAGGTAATGTGATCGTATTTGAGACGAAAGAGTACTTAAACTAGAGAGTCAGCTCAAGCAATCCAGGCCAACAGGAGAAGCTGTAGCTCTGTTGTTAGCCCAAAAAGACAAGTACCAGTAGGTTAGGACACAGTTATAAAGAAAGCAACCGTGACATGGTGACTGGAATTAAAACAATTGGCCCAACTATTGAACTAAGTGCTTTTATTTAATCCAGGGTTTATTGACTTCGGTTTGTAGGAGAACCTTATGGAGGTAGCCAATATGCAATTAGAATTGTCTGTGCAAATAGAATTCCCTATGTTTGTATGTATTAGATTTTTGGTCTCTAGTTGCAGTTTAAACGGATGTAAAACAGGCCCAATGTCTATATATTGTAGATTTCTTAGAGGATTTTGATGGTTTGAGAACAGGAGCAGTTTCAGTAGCATTTTGATCCTGCCCTTTAAAGTCCCTTCTAATGGTATCTTTAGTAACACTGTCTTCTTTGTAGAAAGAAACATTTACATCTTTTCAACAAATTGAACTTTTCCTATTACCGCCTTTGGCGACTTCTTAGATGTCTTTGAGGCCTATTATTAGCATCACATCATCTGGGTGGTTGACCCACTTTACTCTTCCTTTTAGAAATCTCCCAAGTAAATGTATCTACAGTGTATCTGTGGTATTCAATTAGATCAATGGACTTGAAATGTAGTTACTTGAAGGACGTTTCGCTAGTATCCGACTGGCTTTCTCATTCAGAATGACTGGACAAGATCTGTGGCAATTATGTACCCTGGAAAATCCCAATTAGCATATCACAGCCAGGTGTGCCATCTAATTGGGATTTTCCGGGTACATAATGGCCAAAGATGTCTTGTACAAGTATTGCTGAATTGAGAAAGCCAGTCGGATATTATTGACTAGCGAAACGTCCCTTCAAGAACTACATTCAAGTCCAGTTGATCTATTGAATACACACAGATATGATCATGACCTGGATGAATGAGAACCTTCACAAGGATATTCACAGTGGATTCCATTACACGATCTTATTCTTACTCATTAATTAAAAGAATTACTGAAGGTAATTAAAACGTCTCTTCTCATCAAGTTATTTCCTCTTTCATCCTATTTGATGAGGAGTTCAGTTGGTTTTAAAATTTTCCATTCAAGATGGAGTCAAAGGATGATTTCCATTTCACCTATTTATCTTTCACTTTGTTAATTAGAGGAATTTGCTAATGGTGAAATGTTCTCTTGTGGGGCTCTTTAGCGTTGGAGGAACAACTCTGTATCAAGGACGTTTAGTCTCTGGGGTGGTAGGGTGGTACCGGAGTGTAAATTGGGGGTCGGTGGCCCTCTTTGAAAATCTCAATTAATATGACATCTACAGTTTGCGGCCATTTACCACCTTATCTTACTCCACTGATAAAGAAGTAACTGAAGTTGGGACAATCTACTTGTGGCTCCTTAATAGTGGACGAACGGTTCTTTCAGCGGTCCAATCCAGTGGGCTGATTGGTGGCAGTGATTGTTGTTAACCTGGAGGTCTCGCTATCGTCACTGATCTCTTGCCTGGTTCTCCTCTTGTCCTTATCCTCATCCTCCTGATGTTGGTTCTTTTGTAATTTCATTTTAAAACAGAGCAAAGGTTGATTCAACCAGGTGAATTTTACTAATGGCAGAATATTATTCCTGAGGGGCTTTAGTGGTTAGGAAACGCCTTCAACAGATACAGTTCGACTCTCGGGCATGGTGCCAGGAATATCGACGGGGGGGAATGTGTTATCTTGACAGATTTCCTCACTGCTGGTTTCTTTGTGTATTTTTCATCTACAGAAGCTTCATCCATTTGGCTTTATATTTTACAGAATTTCCAAAGGATAAACCACTGTCGCGCAGCTTCTAGTCAGTGGAAGAAAGTCATCACCAGGTGGGGAGGTTACATCTAGACCAGTGGGATATTCTGCCGTTGATGTGACTGACTGGGGATCGTTCTTCATGTTTCTTTTTTATCAACAAAGAGTTCCCTAGTGTCCATCCAGGTTCATGTGGTTGATCCGTTGCGAAGTGAGAATTCCAACCATAGCATTAATAATCTTCCCAAATTCTCTTTTCAGAAAGCCAACCCCAGCTGTAATGAATCCACTGTGCACTTTTGTTCACATCTGCAGAATCGCTTGGCCGTTCCGATGGGGGCAGGTTGGTTTGTTCCAATTTATCTGGTCATTTTTACATGGAGATAGTAAGAGTTGCTTGCCTGTGTATCTTTCTATATATTCCAGTAGATCCTGAGAATAGATGTGAAAAATGATCTCATAAAATATCGAGAGTGGGGGAAACAGGTGACCTATTGTGTTAGGTTGCGATGACAGTTCAGGTTACAGCTTGGATAATACATGGTCACGGTTCTCCTTACTCAAACCTCACTCTTAGGGGTCCCAATTCAAAAAGCCACTTTGGCGTTACACCAAAGAATGTAGCCAGGTTGTCACGGGAGCATGGCGATAAGATGTATGGATCACACAGTAGAATGTTATCTTTCTTATGTTCTCTCTAAACACAGAACAATAGAAGGGAAACATTGTTTATTAAATGATCTATAAATAGAGTAAGTAAAGATGGCAGACACACAGCGGCATAGGGGGGATGGGATTACAGATGCAAATTGGCCTGTGCTCATGGAAAGAATGGGGTGATCTGGAGGAGGAATGAGGCAGTTGGAGATTGGATCACAAGCAGGGGGGCCAGATTCCACAGCCGAATCTGGGATTGGCTGAAGAGCGGCCATCACAGACGTGGCTGACATCAGTGATGAGAGCGCCGGGGAGAACGAAGCGCTGTGTAAGTAAATTTTCTGATAACTTTTTTAAAGAAATAATGGGGTCGCTGGTTTAAGATTTTAGTATAATGAAGAAGAAAAGCAAGGATGGATAGTGGTGGATGGGGGGTCACAAATATGGAGTTCCAGTTTTGGGGGCTTGGTGATGATGAAGGATGAAGGGGGAATGAAAAAGCGAACAGAAGGGGGGATGTAAGAGAGAGGGGGGGGAGAGGGAGAAGATGAAGAAGAGGAGAGAAACAATGGCGAGGGAGCAAGAGGAGCACAAGAGAGAAACAAGGGCGAGGGAGAAAGAGATAGGAAGAGGAAGAAGGCGAGGGAGAACAGAAGAAGAAGAGAAGAAAGGCGAGGATAGAGGAAGGAAGAAGAGGAGAAACAAGGCCAGGGAGAAGGACGAAGAGAGAAGAAGGCGAGGGAGAAGAGAAGAAGAGAGCAAACAAGGCGAGGAGAACGAGAAGGAAGAGGAGAACAAGGCGAGGGAGAATGAAGGGAGCGGAGAGGCAGAGAGAGAACAAGGGCGAGAGGAGAAGATAAGAAGAGAGAAGAAGGCGAGGGAGAAGAGAAGACGAGGAGAACAAAGCGAGGGAGAAGAGGAAGAAGAGAGAACAGGCGAGGGAGAAGAGAGAAGAGAGAGAACAAGGCGAGGGAGAAGAAGGCGAGGGAGATAGAGTAAGAAGAGAGAACCAAGGCGAGGGAGAAGAGAAGAAGAGAGAAGAAGGCGAGGAGAGAAGGAGAAGCAGATAGAACAAGGCGAGGGAGAAGAGAAGAAGAGAGAAGAATGCGAGGGAGAAGAGAAAAGAGAGAACAAGGGCGAGGGAGAAGAGAAGAAGAGAGAACAAGGCTAGGGAGAAGAGGCGAGGAGAATAGAAAAGATAGAACACGTGCAGAGTGAGACTAGAGGACTAGAAGAAGAAGGTGCGATGATAGAGAAGACGAGAGAACACGGCGAGGGAGAAGGGAGAATACACGAGAGAAGAAGTGAGGAAGGCATGAGAAGAAGGTATAACAAGGGATGAGAAGATAATGAATTGAGAAGAATGCTAGTGGAAGAGAAGAAGAGAGATACATTCTGATTGAATAAGATAATAATATATGAATATACTTCTATTTTATAATATAATAATAAATAACAATCTATATGATATAATATGAATAAATTATTATAATAATTCTATTTTATAAGATATAAATTATATAATATATATAATAATAATCTCATTATAATTAATACATCTATAGTATATAATATATAACAATTCTATTGTTATAATATAATAATATATAACTATTTAATCTATTTATAATAAATAATATTAATACTTCTATTTTTTTATATTATAAATAGAATTATTATATATTATTATATTATAAATAGAATTCTATAAAAGTAATTATATTGCAAAAAAATGGGTATGTTAACAACTGTGATCCGCACCCAATACAGGCGCATGGTATGCAATCTGCTAAAATGTTATTAATCACAATACAAACCAGGTATCCCACCCTTCCTGGTAGTGGCGGGGGTCTCCCAGATTTTGGTCTCCCGCAAGACCACCCCAAACTCCCATAACCTGCATGTACCTGTAATCTCTGCCCCCGGTACTCCCTCTTTTTGTCCACCACACCCAAAATGCCACGCCCCTAAATCTGCCTCACCCCTTGGATGACATAGTATACGTCGCGTGCCATGCACACTTCCCACCATGCCCCTATCCTCCCACCAGATGAGCCAAATGATTCGCCATATGGACTATCAAGGCTTCTGAAAGGGACGCCGACCAGATTCCTTTTAAGAATGATGGAACGAACGAAATGCAACGAATCAGCAATGCAGTTCAGACCTTTAAACTTCCACATTGTTGTCCAGAGACCTGCATTACGCACCATGATTCCAAACACAACCTGGGGCTACGACCATTACTCATAATGTTCTTATCAGCTCATTCATAGGCAGAGCAGCACACCTTGCGTGAATCACACCACCAGAAGATAGCATGGACTGCGCAGGAAGTCTGTATTTGGTGTGAATGGAGTCTCGGTCCTTAATAAAGCTTGGGACACTCATAGAGATAATGTTCCTTTCCCCATTATTGTAAGAGCTGTTAGTAGGCGTGATTAGAAATATTTTAATTTACAGACCTACAAGGTTTCAAATCTTTAGGCTGGGTACACACCATCCAATTGTTTATTATCGATCGATATTACCGTGGATTGGTCGGTAGCCACTGATCTCATTTGCCAATTTGAAAATCAGATATGTCGGAAAATCACAGGCTAAGACCCACCAGCCAACCTGGAAGCCACTTGCTCTATCCCAACCATTCACCGAGGGGCGTAACTGCAGGTTAAAAACTGACCTCTGGGGATGGGAGGGGTGTGTGTCAGGGGCCTGGCCTCAAATCTCGCGGGGGGCCGGGCCCCTGACACACATCCCTCCAATCCCCAGAGGTCAGTTTTTAAACAGCTGATCGCACCTATGAAGTATGAAGATTTGCGCGATCAGCTGTTTAAATGACCGGAACCGAACCGAAAAAAACAGCTGATCACAGAGATTTGGGGAGATGATTACGGGCCCTCTTACCTCCCACCCCCTGCAGTCGAGGGCCCTGCAGGCGCTGATGTTACGCCACTGCCAAACCCTGCCCCTAACCCGACTCACAAAGTTATAACCTATCCTTTTACCCACAGTTCCCTCCCCTTTCTTTACAGTCTGGAAGGGACGTGGGACCTTACTGCAACATATGGACCCAAACCCATCACCATACAAGACAACTGGCTACTTTTGCTGCGACTGTCAGTCATTTGTCTTTGGCCAACCGGTTGCAGGTGGCGAATAGTAAGTTGGAACCAAGGATCCCATCGTGTTTACCCAACTGTGCCAGTATAATGGTCGGTTACCATCACCAGACAAATCCTTATTACAGCCAATGCTGTTGGATTGTGGGTCTCTTTCCCAGGGGATTTAACCTTCTGCTACATTGTATTTAATGGAAACGCCAGTAGGAATTTACAATCAGATGTAGAGATGAGTCCCGGTTTTAAAATGGTTCCGTGAAACCGATGTCAGAACGAGACTATTTCGTTCCTTTCTAATCAGATACAATCCAAACGCAGTTTGATTGGTGGAAGTAAATAAATAGCGCATGCAGACTTTTATTCAGCCCTTGAAAATCAGAATTCTTTATGCGTCCATGCTACTGTAATTCTATGGCATGGTTCTGGGCATGTGGAGTACATTCTGTTTTAGAAAAGACAAACTGATTGGAAAGAGAAACCATAAAGTCATGAGTGGCGGAATAATGGGATTTATTATGTGTACACTGCATCTCCCTTTGTTTAGGTAATATGCATCGCCATCTGTCTGAGTTGATGGCTGTAAAACCAGCTGGGTTTAGAGGCGATGACTCATGTTGTTTGTCCCTGTGCTGACAATCACACAGAGAGATACAGTAAAATTAATTAGGTTTTCTTGAAGAAAAATGATTTGGTTGAAGGTAAAAAGAAAAAAAAAAAACCCAAGTGTACAGAAAAAAACCACGAGATATTTAGCTCTATGGGTTGGGAAGAAACCTTCTTCTGATCGGATCTGACCGCAACTTGACGAAGTTCCCCACCTCGTGCCGCCAAAGATTTCAAGGAAAATCTACGGATAGTTGGGGACGGCGGAAAAATTTCCCCCTGGTTCGATCTCAGTTTTTCCAATATTGTGGATTCCATTGATGGATGGAGGGCTTTAGAGATAGAATTTGCCACTATTTAGCCTGGTCCTGCCCATTTTAATGCGTGTTAAGATAGGGGGGGGACATCCCCTTCATCAGGATATTGGTCCATATACTAATTGTGGTTGGGTTCACACTATAAGATATTTTCAGCCAACTGGCCAATAGTGACGTATAGCGGTTGGTCAGCTGGAAATATCTTATGGTTTGGGAAACCCGGCTGAACCGTGCTTGATCGGCTTTCAGACTTGTTGGTAAATCATGGCCGATCGTGTGGTTCTCTATGCATTACCACATCCATAAATAGTAAGGAAAACTATTTGTATTTGCCCAATCGACTGATACCCTGTGTGTACCCAATGTGTACAAATTTCTGTCGGTCATAGAAGATTCATCCGCGGCCAAAAATGCGAACAATTGATAGCGCGGTCCCATAGGGAACCTCATGATTGACCGGAATTTACTGACACGTCCGGTCATCCCTTCGTCCAGACGAGCGAACGATCGAGGTCAGTCACGGTCGGCCGCCCCACACCAGCAGATATTTTCGTCCGACCAAAAATATCTGCTGGTGTGTACCCAGCCTTAAGGGTCATTTTGATCTGGTCCTACTGGGGTTCAGCATGGTTCTGTTTGGCCAGTGTCCTGCAGATTATATCATAGAATCAATAGTAGTTTATCTTAACATATCAACAAATCAAAAAGCTTGCAAGACCTTTAACTCTTGAATGTCAAATAGGAAGGGGTCTTAAGATTTCCTAACTCTTCTCAGTGAAAGCCAGTCTGGTCTGAAATCTATACCAGTCAGTAATATAACCCAAAGGACAAAGTCAATTCAATTAAAGGAATGTCTATAATCAAATTTCACGCAAATTGTGACCTCTAGGCCCGACACATGGCTGGGACTTCCCAAAGAATTTTCCTTAAAATCTGTGGTGATTCATTCCAGGAAGATCTCTGGTTCTCTGGGATGGGGAAGGAATTTATTACACGAGATGTTTAGCTCTATGGGTTGGGAAGAAACCTTCTTCTGATCGGATCTGACCGCAACTTGACGAAGTTCCCCACCTCGTGCCGCCAAAGATTTCAAGGAAAATCTACGGATAGTTGTGGACGGCGGAAAAATTTCCCCCTGGTTCGATCTTAGTTTTTCCAATATTGTGGATTCCATTGATGGATGGAGGGCTTTAGAGATAGAATAGACACTATTTAGCCTGGTCCTGCCCATTTAAATGCATGTTAAATTCAATTAAAGGAATGTCTATAATCAAATTTCACACAAATTGTGACCTCTAGGCCCGACACATGGCTGGGACTTCCCAAAGAATTTTCCTAAAAATCTGTGGTGATTCATTCCAGGAAGATCTCTGGTTCTCTGGGATTGGGAAGGAATTTATTTGAGATATGTCCATGAGTATAAATTTAGATATGACGAATCTCATGTAATTAAAAAAACCCAAAAAACTATTTATTAAATATAAGATTCCCAGAAAGGGTCCAGATGGTGGGGGAAACACTGTTTACTTTACGGTTATGTCAAACCTTTAATTGTGGAAGTTATGGAAAGATATGGGAGACAGAAAAAGACCATGGTCCAAGGTCCAAGGCCATTGTAATAACTCAATTTAAATGAAAAACGGACCCGCTAGATGTTGAATCAAATAGCGGGAATCAGTGCAAAGTTTGCACAACTGGGGAATTTTTTTTTAAAGGGTGTAATTGGAAATTCAGCACAATGTTGCAAAAAATCCATTTGCAATACTTTTGCACCGATTTTCACATCTGTGAATAACCCCCTATTGGTCGTAATTTTTTTATACTGTTCTGAACACATTACGCAGTTGATTTACAAACATCGAGTTCTGACTGAAAAGCTCCATCACCCTATTTAACCAATTGCAGCTTATTGCAGCCCATACACTATCAGATAGTTGCAAGTTGGTACAACCAACCAGAACAAGAAGCTAAGTCCAGGCTGTTAACATAAACCTTGCACCCGGTCAGTAGTACAGAGCAGTTATATCTCTTTACTACTCCATTTAACTTTACCCTGACTAGTGTCCTATTCCCTGCAACCCCACACAACCCCACAACATGATCCTGTAACTACCAGAGTTCTCTGTACAAGTAGTACTGTGTTAGTAATGACAAGTGCCTGGTAAACCAATGATAAAAAGTCTTTAAACTGATTAATTAATGACTGAGTCCTTATCCTTTCCCATTCTGGTTTCCTGTGAAGACGCCATTTTGTTTCATTGACCCCATGTTTCTCTTATCATACACATTCATATGATTTGTCAGTATTCTCTGTATAGAATCTGTAATTGGGTAATAATCAGGGGTGTAACTACCGGGGAGCAACCGCAGGGGGCGCCAGGAGCCAAGGGGGCCCCATTTTCTAATTTTTCCCATGAGAGGTATAGCTTCCACCCAGAAAATCTACCCACTGTGTATAAAGCACAGATAGGGGCCCTATCATAGTTTTGCTGGGGGGCCCAGTGATTTCTAGTTACGCCACTGGTGATAATGCCTGCTAATAACAATGATTGTATTTCATCTTGTGTAAGAAGTGATCTTGTGACGAGCAACTCATACTTCATAAATCATATAGAAATCATTTCAACTCTACCATCTCTAAAGATCTCGTGTGAGCTACAGAAACCCAAACAATTCTTCTGGAATGTACTATAGACTTTCATGGATTTCAACTATAAGAGGATAGTGTTCCCAGATCACACGATACAAACCATGACAACTCTACACTGTAGCATATCATGTGATGCATGAAAGCCTTATCAGTTCCACCATATTACTGTCAGGTTATACAAATCATGTGATATACACCAACTACCCCTGTGTGGTCATACATGTGACACCCTGCAACTAGCTCTGTGCGGTCATACATGTGACACCCAGACATCTATGGTCAGCTTTAAAAAGGTATTAAAAGGGAATCAAAACTTTTTAATACCTATTTATATTGATTAATAAATTAGTTTCATTCCCCAACCTTATCAAGCCAAATCCTAACCAATCCTAACCCAAATGTGGTAGAGCCAAGTGGAAATTTGGACTGTGGAATAAACCTCGAAGATTATTGTAAGAATGGGCTGTGGTCAACAACATTTCCCTATTTTTTTCTAATGGTTCTGTGAGGGACCAAGATGGCCTCACAATATTCCAAACAATAGAAGGATTGTGGGAGAACTCCAACTAGGCTAATTTACAACTACATTTAGCGGAAGTGCTACTGATCTGGTCAAACATTTATACAAACATAGAAAAGATAATCAATGCACATTCCTAGGCCCCATTACACATCCATATTATCTGTATATACAGTATTATCATCTATAATAAACATAGAAAGGATAATCAATGCACATTCCTAGGCCTCAACAATATCATATTATCTGTATATACAGTATATCTCTCTATATATAAAACATAGAAATAAATCAATGCACATTCTGGCGGCCCCATACTATATATTATCTGTATATACAGTATATCTCTATATAAATAAACATAGAAAAGATAATCAATGTACATTCCTAGGTCCATACATATATATTATCGTATATCAGTATATCTCTATATTATAACATAGAAAAGATAATCAATGCACATTCCTGGGCCCCATACAATATCATTATCTGTATAACAGTATATCTCTAATATATAAACATAGAAAAGATAATCAATGCACATCCTGGGCCCCATACAATATCATATTATTGTATATACAGTATATCTCTATATATATAAAATAGAAAAGATAATCATGCACATTCCTGGGCCCATACAATATCATATTATCTGTATATACAGTATATCTAATATATAAACATAGAAAAGATAATCAATGCACATTCCTGGCCCATACAATTCATATTATCTGTATTACGTATATCTCTATATATATAACATAGAAAAGATAATCAATGCACATTCTGGGCCCATACAATATCATATTATCTGTATATACAGTATATCTCTCTCTATATAAAACATAGAAAGATAATCATGCACATTCCTGGGCCCCATACAATACATATTATCTGTATATACAGTAATCTCTCTATATATATATAACATAGAAAAGATAATCAATGCACATTCCTGGGCCCCATACAATATCATATTATCTGTATATACAGTATATCTCTCTCTATATATAAACTAGAAAGATAATCTGCACATTCCTGGGCCCCATACAATATCATATTATTGTATATACAGTATATCTTCTCTATATATAAACATAGAAAAGATAATCAATCACATTCCTGGGCCCCATACAATATCATATTATTGTATATACAGTATATCTCTCTCTATATATAAACATAGAAAAGATAATCAATACACATTCTGGGCCCCATACAATATCATATTATCTGTATATACAGTATATCTCTTATATATATAAACATAGAAAGATAATCCATCACATTCTGGGCCCATACAATATCATATTATCTGTATATACAGTATATCTCTATATATATAAAACAAGAAAAGATAATCAATGCAATTCTGGGCCCCATACAATATCATATATCTGTATATACAGTATATCTCTATATATATAAACATAGAAAAGATAATCAATGCACATTACTGGGCCCCATACAATATCATATTATCTGTATTACAGTATATCTCTCTATATATAAACATAGAAAAGATAATCAATGCACATTCCTGGGCCCATACAATATCATATTATCTGTATATACAGTATATCTTTATATATATATAAACATGAAAAGATAATCAATGCACATTCCTGGCCCCATACAAAATCAATATCTGTATATACAGTATATCTCTCTATATAAACATAGAAAAGATAATCAATGCACATTCCTGGGCCCCATACAATATCATATATCTGTATATACAGTATATCTCTATAATAAACATAGAAGATAATCAATGCACATTCCTGGGCCCCATACATATCATATTATCTGTATATACAGTATATCTCTTATTATATAAACATAGAAAAGATAATCAATGCACATTACTGGGCCCCATACAATATCATTTATCTGTATATACAGTATATCTCTCTATATATATAAACATAGAAAGATAATCAATGCACATTCTGGGCCCCATACAATATCATATTATCTGTATTACAGTATATCTCTCTCTATATATATAAACATAGAAAAGAAATCAATGCACATTCCTGGGGGCTCATACAATATCATATTATGATATACAGTATATCTCTCTATATATTAAATAAAGAAAAGATATCAATGACATTCCTGGGCCCCATACAATATCATATTATCTGTATATACAGTATACTCTATCTATATATAAACATAGAAAAGATAATCAATGCACATTCCTGGGCCCCATACAATATATATTATCTGTATATACAGATATCTCTACTATATTAAAAACATAGAAAAGATATCAATGCACATTACTGGGCCTCATACAATATCATATTATGTATTACAGTATATCTTCTCTATAATAAACATAGAAAAGTAATCAATGCACATTACTGGGCCCATACAATCATTATCTGTATATACAGATATCTCTCTATATATAAAACTAGAAAGATAATCAATGCACATTCCTGGGCCCCATACATATCATATTATCTGTATAACAGATATCTCTCTCTATATATAAACATAGAAAAGATAATCAATGCACATTACTAGGCCCCATACAATATCATATTATCTGTATATACAGTATATCTCTCTCTATATATAAACATAGAAAATATAATCAATGCCCATTCCTGGGCCTCATACAATATCATATTATCTGTATATACAGTATATCTCTATATATATATAAACATAGAAAAGATAATCAATGCACATTCCTGGGCCCTATACAATATCATATTATCTGTATATACAGTATATCTCTCTCTATATATAAACATAGAAAAGATAATCAATGCACATTCCTGGGCCCCATACAATATCATATTATATGTAATAACAAGTATATCTCTAATATATAAACATAGAAAAGATAATCATGCACATTCCTGGGCCCCATACAATATCAATATTATCTGTATATACAGATATCTCTATATATATAACATAGAAAAGATAATCAATGCACATTCCTGGGCCCCATACTCATATTATCTGTATATACAGTATATCTCTATATATATAAACATAAAAAGATAATCAATGCACATTCCTGGCCCCATACATATCACATATTATCTGTATATACAGTATATCTCTATATATATAAACATAGAAAAGATAATCAATGCACATTCCTGGGCCCCAACAATATCATATTATCTGTATATACAGTAATCTCTCTCTATAATAAACATAGAAAGATAATCAATGCACATTCCTGGCCCATACAATATCATATTATCTGTATATACAGTATTCTCTCTCTATATATAAACATAGAAAAGATAATCAATGCACATTCCTGCCCCATACAATATCATATTATCTGTTATACAGTATATCTCTCTCTATATATAAACTAGAAAGATAATCAATGCACATTCCTGGGCCCCATACAATATCATATTATTTGTATATCAGTATATCTCTCTCTATATATAACATAGAAAAGATAATCAATACACATTCCTGGGCCCCATACAATATCATATTATCTGTATATACAGTATATCTCTCTTATATAAAACTAGAAAAGATAATCAATCACATTACTGGGCCCCATACAATATCATATTATCTGTATATACAGTATATCTCTATATATATAAACATAGAAAGATAATCAATGCACATTCTGGGCCCATACAATATCATATTCTGTATATACAGTATATCTCTATATATAAACATAGAAAAGATCATGCACATTCCTGGGCCCCATACAATATCATATTATCTGTATATACAGTATATCTCTATTATATAACATAGAAAAGATAATCAATGCACATTCTGGGCCCCATACAAATCATATTATCTGTATATACAGTATATCTCTCTCTATAATAAACATAGAAAAGATACAATGCACATTCCTGGGCCCCATACAATATCATATTCTGTATATACAGTATATATTTATATATATAAACATAGAAAAGATAATCAATGCACATTCCTGCCCCATACAATACATATTATCTGTATATACAGTATATCTCTCTTATATAACATAGAAAAGATAATCAATGCACATTCCTGGGCCCATACAATATCATATTATCTGTATATACAGTATATCTCTATATATATAAACATAGAAAAGATAATCAATGCACATTCCTGGGCCCCATACAATCATATTATCTGTATATACAGTATATCTCTCTATATATAAACATAGAAAGATAATCAATGCACATTCTGGGCCCCATACAATATCATATTATCTGTATATACAGTATATCTCTCTTATATAAAACATAGAAAAGATAACAATGCACATTCCTGGGCCCCATACAATTCATATTATCTGTAATCAGTATATCTCTCTCTATATAAACATAGAAAAGATAATCAATGCACATTCCTGGGCCCATACAATATCATATTATCTGTATATACAGTATATCTCTCTTATATTAAAAATAGAAAAGATAATCAATGACATTCCTGGGCCCCATACAATATCATATTATCTGTATATACAGTATATCTTCTCTATATATAACATAGAAAGATAATCAATGCACATTCCTGGGCCACTACAATATCATATTATCTGTATATACAGTATATCTCTCTATATATAACAATAGAAAGATAATCAATGCACATTACTGGGCCCATACAATATCATATTATCTGATACTTATATCTCTCTCTATATATAAACATAGAAAGATAATCAATGCACATTCTGGGCCCCATCAATATCATATTATCTGTATATACAGTATATCTCTCTAATATTAAAACATAGAAAAGATAATCAATGCACATTCCTGGCCCTCATACAATATCATATTATCTGTATATACAGTATATCCTCTCTATATATAAACATAGAAAAGATAATCAATGCACATTCTAGGCCCCATACAATATCATATTATCTGTATATACAGTATATCTCTCTATATAATAAACATAGAAAAGATAATCAATGCACATTCCTAGCCCCATACAATATCTATTATCTGTATATACAGTATCCTCTCTATATATAAACATAGAAAGATAATCAATGCACATTCCTAGGCCTCATACATATCATATTATCTGTATTACGTATATCTCCTCTATATAATAAACATAGAAAAGATAATCAAGGCACATTACTGGGCCCTACAATACATATTATCTGTATATACAGTATATATCTCTATTATATAAAACATAGAAAGATAAATCAATGCACATTCCTAGGCCTCATACAATATCATATTATCTGTATATACAGTATATCTCATATATATAAACATAGAAAAGATAATCATGCACATTCCTGGCCCCATACAATATCATATTATCTGTATATACAGTATATCTCTATATATATAACAAGAAAAGATAATCAATGCACATTCCTGGCCCCATACAATCATCTTATCTGTATATACAGATATCTCTCTTATATATAAACATAGAAAGATAATCAATGCACATTCCTGGGCCCCATACATATCATATTACTGTGTATATACAGTATATCTCTCTATATATATAAACATAGAAAATAATCAATGCACATTCCTGGGCCCCATACAATATCATATTATCTGTTATACGAATCCTCTCTATATATAAACATAGAAAGGATAATCATGCACATTCCTGGCCCCATACAATATCATATTATCTGTATATACAGTATATCTCTCTCTATATATAAACATAGAAAAGATAATCAATACACATTCCTGGGCCCATACAATATCATATTATCTGTATAACAGTATATCTCTCTCTATATATAAACATAGAAAAGATAATCAATCACATTCTGGGCCCCATACAAATCATATTATCTGTATATACAGTATATCTCTATATATATACATAGAAAAGATAATCAATACACATTCGGGGCCCCATACAATCATATTATCTGTATATCAGTATATCTCTATATATTAAACAATAGAAAGATAATCAATGCACATTCCTGGGCCCCATACAATATCATATTATCTGTATATACAGTATATCTCTATATATTAAACAATGAAAGAAATCAATGCACATTACTGGGCCCCATACAATATCATATTATCTGTAATACAGTATATCTCTCTATATATATAACATAGAAAAGATAACAATCAGCACATTCCTGGGCCCCATACAATATCATATTATCTGTATATACAGTATATCTATAATATATATAACATAGAAAAGATAATCAATGCACATTCCTGGCCCCATACAATATCATATTATCTGTATATACAGTATATCTCTCTATATATAAACATAGAAAAGATAATCAATGCACATTCCTGGGCCCCATACAATATCATATTATCTGTATATACAGTATATCTATATATATAAACATAGAAAAGATAATCAATGCACATTCCTGGGCCCCATACAATATCATATTATCTGTATATACAGTATATCTCCATATATTAAAACATAGAAAAGATAATCAATGCACATCTGGGCCCCATACAATATCATATTATCTGTATATACAGTATATCTCTCTTATATATAACATAGAAAAGATAATCAATGCACATTCCTGGGCCCCATACAATATCATATTATCTGTATATACAGTATATCTCTCTCTATATATAAACATAGAAAAGATAATCAATGCACATTCCTGGGCCCCATACAATACATATTATCTGTAATACAGTATATCTCTCTTATATATAATATGAAAAGATAATCAATGACATTCCTGGGCCCCATACAATATCATATTATCTGTATATACAGTATATCTCTCTCTATATATAAACATAGAAAAGATAATCAATGCACATTCCTGGGCCCCATACAATATCATATTATCTGTATATCAGTATATCTCTCTTATATATAAACATAGAAAAGATAATCAATGCACATTACTGGGCCTCATACAATATCATATTATCTGTATATCAGTATATCTCTCTCTATATATAAACATAGAAAAGATCATCATGCACATTACTGGGCCCCATACAATATCATATTATCTGTATATACAGTATATCTCTCTATATAACAAACATAGAAAGATAATCAATCACATTCATCTGGGCCCCATACAATATCATATTATCTGTATATACAGTATATCTCTCTCTATATATAAACATAGAAAAGATAATCAATGCACATTCCTAGGCCCCATACAATATCTATTATCTGTATATACAGTATATCTCTCATATATATAACATAGAAAATAATCAATGCACATCCTAGGCCCCATACAATCTCTATTATCTGTATATACAGTATTCTCTCTCTATATATAAACATAGAAAAGATAATCAATGCCATTCCTAGGCCTCATACAATATCATATTATCTGTATATACAGTATATCTCTCTCTATATATAAACATAGAAAAGATAATCAATGCACATTACTGGGCCCATACAATATCATATTATCTGTATATACAGTTAATATATCTTAATATAAAACATAGAAAAGATAATCAATGCACATTCCTAGGCCCCATACAATATCATATTATCTGTATATACAGTATATCTCTCTATATATATATAAACATAGAAAAGATAATCAATGCACATTCCTAGGCCACATAGAATATCCTATTATCTGCGCACTGGCATACTTTATAAACAAAGGGGTTTTAGTAGACATTACTGTGATCACATGAATGAAAAGCCTTCCAACCACGTCAAGGTAACACCTGTCTGGAAGGTCCTAACTTCTAACCTTTTTACTTCAATTACCATTAGCAAACTTTTGCATTTCTCATAGTTGTGCACTGGATCCATATAACATGCTTTCTCACTCCCCCCAGCCCTTTGGCTGAGGGAAGAGATCGTCTATCCAGTGCTTTATATTAAAGGGTGTGTTGGGGGTGCTATTACCACATGGAAGCTTGACCACACAATATTCCACCTATCAGATGCTCTCAGCATAAAGAAGGGCAAGTAAAGTCGTTTTGGGCAGTTGTCAGTTTCCTTCAACCCTTATGTAATAATTAAGGTCCCTCCATGCTTGACTTACTAAACTTTATTACTCTCTATTCCTGACAGTGCTACAATGGCCCGTCTTATTATCCTCTCACATCAAGGTGTGAACGTTCTCATTCACTATTATCCCAGACTAATAACTGTTCTGTTTACAACCCTCTGCCATTAACAGACAGATGTCCTGCAATGTTCACAGCAATCTTCCCACAAGTTGTTATGAGACTTAAAAGGAAAAAATACACCTTAGGGTGATGTGTCGTGGCCATAGGTGTAACTACCAGGGGATCGGATTGCATAAGGGTTGGACAGGTTGGAGATGCAACTTCCTTCTCTTCCTCCAATAGATACAGCCCCCCACAGGCAACCATAGTAGATAAGGCAGTCAGGGCACATTATAGATTTTCTGTGCAGTCTAGATAGTCATGGTATGTAAAAAGTCCAATAGAAAATTTGTTAGCAATTCATTTAATATTTGGGTTTATCTGTAAATAACATAGGTTTCTAACCTATTACCTACTGGTTTTCTTAAAGGATAATTATAATGCTAAAAAGAAACCTCCTGGGCTTAGGTACCAAGGGTGAGGACCTAAACCACCAGGGCCATCTCTAGACTGGAAGGGGTGTGATTTTATAATTGAAAGTGGGTGATACTTTGTCCGGAAGTGGGGTGTGGTTTGTCCAGAACTGGGCAGCGCTTTATAAACATGACTGGTAAATAATGCCCACAATGACTGGTGAATAATGCCCACAGTGACTGGTAAATGATGCCCAACATTGATTTTTGATCTGCAGGGCTGACAAACATTGATTTTGATCAAATGAATTGCAAGTCAGGAGGGAGGAAGGAGTCATATCTGCATTCTTCTGTGTAATGAAAGTCATGGCTTCCCCTGCTATTCAAAGTGACAGTACCTCCCGAAAATGTGTTTTTTACAAATGGCTTTTTTGGGGGGCCCTTGCATCTGGGACCCTGGCAAATGCAAAAATTATGTTCCCCAGGCATTAGGACTGCAGTCTCCCTACAGGGTGCTGCTCTGTAATGTGCTTCACCCCGCCTCACTTGCTGCTCCAGTCTAATTCCATCCCAATGGGAAGACGAGCTCTGTTAGAAGTGCCTCTTTCCATTTGCTGGGTTGCAGACAGCTTTGAGATGTGGAACCAGACCGGAGCAGTGAGTATGCCAGAAGACAGAGAAAGTACCCAGGGGGAGGACTTTGCTATTTAGGTCCTGACTTTGGGTATTTTTAATGGACAGAAGAGAAGGGGAGAGAGAATGGTAATTATAACTGTCCTTTAAGGATGGTATGCTATTATACCCTCCAACATTACCTCTTTGTCACAACTTTAATAGTTACACTTATAGAAATAACATAGTACAGAGCTGCAGGGGGAGGATAATGAAGTGAACCTGATCTTAGCACAGCCCTGTGTAATGTATTTCTCAATATCACAACTTTAATAGATACACTTATAGACCCCACTCCTGCCATCCGTAGTACCCAGGACTAGGACCTAAACCATACTGTCCACACCCCTGGGTTCCCTTTCTAAGTCTAGCTTTTCTCACCTCAAGTTTTCTTCTCCACTCCCACTTCTGGGCAGAGATGGATTAAGATCATATGGGGCCCAAGGCAGGGCCCTCATTAAGGGCCCCCTTTTTTGCTACATATATTGTATAGACTATAATATTGTTACTGCTTCTGAAGCTGGGCCCCCAGAAGTTTTCTGGGCCCTAGGCAGGTGCCTAGGGTTGCCTTGTGGATAATCCTGCTCTGCTTCTGCGTTCGCAATCCGGCCAATAAAAAGACACGCTTCTTTCAGAGTGTGTCTCCTCATTGGCCAAAGTCGCCAACGGAGTCCAGGAGCGCGGCACTGAAGGAAACTGCAGGTAAGTGAACCCAGGGGTGAGGACACTCTGGGAACTTTCCAATGAGGGAGTGTGGATTTGGTAAGTGGAGTAGTCCTTTAAATATGGAAAAAATCAAGGTACATAGAGAGAAATTGTGATTACTCTAACTACAAAAAGATTTCTCTGGAAATGGATGTTTATTTTGCATAAAGGGCAAGTAACGCCTAAAATGATTCATCTGGTTATTTTCTTCCAGTGAATGTAAATATGTAAGTGGAGATTCTGGTTTTATTACTCCGTTGCTATAAAACATATTTCTCTTATTGCATAAACAACTTCCCACTTGTACAGATGTTATAAATTGCTGATAAATAATCAACAGCTGACCGATTTGTCAGACAATCTAACCCATGGCAGCTTCTGGTGTTGCAATTTAATGGAACAACCTCTTGGCTAGGGGCGGGGAGACAGGTACCCCCGTATTCTTACTTTTCTCTATACAATTACAGACCCAGTGATTCCAAGTTACGCCTCTGCCCAAAAACTCAAAGCTCAGTTGTCTGAGTTTAATATTAGAATCTGAGCATGTGTCAAACCGCTGGCTACAACCCCATATGGTTTTATGTATATGGTAATAGAGATTTTATTGCTGTGACTAAAAATTGCCATTACTATGAAGCTCTTGACTGAAGACACATTGAACTGTAGGGACTTCCAGGGGATTCCCATTCTAGTCTACGGCATAATTCTCAAGTAGCCTGTTTCTTGTTGGTCAGTCCCATTTCTAGGTTGCTGTCTAGCTGATGCAGCCAAGGAATCTTTGGAGTTGTAGGAATTCATAATTAGCAGGTGGTACAAACCACAGCAGTTGTGTAATTTGCCATCATAAAAACTAAGGGTGGACAAGCCCTTTTAAATATATTGAGATAGCCTACCCTGTCCTCTGCAATCATTAGCAAATTCATGCCATGCAGCTGAATGCCTTGTGAAAAGGGGTAGTGTGTGTTAACAGATTTATTGGTTCACGCCCCCTCTAGCAATTTAGTGAGCTGGTTATCAGCTTGAGCATGCTCAGATGAGTCAGCTATGGGATTAGCATTCGGTCTTTGGCTGTGATGTCAACTGTTATATCCATGACTGACAGTTGCTAACTAGAAGTACCAAAAAGCAGAAACAGGGGCATTGTGCAGAATTTCAGGTTTTAGTTCTATATTACAGATTTCTAACTATTGTAGTTTTGAAATTTGGGGTGATATAACTATCCAATTTTTTCATTTGAGGGCTATAGTAAAATATATATAAATATACTTACATTTATTGCGCCCAAAAGTCCAACAAAGACAAAATGAAGATACATTTCTGCTACACTGTGTGATGAAGCATTGTGGGTAAAAGTGCTTTATAATAACATGATAATAACATGATTACCTGGGACATGACCGACTAATACAAAGTGACTTCTGTCCAGGGACTCTAGTTATGTACAGTAGGTGTATTCTACATTCTTGGGCACAGACAACACAGATTATGGGGAGTGAACAATTCCATTTTGTTTCAAATCATAACAGGGGAGGTCTGGGACCTTTTAGCCTGGGGGGCAAATACAACCAAGTGGCCCTTTCACGGTAGATCACAAAATATTTGGCTACGCCCACTTTGTTTCAGTTATACCCATTTTTAAGACTTCTATTCTTATTTTACATAGTTACGTGCATAACTAACTGACTAATAATCTGGAGGGCTAACTAAACACTGGCTAATGATCTGGAGTGCTGATAACACTGGCTAATGATCTGGAGGGCTGACAACACTGGCTAATGATCTGGAGGGCTGATAACACTGGCTAATGATGGAGGGCTGATAACACTGGCTAATGATCTGGAGGGCTGACAACACTGGCTAATGATCTGGAGGGCTGACAACACTGGCTAATGATCTGGAAGGCTAATAATACTGGCTAATGATCTGGAGGGCTGACACCACTAGCTAATGATCTAGAAGTCTAATAACACTGGATAATGATCTTGAGGGCTGATGTAACACTGGCTAGTGAACTGGAGGGCTAATAACACTGGCTAATGATCTGGCAAGCTTATAACTGACTAAGGACCTGGAGGGCTGACTAACACTGGCTAATGATCTGGAGGGCTGACTTAAAGGGTATCTCCACTCATAATATTGACTTTTAGGAATCCAGTTCTATTGAAGAACGGGAGGTAAAGGAGCTGTGCCTTACCTTCGGTTCTTCAATAGAACAAACAGGAGCCAAGAGAGAAGGTAAGAAACTTACCCGCTCGCTCACTCCTCCGGCGCTTAGTCTGACAGATCCCGACGGACCTTGTCTTCTATGCACATGTGCGATCTATGCGCATAGATGACAAGCGCCGGGGGAGGCAGGGAGCGAGCGAGCGGGTAAGTTTCTTACCTTCTCTCCTGGCTCCTGTTTGTTCTATTGGAGAACGGAAGGTAAGGCACAGCTCCTTTACCTCCTGCTCATCAACAGAACTGGATTCCTAAAAGTCAATATTATGAGTGGAGATACCCTTTAACACTGGCTATTGAATTGGAGAGCTGATAACACTGGCTAATGATCTGGAGGGCTGACAACAGTGGCTAATGATCTGGAGAGCTAATAACACTGGCTAATGATCTGGTAGGCTTACAACACTAAGGATCTTGAGGACTGACTAACGCTGGCTAATTATCTGGAGGGCTGACGTAACACACTGGCTTATGAATTGGAGGGCTGTCTAACACTGGCTAATGAACTGGGGGGCTGACCAACACTGTGCTGCTTCTATTAATTTGACAGAGGAGAGGACTTCTGTTTCTTGCCTATGTTAGAGGTACAGGCAGGTGCAGTGCCGTTTAAGCACGTAGCTTATGGCAGCCCAAATTTTTCATTGGAGACCAGCCCGGTGGGCATTTGCCCCTCAGCCTACTGGGCCAGTCCTCCCCTGAATAATAATTGTATTTTTATAAAGGGTAAGACAACCACAAAACAGTAGTAAAATATTATCCATTTATCTTTCAAAGGAGAAGGTGAGTTGGAACTCACTTTCCTGACACCATAGACCACAAACAGATGTATCTCTCGTTAAGAATTAAATAGAAAGTGTTACATTTTAATCAGTTACGCTAGAATAAAGGGACAAACTTTCCCTTTAATATTAAGACTAGACATGTAGGGGGAAATGCAATATATTTCGCTATCGCAACCTACGTGCACTTGTTTCCACAATGTATTAATCACTTTGCAACCGTTAATACATTGCGAAAACGCTAGCGGTAAGTTGCGACCTTTTGCGCGTATTTTAAAGACACCACTGAAGAGGCGTTAATTGTCGTGCAAACACTAGCATAAAAAATGTTGCTAAAATGTATTGCATCGCTTTGCGCTGCACAAAGAAAAAGAAATTGCGACATGGCGCAGGCAGTGTGAAACCTTCGCTAACACGTTAGTACGTGGGTTAGCGCGATTTTAGCGCTTATTTTCTCATTGGTGCGGGATATTGCTTTAATGTGCAGGAAAACACATTTGTCATGTAAACAACTCTTGCGTGTAGATTTACCAACAACTGTGCAAACTGATAGGTTTGTGTCAGGGGCTAAGTAGGGAAAGACAATTACTTTATGGGGGGTTGTGTGATTGAGAACTAGCACCCACTGACCAAACGCTTCCCTTTCTACACCCTTGCCTTATTCTCCTGTACAATATAAACCCTTCGCACCATGTAGATTTGGGGGATTAAGGGCGTGGTATCACTTTTAGTGGTACCGCACCTTTAATGATCGTTAAATCATGAAATCTATGATAGCGATTGTAAATCTCTGACCGTGTAGATTTACGATCCCCCACAAAATACTATTGTGAAACGTTTGTTAATTAACGAACGTTCACGGTAAATGTACGATTGCGGCATTTAAGGCTGCTGTCATATATTACCGATTTGTACCCTAAGGGCTTTGATATTTCCTTATTCTTTACTGAATCCTTATTTGCCAATATTTGGCAATAACAATTATAGACACCAACAGGCTCATTTAACCGCTGGCTCTGCGGCAAGGCAGCGCTCGTTTAGGCTCTTAAAGTCACACTAACCGATCGGAATCAGTTAACCCGACTTTCTATGTCGTCACGAAGAAGAACCAGAAAGGAGGTTCCTAAAGAACTGCTTGAATGTCGCAGTATTGGTTGGCAGGTAAGTTCTAATGTATAAGAACCTTAAGGGGTGTCAATAAGGATATTTGGTTGGTTTCCTTGGGGGATACAATGGTTCAGCCATCTTGTATTGTGGGAGATGTAGATTTACGATCGCCATAGACTACCATTGAGGTAGTTTATTACGGCATGGCATTCTACAATAGAGAGGTCGTACTTTTACTACCGCTTTCCGTAAATGTACAATTTGCCATAAATGTACGATCGTGGCCGTAAATGTACGGCTGCGATCGTACATTTATGGCATATCATAAAAGCCCTTAAAGGACAAGTCCAGCCCTAAAATGAAAACTTACATACGGGTAAATCACCCCCCAAAACCCTAAACTGTAATAGTTTGAAATCCTGCACAATGTCCTGTTTCCCCTGTTTCTGCTTCCTGGTTCTTCCAGTTAGTAACTGTCAGTTATGGATTTGACATCACAGCCAATGACTGAATGTTAATCCCCTGTCTGCATCTTCTGAGCATGCCCAGGCTCAGTACAGGCTCAGTACAGGTTTCTAAATTGCTCAGTTTCCATGAGGCATCCAGAAGCATAGCAGGCATACAGTAATGAATTCATAGGACAAACTATGATATATCAACATATTTTAAAGAGGCCATTCTTTCTAAAAGATGTTCTTATGAGGGTGGAGTTGCTCTTTAATCGGCCAACCCTAGAATTTGCTGCCATTCCTTCATACACATGGAGCTCCTACAACACTAAAGAGATTGGATTTTGTCTTTCACAATACTACAATCAATATGGTATACACTAGTTCCTTCCCTGACCTGCCAACACCCACCCTCTCCCTGAAACACACTGAATATGCCCCCAGAATTCCATGACAAGGTTGGATATTCACTGGTCAGGTCCCATATATATCAATGATCATTTTCCTTTAAAAATTACAATTTATTTTGGATAAAATATAAATAAACACATCAATCTTTCTTTTAATCCAAAGTTTTATTTACATGTATTTAATTTTTTGTCTAGCTTCATATTACACAACATTTCACAATTAAAATTTCATTATTGGCTCCTAATTTCAAAGACAATTCGTCAGCCCCAGGTTTAATCCACTCCCATCAGGTTCTGCCAGAAGAGCTTGCGCTCTAGATGGCAAAACTGCCCCAGTTTATAGGATCTGGCTGTTCAATTTCCTTTAAAGAAATTCCTAATTCTATCCACAATATTCACATTTTCCTTTGTTCCATTCTTTATAACATTTCAACCTTTTCTTTTACCTTCCTTTGTAGATTTCCTAGATGATTTTAATGGTTTGGGAACAGGAGCAATGACTGTGGCATTTTTAACTTTCCTTTTAAAGAAATTCCTAATTTTATCCATAGTATTTAAATTCTCCTCTCTAGAATCCTTCTTTACATGTTTTCCAACATTTGCACTTGTTCTATGTCCATCCTTTGTAGATTGCTTACAGTCCAATTTTCTATATATTGTGTGTTACATTGAAGGTTTGACCAAGCCTTCTGGGTAATTGTACTCCCCCCAGAGTTAGGTCATGTGCTCGTTTGAGCAAAGTACTTTAAACTTGAGAGTCAGCTTCAAGCATCCAGGCCACACAGGAGAAGCTGTCAGCTCATGTAGCCAAAAAGACAAGTACCAGTAGGATAGGACCCAGTTAAAGAAAGCAACCTTGACATGGTGACTGGAATTAAAACAATTTGGCCAACTTATTGAACTAATTGCTTTTATTTATCCAGGGTTTATGGCATTCTGTTTGTAGTAGAACCTTATGGAGGTAGCCAATATGCAATTAGAATTGTCTGTGCACTAGAATTCTATTGTTTGTATGTATTAGATTTTTGGTCTCTAGTTGCAGTTTAATACGGATGTAAAACAGCCCAATGTTCTATATATTGTAGATTTCTTAGAGGATTTTGATGGTTTGGTAACAGGAGCAGTTTCAGTTGCATTTTCATCCTGCCCTTTAAAGTCCCTTCTAATTGTATCTTTAATAACTACTTTCTTCTTTGTAGAAGAAACATTTACATTCTTTTCAACAATTGAACTTTTCCTCTTACCGTCCTTTGGCGACTTCTTAGATGTCTTTGAGGCCATAGCATTTCCATCATCTGGGTTGGTGACATCTTTACTCTTCCTTTTAGAAATCTCCATTAAAATGATATCTACAGTGGCTTCCATTACACCGATCTTATCTCTTACTCCATTAATAAAAGAATTTACTGAAGGTAAAACGTCTTCTTCATCAAGTCTATTTCCTCTTTCATCCTCTGATGATGAGTTCACTTTGGTTTTAAAATTTTCCATCAAGATGGAGTCAAAGGATGATTCCATTTCACCTACTTTATCTTTCACTTTGTTAATTAGAGAATTTGCTAATGGTGAAATGTTCTCTTGTGGGGCTTTAGCGTTGGAGGAAAACTCTTTATCAAGGACGTTTCTAGTCTCTGGGGTGGTACCAGGAGATGTAAATTGGGGGTCTGTGGCCCTTTTGAAAATCTCCATTAATATGACATCTACAGTTGCTTCCATTTCATCCACCTTATCTCTTACTCCACTGATGAAAGAATTAACTGAAGGTGGGACAATCTCTTGTGGCTCCTTAATAGTGGACGAAAGGTCTTCAGCAGGTCCATATCCAGTGTCTTGATTGGTGGCAGGTGATGTAACCTGGAGGTCTGCTATCTTCACTGATCTCTTGCCTGGTTCCTCCCTTCTTGTCCTTTCCCTCATCCTCTGATGATTGGTTCTTTTGTAATTTCATTAAAACAGAGTCCAAGGTTGATTCAACCAGTGAATTTACTAATGGCAGAATATTATCCTGAGGGGTTTAGTGGTTAAGGAAAAGCCTTCAACAGATACAGTTCGACTCTCTGGGCTGGTGCCAGGAGATATAGACTGGGGGACTGTGTTATCTTGACAGATTTCCTCACTGCTGGTTTCTTTGTGTCTTTTTCATCTACAGAAGCTTCATCCATTTGGCTTATTAAAGAATTTCCTAAAGGTAAACCACTGTCTGGCAGCTTCTAGTCAGTGGAAGGAAAGTCATCACCAGGTACATCTAGACCAGTGGGAATTTCTGCCTGTTGATGTGACTGACTGGGGATCTGTTCTTCATGTTTATTTTTTATCAACAAGAGTTCCCTAGTGTCCATCCAGGGTTCATGTGGTTGATCCTGTGCGAAGTGAGAATTCCCCATAGCATTTAATCTTCTCCAAATTCTCTTTCTAGAAAGCCAACCCCAGCATGATTGAATCCACCTGTGGCCCTTTTGTACCAATCTGCAGAATCTGCTTGGCCGTTCCAGATGGGGGCAGGTTGGTGTTCCACTTATCTGGTCATTTTTACATTGGAGATAGTAAGAGTTGCTGCCTGTCTATCATTTCTATATAATTCTTCAGTATCCTGAGAAATAGATGTGAAAATGATCATAAATATCTGAGAGTGGGGGACACAGGTGACCTATTGTGTTTAGATTGCGGATTACAGTTCAGGTTTACAGTATAATACATGGTTCACGGTTCTCCTTACTCACCTCATTCTTAGGGTCCAATTCAAAAAGCCACTTTGGCAGTTTACACCAAAGAATGTAGCCAAGGTTTGTCACGTGGATGGCGATACAGATGTATCACAGGTCACACAGAGAAATGTATCCTTCTTCATGTTCTCTCTAAACACAGAACCAATAGAAGGAAAGATGTTTTATTAAATGATCTCTCAATAGAGTAAAGAGGCAGACACACAGAGGCATAGGGATAGGGATTACAGATGCAACTTGGCCTGTGCTCATGGGAAAGGAATGGGGTGATCTGGAGAATGAGGAGTTGGAGATTGGATCATACAAGCAGGGGGCCAGATCCACAGCCGAATCTGTGATTGGCTGAGACGCGGCCAATCACAGACGTGGCTGACATCAGTGATGAGAGCGCCGTGAGAACGAAGCGCTGTAAGTAAATTTCTGATAACTTTTTTAAAGAAATAACTGGGCGGTTAAGATTTTAGTCTAAATGGAAGAACAAGCAAGGATGGATCCGGGTGGATGGGGGGTCACAAATATGGAGTTCCAGTTTGGGTGCTTTGAGTGATGATGAAGGCTGCACGGGAATGGAAAAGGCACAGACATGGGTGATGTAAGAGAGCTTGGATTTACAGTAAGATGCTCCTGGTCTGCAAAATGAAGGTTGTAGAAACGTCTGTATCTTAAAATTAGTATAGTATACGTAACTGTGAAGTAAGGTCTTATTCTAGTCATACTCCAGCGTATCGTATTCGTCAATCCCATTATCAAGTCTATTCTAACGTCTCTTCCCACGTACATTCTATAGTCCTCGTCTCGTATAGCTAAGTCGTAACACCACTGGGTACCGCATCGTCTCGTATCGATCGCGTCTCGTAATCGTCTCGTCTCGTCTCAGCCTCGTCCTCGTCTTGTCTCCGTCTCGTCTATTCTAGTATAGTATCGTCGCGTATCGTACAGTATACGGTACATATATGTACTTAGTAACGTCACAGCGTATCGTACTGCGTATCGTCCAGTATAGTCTATTATAGTAGCAAGTACAGACAGTATAGGTACTAGTACACGATCTGTATGACCTATTGAACAGGTATCCTGACCTATTCATAGTTATACACGTATAGTATAGTCCGCTCCAGTCCCGTCCTCGTCTCGTGATCGTCCCGTATTCGTCTCGTCTCGTCCCGTCCTCCGTCTGTCTAAGTCCAGTCTAGTCTCGTCTCGGTCTCGTCCCGTACTGTTATGTCTAGTATAGTCCATACAGGTCTCGTATAGTACCGTTGTATATGTCCAGTACCGTATAGTCTAGTATGTAACAGTATGAGTATGATTATAGTATAGTACAGTACAGTAAGTATAGTACCGTATAGTATAGTGCAGAATAGTATGTAATTATAGTACAGTCTAGAATAGTTGATGTATAGTACAGTATAAGTATATATAATGTACAGTATAAAGTATAGTATACGTACAGACTAGTATGTACAGTATAGTATTAGTATAGTACAGAAATAGTATACTTCTACCTCGTATCGTCTCTGCTCTAGTAATATTAATAGTTCGGTCCCGTCCTCGTCTAGTCCTCGTCCCGTCTCGTCTAGTCTCTCCCGCCTCGTCTACGTCCCGTCTCGTCTCTCGTCCCGCCTAGTATCGGATCGTCCCGAGATCGTCTCGTCCCTCGTCTCGTCTCTCTAGTCCCGCCTCGTCTCTGTCTACGTCTCGTCCAGTCCAGTCTCGTCCACCTCCTCGTACTCGTCTCTCTCGTCCGTCCCGTCTGCGTCTCGTCCCGTCTCGGTCTAGTCCATAAGTACCAGTATAAGTCTATATAGTACAGAATAGAATCAGTCTAGTAAGTCCAGTCATAGTTAGGTACCGTATCTCAGTATCGTACAGTCCGTACGTGCTCGTCTCAGTCCAGACGCGTCAAGTAACCCGCTAGTCATTCACACGTCTCGTACAGCATAGTATCGTCCTCGTCTCTTCTCGTAAAGCGTACAGTATAGTATAGTATAGTACTACGTATCAGTAAGGGACTGTAAACCTCACTGCCAATGACGGTTTAGAAACGTCTGGTATCTTAAAAGATTCAGTCTCTTATCATCGTCACCGTACTGTCTCCGTCTAGTACTCACTTCTCGTCTCGTATGTATCGTCCAGTCCCGTCCTAGTCTAGTTAACACTCCAAGTACTGTATAGTCTCAGTGAGAGTACAGTCAGTATAGTATAAGTACAGTATAGTAATAGTAAGTAGCAGTATAGTATAGTATAGTACAGTAATAGTAAGTCTCAAACACCTTATAGTACAGTACACAGTTATAGTTCTAGTACAGCTATCGTAATAGTACAGAATCGTAATTTAGTCTATAGGTATACGGATAGTATAGTACAGTATAGTACTAGTATAGTTAGGTACAGGTATAGTATAGTATAGTCCAGGTATAGTATAGTATAGTAACATTACTGTAGGTATGTATAGTATATAGTATGTAGTCACAGTATAGGAGTATAGTACATACAGTATCAGTATTAGGTATAGATCATCAGAATAGTAATAGTATAGTTCGATAGTATTAATAGTAAGCAGTGTATGATAGTTACGATATATATGTCTGTAGTAATATTAGTACAGTATATACGTATAGTATAGTAAAGCAGTATAGTATAGTCAGTACAGTATATTAGTATATCGTACAGTCTAGTGCAGACATACGTATGTGATATATAGTCTAATATGAGGATATACAGTACAATATATACGTATAGTAATACGTAAGTACAGAATAGTACGTATCGTATAGCGTACGTAATCAGTCAGATGTAAGTATATGTACAGTACAGTAAGTATTCTAAAGTGATATATGGTAGTATAGTATAGTATCAGTAACAAGTATAGTATATTATAGTATAAGTACAAGTATCGTATAGTATGATACAGTATAGTATAGTATAGTACAGTAAAGTTATAGTATAGACAGAATAGTATAGTACAGAATAGTATAGTATAAGTACAGTATAGTAAGTATAGTATAGTATAGTATAGTAGTGATAGATAGTATAGTATAGTAACAGTATAGTATAGTATAGTAAGATAGTATAGTATAGTATAGTAATGTATAGTACAGTATAGTATAGTATAGACAGTATAGTAATAGTATAGTAAGTAATATATAGTATAGTACAGAAGTTAAGTATAGTACAAGTTAGTAAGTAATTAGGTACGAAATATATAGTATATCGAATAGTAAGTATGTTATAGTATAGAACCGAATAGTTAGTTAGTATATTATAGTACAGTTACAGTATAGTATAGTATAGTAACAGTACAGTATAGTATATCATTATAGTATGAAAGTACAGTATAGTAATAGTATAGTACAGAAATCAGTATAGTATAGGTAGTATATAGAGTCAATTACAGTATACGTATATTAGCGTACAGTAACAGTATAGTATAGTACAGTACTCAGTATCGTACACAGTACCGTTATAGTTAAGTACATATGTATAGTGACATAGAGTAAGTACAAAATCGTATAGTATGTATATTATAGTATAGGTCCAGTACCAGCATAGTATAGTATCGTACATTATATTATAGTGCCGTACAGTATCTATCGTCCCGTACCCGACTAGTTATAGTCTCAGTATAGTCTAGTCTCGTCCCCCTAGGCTCAGTCCTACGTCTCGTACTACTCATAATCGTCTCGTCTCGTCCAGTATCGTCTCGTCTCGTCCCGCTCTCGCCGTATCGTCCGCCTCGTCTCCGTCCGTCATAGTCTCGTCCTCTTCCAGCCTGTCTCGTCTCGTCCCGCCTCGTCTCCGTCCCGTCCTCGGCTCGTCGCGTCCCTCCCTCGTCTCGTCTCGTCTCGTCCCGTCCCGGTCTCGTCCCGCCTCGTCCTCCGTCCTCTTCTCTCCCGTCCCGTCTCGTCCATCGTCCCGTCCCGTATAGTCTGTCCCGTCTGTCCCTCGTCCTCGTCCCGCCCTCGTCTCGTCTCGTACTCGTCCCGTCTCGTCTCGTCCCTCTCAGTCAGCCGTCTCGCTCCCGTCCGGATCCACCCCCCTGTCCTCACGCTCCTGCTCCTCGTCTCCAGCACCGTAACAGAAGCCCTAGCTATTTGAGTCATACGTCACCGAGAGTATCCGATAGTATGATCTCGTATAAGTCACGTCATATATACCGTATAGTATAGGTATAAGTAACGTACTGTAACTGCAAAGAGGTTTTGTACGAAACGTCTGTAGCTTAAAATTAGTATAGTATAGTATAGTACCTTACTGTAGAGTCTCTTATATTATATCAACTTCTACGTCCGTCTCGGTACACGTACCGTATCGTCTACCGGCTCTGTCCCGTCCCCTGTCTCGTCTCGTCCTCGTCCAGTACAGTATAGTCTAGTACAGTATAGTATAGTACAGTACAGGTATATATAGTATAGTACAGTATAGTAATAGTATAGTATCTCATAGTATAGTTCGACTATATATAGTCCAGAAGTACAGTATTAGTATCGTAGGTATAGTAATAGATGTACAGCTATGTATAGTACAGTATCAGTATAGTGCGGGGTAATAGCGGTACAGCGTTAGTATAGTTAGTAACAGAATAGTATAGTACAATCGTATTATAGTATTTTAGTTACAGAATAGTATAGTTAGTATTGTATAGTATAGTAAGTATAGTTTACAGTTTATATATAGTATAGTAAGTAATGTAAACGATAGTAGTTCAGAAAAGTCTGATATATTGTATCAGTTATTACATAAACTGAAGAAGTATAATATACAGCTAGAGTATAGTAAATTACAGAATCAGTAGTATATAGTTTAAATACAGATAGTCTACTGTATAAGCTGACAGTAATATAGTATAGTACAGATAGTAATAGTAATAGTAAGTATAGTACAGTAGTACAGTATAGTATAGTAAATAGTATAGTACAGTACAGTCTAGTATCAGTACGTAGTAAATAGTATAGTACTAATATAATGTAGATGTAAGTAATAGTATAGTATAGTGATAGTACAGTAATGTATATATATAGTAATAGTATAGTATAGTGACAGTATAGTATAGTATAGTACAGAATAGTATCGTAACAGATATAGTTAGTATAGTATACGAATAGTATAGTATAGTATAGAAGTAAATAGTAAAGTATAGTAATAGGATAGTATAGTACGTATAGTTATAGTATATTAATCGAATTAGTACATAGTATAGTAATAAAGTATAGTACATAGTATAGTACAGTATAGTATAAGTATAATTACAGATATAGTATAGTATAAGTACAGTACAGTATAGTATAGTACAGTATAGTATAGTTAGTAAGTACAGTACAGTATAGTATGTACAGACTGTACGTTTAGTACTCAGTGATAGTACATAAATAGTATAGTCCTAGTATAGTATATTACGAGTACAGTATATCGTATAGTAGCATACAGTATATAGTACAGTATGTATAGTAGTACGATATTATAGTAAGTACAGAATATATAGTTAGTAAAGTATAGTATAGTAAGTACAGTATAGTATAGTAATGTAAGTACATATGTATAGTACAGTATAAGTATAGTCAGTACAGTAAGAGTTAATAGTACGTATAGTATAGTAACTAGTATAGTATAGTAAGTAAAGTATACAGTATAGTAATAGTACAGTAAGGAATAGTATAGTATAGTATAGTATAGTATAGTATAAGTACAGTACTAGTATAGTATAGTACAGAATAGTATAGTATAGTATAGTATAGTATACGTAGTAGTAATAGTACAGTAATAGTATATAGTAGTATCAGATAGTAATAGTATAGTATAGTACGAGTATAGTATAGTAAAGTACAGTATAGTATAGTATAGTAATAGTACAGATAGTATAGTACAGTACAGTATAGTATAGTATAGTACAGTATAGTATAGTATAGTATAGTACAGTACATATAGTATAGTAAAGTATAGTATAGTATAGTATAGTACAGTCATATAGTACAGTACAGATGTATAGTATAGAGGTACTAGATTATAGTATATGAATAGTACAGTATAGATATAGTACAGTAAGTATAGTATAGTATAGTTAGTATAGTACAGTATAGTACAGTATAGTATAGTATAGTATAGTACAGTACAGTATAGTAAGTACAGTAAGAGTACAGTAACAGTACAGTATAGTATAGTATAGTATAGTTATAGTACAGTATAGTATAGTATAGTAAAGTACAGTATGTATAGTATAGTATAGTATAGTCAGTACAGTATAGTATAGTATGTAAGTATAGTATAGTAAGTACAGTAATAGTATAGTAATAGTTAGTATATGTAAGTATAGTATAGTACAGTACAGATAGTATAGTATAGTATATACAGTATAGTATAGTACAGTATAGTATAATTACAGAATAGTTGAGTTATCAGTTTTATATGTATAGTACAGAGATCGTAGTAGTATAGTAGTTAGATAGTATATGTAAGTAGTATATATAGTATAGTACAGTATAGTATAGTATACGTATAGTATAAAGTAGGTAATGTATAGTATAGTACAGTATAGTTATAGTATAGTATATAGTATAGAATAGTAATAGTATAGTATAGTACAGTATAGTATAGTCTACGTATAGTATAGAATAGGATAGTATAGTATAGTATATTAGTATATTATAGTATAGTATAGTATAGAATAGTATAGTATTAAGTATATAGTACAGTACAGTATAGTATAGTATAGTATAGTCTAGTATAGAATAATAGTATATAAGTATAGTACAGTACAGTAATAGTATAGTATAGTATAGTATAGAAGTATATAGTATAGTACATTATAGTACAGTAGTATAGTATAGTATAGTATGTATAGTACAGTATAGTATAGTATCAGTATGTAATACAGATAGTATAGTAACAGTATAGTATAGTACAGTACATACAGTATAGTTATAGTATAGTATAGTACATATAGTATAGTATAGTAAGTAACAGTTAGTATATATAGTAATAGTATATACAGTCAGTAAATAGTATAGTATAGTACAGAAAGTATAGTACAGTACAGTATAGTATAGTAATAGGTATAGTATGTACAGTATAGTATAGTACAGTACAGTATGTAGAGTATAGTATAGTACAGTATAGTATGTACAGTAGTATAGTACAGATAGTATAGTATAGTATAGTATAGTATATACAGAATATAGTAGTATAGTATAGTATAGTATAGTCTAGTATAGAATAGTATGTATAGTAAGTATAGTAATATAGTATAGTATAGAATAGTATAGTATAGTATAGTACAGTATAGTATAGTATAGTATATTATAGAATAGTATAGTATAGTATAGTACAGTATAGAATAGTACAGTACAGCATAGTATAGTATAGTACAGTACAGTACAGTATAGTACAGATGTATATACAGTATGGTACAGAATAGTATAGTATAGTATAGTACAGTACAGTATAGTATAGTATAGTACAGTTACATTAGTACAGAATAGTATAGTAATAAGTACAGTATTAGTACAGAATAGTATAGTATAGTACAGGCAGTAGTATAGTATAGTATAGTACAGTACAGTATAGTATAGTATAGTACAGTATAGTACAGAATAGTATAGTACAGTACAGCATAGTATAGTATAGTACAGTACAGTACAGTACAGTATAGTATAGTACAGAATAGTATAGTATAGTATAGTATAGTATAGTATAGTACAGAATAGTATAGTATAGTATAGTACAGTATTGTATAGTATAGTATTTGAGGTTGAATAAAGACATACACCCATCCAGTCCAACCCATCTAGCAATATCCTCATTTCCTGCCTAACTTTTGATCCAGAGGAAGGCAAGAAAACCCACCAAATTTGATAGGGGGAAAAAAAATTCCTTCCCTACTCCAAGTGGCAATCGGAAATTTCCCTGGATCAACTCTACTTTATGTATCAATACCAGTAACTTGTAACATTCCTTGTTTGCAGAAACTTATCCAGCTTTCTTTTTAATCTGACCAATGAACCTGCCATAACAACGTCCACTGGAAGACAGTTCCATAGCTTTACCGTTCTCACGGTGAAAAACCCTTTCCCAACTTGAAGTCTAAACTTCTTTCCTTCAAGTCTTAAGGGATGTCCACGTGTCCTCTGACATGTTCTATTGGTGATCAATGCCCCAGATAGTTTATTGTATGGCCCGTTAATGTATTTATACACAGTAATCATATCCCTATGCAAGCGCCTTTTCTCCAGCGTACATAATTGTAACTTTTCCAGTCTCTCTTCATATTCAAGCTCCCCCAATCCCCTTATTAATTTAGTTGCCCTTCTCTGAACCCTTTCCATTTCAAAGATGACCTTTTTGTACACAGGATTCCAAAATTGCACTGCATATTCCAAATGAGGCCTTACCAATGCTTTGTAAAGTGGGAGAATAACATTTTCCTCCCTTGAATCCATACCTCGCTTTATAGAAGACAATACCATGCTGGCTCTGGCTGTTGCCGCCTGGCACTGCTTGCTACCTTTAAGTTTGTTATCCACCAAAACTCCAAGATCCCTTTCCAACAGGGATTCACTTAACACAGAGCCATTTATAGTATAAGTAGCACAAGGATTTCTAAGTCCAAAATGCGTCACCTTCCATTTATCAACATTGAATCTCAAATGCCACTTAGCAGCCCAATGTGACAATCTATCTAGATCCCCCTGCAACGATTGCACATCCTCTGAAGTTTTTAATGGTCGACAAAGTTTTGTGTCGTCAGCAAACACAGAAACCTTGCTGACAATACCCACTTCCAAATCATTAATAAATAGATTAAATAGAAGTGGCCCCAACACAGAACCCTGTGGCACCCCACTTAGCACTTTAGTCCATAATGATGAAGCCCCATTTACAACTACTCTCTCCATCCTATTCATTAACCAATTTTCTATCCATGTACAAATGTGACTCCCCAGACCAACAGACCTTAGCTTATACATTAGTCGCCTATGGGGGACTGTATCAAAAGCCTTTACAAAATCCAAGTAAACTACATCTACTGCTGATTCCAGGGTCTAAATTTCTACTTACTTCCTCATAAAAGCCAAGCAAGTTAGTTTGACAAGATATATTCCTCCTTAAATCCATGCTGGTTACTACTGGTAAATAACAAATGGGCCTAGTGTCCCTACCATTGACATCAGACGAATGAACCCATTAAAGTCATTGGTCCATTGATTGCATAGTTAATCGGGGTTCCTTTGGAAAGAGGCGAGAGATTAAAACTCCTGACCATTATCCTATTATCAGACATCCTAGCCTGCCAATTTGTGCTTCCAGGCAGGGTGGGAGAGGGGGGGTGTTGAGGGGGTGTGACAATGCTACGTGACATCACGGGCGGAGTTGTGGGCGGTCCGGGGGCGTGACCACAAAAAGGGGGCGTAATGGGGAGGAGATTTAGAACTCCTCTCTGTTGCGGGAGAGGAATTAAACTGAAAAGTACTTGGGACAGGAATGTAGGACTGGTAATTCCTACCACCTAATATAATTTCTGTGAGGAGCACCAGCTAATTCTGCCTAACATAATGATTGGTTTTGTATGTGTTAGATTATAAGCTCTTCGGGCTCAGGGCCTGATTTAAATGGATAAAAATAAAGTGCTATGGCATTCAGTGCTATATAAGAAAATTAATATTATTATTACTGTGGATTTATATAGCGCCAATATCTTCCATAGCGCTTTACAATTACATGTATACATTCACATCAGGCCCTGCCCCGAAGAGCTTACAATCTAAGCACATATATGACACATACAACCTATCAGTATGTCTTTATGATTGTGGGGCAAACCGGAGTGCCCGGAGGAAACCCACGCAAGCACGGGGAGAACATACAAACTCCTTACAGATGTGACCAAGGGTGGAATCGAACTCAGGACTTCAGTGCTGCAAGGTATCAGTGCTAACCACTGAGCCACCATGCTGCCCAACAAATGATCACATGTGCTGGCTGGATGCCTAAGATGAATTTTCTGTTCCAAAAGGCATCAGTTACCCATTTGTGGAAAATTGATGAACGGGCGATCGGACATGCCTGTAAATCACGGGCGATCGTTGCAGTCTCCCCACAGACAAACCATGACTGTAATAAAGTTACCAGAGCTGTAAAGGCAGAAAAATTCTTTTTGTTGTGAACAATGACAGATCACTTACAGGAAAGTGTTGGGGACACATAGCAACGCTCTGAGTCATTTGTGGTCAAAACAAGTTTTATTACTAGTGAAAACAGACACTGTCTAATGCATCATAATAGACATCTAACATTTAACAGGGCGTTACTTCCTTTTGTAAAGAGAAAGAAAAAAACAATGGCAGCAATGGTGCATCAATGGCTCCACTTTTGAATGGTGCTCGGGTTCAAGGCTTTGTCAAACGTTAACAGTCTGTAGTTGTAAGAGATCAACTCTACCTAGACTCCACAAACAGGTAAATGGCAAAATAAGGAACCTCCTAAATAGGATAACATCCTCCTGTAGCCTTGTGTTCAGTATCTATGGATTCTATTGTAGGGCCGAGATCATACCCCTCAATCATTCCACTTTGGTCTTCTGGAATACCCAGCTTTGTCCATCATGGGTGGAGTGTGGGCTGTCCGGGGGTGGTCCATGGGGGGTATTGGTTGGTTTAACAGATGATCATTGACCTTAAACCATCCAATTAGCAGTGAACTTCATTAATGTAATTGCCTCTTTAATTAGACTTGTTCTGTCTCTTTAAGGGGTTGGCAGGGACAGATTTATACTTTTTTCTCCCCTAGGCCAGCTAACTTGTACTGCCTGTACACCTGTACGCGGCCATTTATTGGCTGAAGCAGAGCTTTGTAAGTGGGGGAGGGACCTGCCCCCCTAGCAAATCGGCAATCGCTGCCCATTTCTGATTTAACAGAAACCGGTAAAGCTCTGCTGTGTGCCAACTAACGTGCATTGTGTAAATTTAAAATGGGGATGCAATGCTGCTTTACCCTTTTCTTTCTTTCTTTTTGCCACCCCTGGTGGCTGTGCCGCCCTAGGCCACGGCCTAGGTGGCCTGGTGGGAAATCTGGCCCTGGGGGTTGGAGACTAAAGTCAAGCCAAATAGTGTACTGTATATACATCTATATATAGGACTGATATTCTTTGTTATCTATTCAGCACCGCTGTATATAGATTTAAGTCTAGTGTACTCTATCTCACTTTCTTCTTTTGCAACAACGAATGGACATCTTGACCTTTATACCCTATGTCACCAATGGTACCAGGGGCGTCTCTAGGGTTTTTGCCACATGAGCGAAACTTTTGAATGCTGCCCCTATGTACCACTAGGCGCCATAAAGTGCGCCACCATAGTTAGGTGTTTATACAGTTCCTCAGAAAGACATTTATCCATACCATAGTTCCTGACGCTTTTCTAAAAAAAAAAAATTAAAGTGAGCTCTGTCTGCCGCCTCTCTGATGTTTATCAGGGGCGCCACCCTGAGCATTTTGCTAGCATTGCCTCATTAGAGAGACACCCCTGAATGGAGGAGAATATTAACCAAAGGGCTGATTTAATAAGGGGTGCAAAGGTTTCCTGTGCTATTAACCCACTAGTCTTGGTAAAATGGAGGTGCTCTTGTTAGAGTTAGATAAGGGGGCAGGCGCAGGTGGACTGGGGTAGGAGCAGGACTGCAACAAGAGTTAAAAAATTGACAGCTCATTGCTCCTGTTACATTGCAGTACCTTCTTACATACTTTACTCATGTGTATATGCCTGCAAGTGTGAATGTGTAGTATGTTTTGTCTCAGATGTTGAAGAGCCTTAGTCACATGTTTTGGGTCAAGAATTTTTTTTTTTTAATGGGGAAACAAAGTAAAACCTGTTTGGAGTCTGTACAAAGGTTCACAACTCACAGACTTTACCTTATGATGAAGATAGATTGGTTGATGCCATTGGAGCATTGATACAGAGACGGTGGTGGAGAATATTGATGTTATAGCTTACAGTGACATTCTAGATGTACAGCAATAGTAATGGGGAACACCAACTATCATCTATGTATCTGCAGTGCGTCCTTAGTACTGCTCCAGGTGTAATGGCCGGAATACTTTCCATCCCTCTAAAAGGCAATGCATCTCAGGGTCATTTAGGGCCAGTTCATACTCGGAACAGACAAAAACACAACTTAAAGTGCAGTGCGCTGAGTGACATTTGTATTTGTATCTGTTGCTGACTGTTTGCGTGTGCGTTATTATCCGTTGTGTCCGTTTTAACGCATATTTGACCACATCATTCGGCAGGACCAATGACATCACAGGAACTCCCCGTCATCCTTTTCGAAAAACGGACACAAACGCAAAAGCGTGCGTTGTTATCCATTGTTGTCCATTTTACCGCATTTTCATGCATTTTAGACACACTGAAATGCACGCAGCAGTGCGTCTTTTAAACGGACTGGAATGGAATGGAATACAATGCAACAATCCTATCCTATTAATCCTATGGGGTTTAACTGACTGTCCGTTTTTTAAAACGCACCTGATGTAGTGTGAATGAGCCCTTAGGCTTAAGCTACATACCGACACCCATACCGCACATAGAACAGCCTTATTTAAAGGGTAACTAAAGTAAAAAATCAAATCATTAAAAAGTTACTTTAACACTCATAAATGTAAAATGATACCCACACAGACACAGATAAACGCACTTACTGACCCTTCCATTTCCATGGCAGCCCTATGTAAAGGGAAACTTAAGTAAAAAATGAAATCTTGATCAATCACAACCCCCCCCCCCCCAAAAAAAACCCCACTCACTCCTACACTGTCAGGTCTCCACAAAATTCTCTGGCAAAATGGCGCCTGTTGCGCTGCCTTTGATACCCAGCAGGCTTGTACTGAAAAAAATAGCTCCCATTGGGGAATTTAGAACATGGAGGCTGGATTTTTGAATTTTTCAAACATTTAAACTGCGATTCGGAAAATGGAATTTCGTAAAATCCGTGGATCATATAAATCCGCCTCGGAACCGGTTTTCTTATTCAAACAAAACTCCATTCATACTTTTTGTTACATTTCAAAACCTGCATCACCACAATTAGCACAACTAGCACTGACGATGTGGAGGGAAGACATCTTCAGTGGGTTAGAATTCTGTGCTCTTTATTGGCTAATCCAACAAGACTAACCGGAATGGTTATTAGAGTTTACTATGGTGTTCAACATTGCCAGTACCCATCCCCTTCCAATAAAAGTACCCAGGGTAAAGACACATGCACTAGTAACTTACCAGTATATTTGTTCAATAGTAATAATAATAATAATAATAATAATTCTTTTTTTGTTACCTTCTACCTTAAGAACCACCAGACTTAATTACATGAGCATTAATAATCCCTGCCACCTGGAGATGGGAAAACACAATTTATGTCTCCATTATTGGTGCATTTATAGCTACAACTTGTTTGCGTGGTCCTGACATAATTGTTCTACAATGACCCTGATTTGGTGAGATTTTGACAGGTGATTGATAAAGGATATTTGCTTTATGCAGATAGAGTCGTGTGCAAGAAGAATGATTGGTATCCAATCGCAGCACTAAGGTAGCAGGAACTCTTCTAAATCCATCAGCCCAATGTAAACAGACCAGATGTAGACACAAAGAGAGTATTTCCTAAAGATCCATCAAATTTAAAGAGACTAATTTCTCCCCTTGACTGTACAGAAACATGCTTATGTTTTCCATCTTCTCCCGTAGCCCGGGACTTGTTCAATACGAAGTTGCGCTCTGCAAGAGGTCCTGCCTAAGCAGGACCATGATTAGGACTTTGGAGGCTTTTGGTCCCCATCCTAAGCGCTTTTAAGAATTAGCAATTAGGTCAGAAGGTCCATAGTCAGGACCAAGACATACCTTGTAACTTTGATGGGCATAGTTAGGGACAACATGTGCTACATACACCTAGACCCCACCAACAGTCCTCCCAAGCCCTGTCCTCGAAGTTAGAAAAGGGACTGTCCTGCAGGAAATCGGACAGTTAGGAGGGATGCCTCTGCCAAATATTGTGGTTCTGGCCTGAAATTTTATAAATCGAATTGCTTGATATGCCACAAAGTGGAAATATGTTTAAAGAATGAACATATAATGCATGCAGCTAACAGATGAAAATGACAAAGTAATAACATATGTAGCAATGCATGGAACTGTACGCGAATATCCCTAAATAAAATAGGTACTTTTCCCGGTAATTAAACCCAAAGACTCTGTTGACGTGTTTGATTTGAAACATTGTGATTAGTTAATGACTTTCTTTTCTATTTTTAAACACTGGGTGGATTTCCAAAGATTTACATATTCATTTTCTAGGGTTTATTAATGTTTAATTGGACTTGGTTAATATGATCGCCCACCCTGTAAATGTAGTTATTATTCTAAAATTACCCTGGTGTGTTTTTACACAGAGGACACTCCTTCCCATTCATGTTTTGCAAAAGCCTAAAGTTGGGAAACACCCAAGTGCCATTCACTAAAGACTCCCAGGTCAACCTTATATGTTACCCGAGAGCCAACAACATGTATCATTACCTTTTCACGTGACACAGAAGCTTCTTTGGAAATAGGTTCAGCATTGTGTTTATTTTCTTATACATGGCACAAGGCTTTACAATTAGTGTATCCATTTCTATCAGGCCCTGGACCAAAGTGCTTAGTTACAACCTAACTTAGACAGAAGAATTATTTCCTTAAGGGTGAGTACACACGAGCGGATATTTGGGCCGACTGACTGATATTTCTGTATATTGTTTGGTCGGCCAGAAATATCTACAGTGCAGTCTCCTATCCTGGTGGAACGAGTGTGCGGCTGGAACGCACGGTCAGTGGTCTGCCATGCGTTCCATGAGGCTTTGGAGCCAATAAAACCTCTTTTTAAATGTCCAATGAAATAACATCAGTCTATGTTAGAATTTAACACATTTCTCTGCACTGGAGAACTAAACTGCCATTGCTACTTCCCCGTCCTATAGGGACCTACACAAATATAGTTTTATCTGACGCTGGGTACCATCCCTAATTATCCTCCATACCAAGCCCAGGAAAAAATGTGGAAAAAGTATTCCTGCTTGGCCACAAGTTTGATTTTATATCCATTTTTTAAACAATGCATTGCTGGGAAACCTATACATGGAAGCAATGATAACCTGGAACCCATTGTAAAAATCAGAACTTGGAAATGTTGTTTTGTTGGTAATATACAGCACTCGGCATTATTTGTTTTAGCCACTCTGCAAAATTAGAGATTAAAAAAGACCTGCACTGCAAGCGTGATACTTAGAAGCCACAACGGAAGTACCCGCTGGAACTGAGGGCCTAAGTAACTTGTTTAGGTTATTGCTGTGCTACTTTTTTTTAATAACCTTCCCTAACACTCCACACCCACTTGTTATTCAGGTGAAGAAATCTGGTAGAATCAACTTCCGAAAAGAGAAACTTGTAAATAATTATATATAGAGAGAGAAAATGATGAGGGTGTAACGTGCACTGGCTGATTCATCTACCACAAAGCTCACTTAACAGTTAATAGGAATTGCAGATCTTTTATCGCTCATTATCTATAACTTACTGCATATAGTGCAATATTACAATACATGACACAATGACAACTTCATTCAGGCTTAATTAATCATATACTTTATGGTTCTCTGGGCGGTAGGAAACAGGGCTTGATTTAAACCTACTGGTGAAGTCTGTAGAGTTCTAGAGAGGAACAAGAGAGAAAAGATTAAGGCAGAAGGAAGCAATGTAGGTAGGGGGTTATATGGGAGATGGTTCTGTGATGAGCGCAGGGAACAGAAAGGAACATTAGGAGAGACAAGGAGAATTAAAGAGAGGTGACACAGATTGAAGAAATTTGAAGGTTTGTAATCAATATGTTGCTAAATGGAGAGTCGTGCGATTATTTGTGCTAAAGAAACAATAAAAGTACCAGAGTTCAATATGGGCCGAAGAGGGTAAAGCTTATCTATAAGCAGGTATGCTAATTAGTACAAGGCTACAGTAGTCTAGATGGGACAAGATGAGAACATACAGGTCTATTGTGGTCTCATTGATTGTGAGAGGAAGATATGGATTGTAGCAATATTACTAGCTAAGCAATAGCAGGTTTTAGCAACAAGTTTAGTGGTGGAGAGGTAAGAGTCATGTGATACTTGTATCCAGGGGTTTACAAGTTAGGCAGGGAAAATAATTATTTCTAAACTGCCGGTAACTTTCAGCCACTGGGTTTCCAGACGTTTACGCCAAAATTGGAATTACCGTGATTTATAAAACAGCGAAAACCCGGAGGCCTTTGGTTAATTACGCCACGATAAGGTTTCTGCCAAATCGTGGACATCGCATCAGTTACCGCTTGCTTATATTTAAGTGTCGGAAACTGAATTCTTGCGTTAACTTTGGCCCTTTCAATTCGCCAACTTTGTGTTGGTGGAAACAGCCGAGCTTGCGAGATGGCTGGGGGGGGGGGACACAAGCGGGAGTGTGTGTGCACCCTACTCCCCTCTCCCTGGTGGCAGCTGCCACCTTTCCCATTGGCCCCTCTCAGCCCCTTCCTGTATGCTTGCGTGGGGGGGAAGGGAGGGGCCCACTTGTGGGGGATGTGCCTTTTGGGGTTACTAGGACCCCTCTTCTCCGGCACTTGCGGCAATGACACGTGACTTTGTTGGGGGTCCTGCAGCTCAAAATAGGACCCCCATTGGCTCTTAGAAGAGCCTTGGGCATATCTTCTTTCTTCTACCCGGTGACACCAACTCCGGTGATGTCACCATCACTGGGTGGTGTCACTGCGGCTGCCAGTGACACTGCTGGTACTGGTGACATCAACGTAGCCGATGTTGCTGACCTCTTCTTTCTTCTGCCGTCAACTGCGATGTCTTCTGAGCTCCGCAGGGTTTGCACCTCTTTATATTACCAGCACATCTGTCCTTCTGGTCCAGACAAACGTCTCCAAAAGGACGCGGGTGGGTTCAAAATACCTTCCAATTTATCGGGCCTGACTGATCAATACACGGAAATATTGGTTCCCATATGCCACTCTAAATTCAATATATATTTGTTTCTTGGGAACACATTACTGTACCTTCCTACCTAGAATGAAAGAAAGTAGAAATAAGTATTAATAGCCTAAATGGATCCTAAGATACCGACAACATGACTCCGAGTAATGAGGTCCCTGCACTGAAGAGCTTACCATCAAAATACATTCTGTGTCTGACTACAAGCCTTGATGAGGTCATCAAACTGCCTGGAGGAAAGCAGGTAAACCTAACACACATGGGGACCTTACGAAATGATGGTTATGTAATAGAAACACAGATGTTCAATTCCTATTGTTCCTCAAAAGCAGGAAAACATTCAGTAAAATATCTGGTGGGTGTTTTTAACCACTGGCATGTGGGAATGTGAATGAATAACTTTATTCACTGGCTGAGCGTTGTCTATTCATAGAGAGCAGAGAAATTGTCTTTGTTTCACAATAAGAGCCTGTGACAATCTAGAACTGGTACACAGAACTTTTGTCCCAGAACAGAAGGTCCAGATATGGACCTTGGTGCCCAAATACCCTAATTAAGGCCATTCACGCTACAATATGATTAACCTGGCATCAGAAGGTACCTAATAGAGATGGCCGGAACTGTTAAGTTTCGTTCCTTTTTGGATTTACGGATCTTGGGACAATCCCAAAGATCCAAAAACGGAACATACTTTCGGGACTTCGGAGGCCATTTTCGATAATTATTGAACGTTCAAGGCTATTTTCAATAATCCTCAAAAATAGCCTTGAATGTTCGATAATCCCCGAAAATACGATTGGCAGCATCTTTCGAGTTTGATAATTATCGAAAATGACATTCGGATTTCGGAACTGAGGCGTTCAATGTCGAATCTGAGCCCAAGATGAACCCAGATCCCATCTCTAGTCCCTAACACCTGGCTGTCATATGCTAATTGGGACTTTCCAGGGTATTTATTGCCAACAGATTCTTGTACATGTCTATATACATTGCTGGTCCCATTCATAGAATCCATATGTCAGTGTGTTAGGGACAGACAGAAAGTGATATATATTGTTCTTGGGTAAATTCCAATAGACAGACACTTTCTCTATATATTTGTATTTACACATAAGGGTGGGAGCTGCCATACTGGTACGTGTGTATCTATTTTGACCATCCCTGCATGTTCCTCTTGCCATTTATTATGGTTATTCGCCTTAGAAATAGTAGTGAACAAGTTTCACCTTTATCTCTAGTGTTTATAAGACCAAATTCCCAGGTATCCCCCTAGATAATATCGAACGGTTTCCCGGAAAAATGAAAAACAAGTCGGATTATTTTCCTTCAGCCGCACCTTAAACCTTAAAACAAATCTGCAGCACAAGTTGGGGAACTTCGGTTCTTCTGGTCGGTTTTTTAATCATTTCAGCAGATTGAAAATCCGATTGGAAACGCATCTGCTGGTGTATGGGATCCTTTAGATTGTAAGCTTCAATATTTCCCAATGTATTACATCTACAACACTGTGTCCTCCACTGGAGGAAAAACTTCCCCTTCGTTCTGACCAACCTCTACAGGTACAGGCAGTGACTGGCCCAATCCATATTACGGAATGTTAATAATCCTCTAGAAATCCCCCCAGGTAGTTTAGATGCCCAGGAGATGAAGATTGTAAATAATGGCTCCATCTCGGTGTGTTTTCTTGTGGTTCCATAGATGTATCCATTTGTATATGAAGTACACTCTATTGGGGTTGGTTGTCATATCCTGAGATCAATGTGCGTTCTGTTTACTGTTAACACTTTGGCCTCATCTACATATTGAATGAAACCGTCCTTCCACATCCTCATTCTTCTTCTATTCTTTGTGTGGAACACACAGGCCAACCCAGTGTCCTGAACTGATCTACTGACCTTTAGGAGGTTGTGTATCTTGTAATTCTGCTTTCCCATAGGTTGGTCCATTCCCCTGTATAAGCTAGATGGGGTGAAGTGGACCAGAGATAATAGGGGATCAAGATATCCGTTAAGTCAAATTTGTGCCTAGTATTTTACACCCTCACCCTGGGTATATATGATGAGGGGGTGTTAAAAGACATGTCCACCCTTAAAACAAAAAGCTGGAGACTTGTCAGTTTTCTGACTGCAACCAAAACCAGTTTATTACATGTATTTGTAACCAGATGTTTAATGATACGTTCTATTTCTTTCTGGCAAATGCATCCAGCTCTTCCCTCTGCTCAAGGAGCTTTTTATAAGCTTGAGCATGAGAAGACAGCAGGTGAAACAGCAGTCAATCATTAGTTGATGTCAGTTTTCACAGCCTTGATTGACTGCATGGGGGGAGGAGCCAGCTTACTCTGCCAGAATGGGGACAATAATTATCCTTAAATATCTGGTCAGTAATGCAGGTAATAATGTGCTGAATAAATCATGTGGGGTTGGTAGGCATGGTGAACTTGTCCTTTAAAGGGCAAGTCCAGCCCCAAAATGAAAACTTACATACAGGTAAATCACCCCCAAAACCCTAAACGGTAATAGTTTGAAATGTGAAATATATAAGTCTAACCTGAAATCCTGCACAATGTCCTGTTTCCCCTGTTTCTGCTTCCTGGTGTCACGAACTTACCTGCCGTCACGACGCCGGCACACCGGACGGCGCGAGGATTCAAAAACCGGCGTCCTCCTGGACCCAGTGCCTGATTGTAGCGTTAGCTACCTCCCCGGCTCCTTCTGCTTACCTGCCCCAGTTCCTGTTCCCTCCAGCTTTAGACTTACCTTGCCAGCTCCATCATCAGAGACTTACCATGCCAGCTCCATCATCAGAGACTTACCATGCCAGCTCCATCATCAGAGAATTACCTTGCCAGCTCCAGCTCACATAGGACTTACCTTGCCAGCCTCCAGTATCCATACTCACCTGACCTGTTCAGTGACTGTTTCTGCCTTGCTGTTCCCAGTATCCTGCCTTCTCTCCAGTAGCACCTAGTCACCATTCTCTCAGCCTACAGTTCCCAGCAGTCTCTTGTATCCAGCTCTGCAATCCCAACAGCCATCAGAGCGCCTCCTCCTAAAGCGCACTCGTAAGTACCCCGGGCCTCCCAGCCGATTATTACACCTGGTTCTTCCAGTTAGTAACTGTCAGTTATGGATTTGACAGTTGACATCACAAGCCAAATGACTGAATGTTAATCCCCTGTCTGCTTCTTGAGCATGCCCAGGCTCAGTACAGGCTCAGTACAGGTTTCTAATTGCTCATTTCCATGAGGCATCCAGAGAATCATAGCAGGCATACAGTAATGAATTCAACAGGACATTCTTTAAAGATGTTCTTATGAGGGTGGAGTTGTCTTTAAGTTGTTTAGTTATATATTAATGTTTTGTTTTTTTTCAGCTACAGAAAAAGCAAGTCCTGTCCTATAATTGACAACATCAGAACCATATACTGAGCTGGCGTTCTGATAACGATATAGGTTTTACTTGTAACGTTTCCTGGCATTAGAACAGGAAATATCGACGCCTTGGCCAATTCTATTATAAAAAGCTCAGTCTTTTCCAGCTCATCTCAGCTGATGTTCCGGAGCAGGAATTTGAGTCAACCTCTATTACTTATTCATTCATATTGACTGCAGATAAACCCATGGGATGCTTAATGTGTCATCGTTCTATAAGTGGAAAAGAATCTATGAATGAAATACAGTCTTCCCATCAGAATGGAAATGTGATCCCATAGAGCAGAGCCAACCTGAACAGATCTCTTCTCATTATTCTAAATTGCCATTATTACCCAGATCTATAGATTTATGTTAAACTATTTATAACTATATCTACAGAAATTACCATGGTGGATGGTACATAATTCTGTATGAGTTCCATGGCCAGGGTAAAAGCTCTGACAATTTAGGGTAGGTTCCCTGAAGATCCCGATTTCAATGGGACACTCCCTTTTTAGTGGCCTCTCACGTCAATCTGGACCTTTGAGACGTGGGCAGGACTGAGCATGTCCTGGAAGGTAAGGGGCAAGCTATGGGCGGAAGATCACCTGCCAGAAGGGTATTTGAAAGAATTTGCTGGAATCGATCTAAGGGCAATTATCCTAAATACTAAAAGAAGGGTGTCGATATGCTCGCGCTGGCCATGTGACGTCTTCTAGTCAACGCCCACAGAGTCTGGGAAGCCTGTCGGGGGGGTGTTGTGTGCATGCGCTGGGGGAGGTGCATGCCGCTGGTGGTGTGTGTGCTGTATAGAATTGAGGGTATGCTGGTACTGACCTGAACCACCCCTTTAACTACTGCTAATGGGTTTGCGGTAGGTCCCCCATACCGTTCTGTCAAAGTCTGGCATGTAACATAATCTTAATCTGTGTTAAGCATTTTGTATATTTAATCAGCCCTAAACCACTAACTTTTAGCTCCGGAAAGTTTCAGATTTTAATTGCATTGACCCATTAAATCTCCAATAGCCGGGGGGTCAGTCCAAATCGATCTCCCTTCCAGGTTCTCCCATGTCCATCACATCGATCGACCCCCATTACCGGCGCTATAAATAGACATGGATTTTAAAGATCATTTAACTGGAAACCAGTTCAGTTCCCAGCTACTGTTAACTACCAGGAAAACCGATCGACCGTCTTATTTTTCTAGTAAACCAGCAGTGACCCAGCATTAGGAACAAAAAATAAATAGCTGTGACCAGGACCCTGGAGCCAATGAAATTTAAGACTATTTGCGGCTAATTGCTCTGCTCACTCAATGCCTTTGAAGTCTGTGGGGTATATGGAGGAGTCACTGCAAGGCTTCTGGGTTTAATTACGTTCTATTACAGTATGTATTATTAATTACACCTAACAGGGTCTGGAAACCAGCACCAAAGCTCCTTTAGCATTTCAGACAATCCCATAACGGGGATTTTATTGAGATTTATACGACTACCAGGGTTTGGTCTATTTTAGTTTTAGTTTTCCTACTGCTCACCGACATTGTTATGTTTTTGTTTTTAATTAGACATGACGCAACGATCAATAATTATAGCTACAGCGCACATGGTTTAGTGTCTCATGAAGCAGAGGAATTTGGGATGAGCTTTTGTTGGGACCCAGCATCCCATAACTGAAACACAACTACCATACTGTAACCATCTACTGTAACCAACTACCATACCGTAACCAACTACCATACCGTAACCATCTATCTGTAACCACATCCATACCGTAACCAACTACCATACCGTAACCATCTACTGTAACCAACTACATACCGATAACCAACTACCATACCGTAACCATCTACTGTAACCAACTACCATACCGTAACCAACCATAAACCATAACCTGTAACCCTCTACTGAACCAACTACCATACCATAACCAAACTACCTACCGAACCACTACGTAACCAACGTACCATACCGTAACCAACTACCATACCAAACCCAACTACTTTAGCAACTACCATACCAGTTAAACACTACTGTAACCAACTACCATACCGTAACCCAACTACGTAACCAACTACCATACTCGTAACCAACTACTGTAACCACCAACTACCATACCGTAACCAACTCTGTAACCAACTACCAACCGAACCAACTACTGTAAGCAACTACCATACCGTAACCAACTACTTAAACCAACTACCCTACCGTAACCAACTACTGTAAAAACCAACTACCATGTACCAACTGTAACCAAACTACCGTAACAACTAACATACCTTACCAACTACGTAACCAACTACCATTACCGTAACCAACTATGTAACCAACTACCAACCGTAACCAAACTCCATTACTGTAACCAACTACCATACCGTAACCAACATACGTAAACAACTACATATACCGTAACCAACTACTGTAACCAACTACCATACCGTAACCAACTACTGTAACCAACTACCATACCGTAACCAACTACCGTAAGCAACTACCATACCGTAACTAACTACTGTAACCAACTACCATACCGTAACCAACTACCGTAAGCAACTACCATACCTTAACCAACTACTGTAACCAACTACCATACCGTAACCAACTACTGTAACCAACTACCATACCGTAACCAACTACTGTAACCAACTACCATACCGTAACCAACTACTGTAACCAACTACCATGCCGTAACCTACTACTGTAACCAACTACTGTAGCCAACTACCATACCGTAGCCAACTACCATACCGTAACCAACTACCATACCGTAACCAACTACTGTAACCAACTACCATACCGTAACCAACTACCATACCATAACCAACTACCATACCGTAACCAACTACCATATCGTAACCAACTATCATGGCTGCGTATGGAGTTTCGCGACAATAGTTTTCTTTGGCACCATTTTTTTTCAATACCACAATGCCGACTGTAAAAAATCGTTGCCAGTATGTTGGAGCGAGTTAGGGAGAGCTGGCATTTGATGTACAGAGTGACAGACAATGCTGTATATATTACTCTTTTTATGTAGAAATAAATAGCCAGTCTGTAGGTCCGGTTGTCTCAAATAGCACAGATATCTTGCACTTTAAGTCCAGGGGGCAATGTAGTAAATAAGTAGGGCACTTATAGCCTCCCAGCAAATGGAGGCATGTCTATTGGTGAAGCAAGTGGTGTTAGATTGGGGTATCTAGGTTGAAGGGAAACTCGGGGACTTTGGAGGTACAAGGTTACCCAGAACTGAGAGAGGAATGGGCTTCCAAGCTGCTCAGTAGAGGGGCCACATAACAATTGGTCCATGACTTCCTGCTCCTTTTTCCTGCAGTAGTTTTATTTCTAGTTTTGATTGACATCCCGTGCAGGGTACCATTCATTACCATCCTGGGAACTGTAATAAAGTCAAGTGTTTAAATCTCTGCAGGGGATGTCTCTGTAACAAAACTATGGCAGGAAGAGCGAGAAGTCGCCATTCTAAGGCAGAGACAGAGGGTCGACCATTAGATGATAAAGGGACCACCAGCGCTGAGGTATTTACCTATGGAACGTACCTAGTACGGTCTATAGTTGTGGCATGATGTGTGTGGGACCTGACCATATTTATTTTTGGTTCACTACATGTTTATAAAAAGAATAGTTCACTGCAATAGTGAACTATTCATTTACTACACTGAAGACCAGGAGGTTCAGGAGCTATGCCTCACCTATCATTCTTCAATCAACTGTTGGAGGAACGAAGATGCCAAAAGCTTACCTTACGCGCAATCCAGGCCGCTCTGAAATTCCCGACTGCTTCCTACTTCTGCTCTATCGGGCATGCGCGTTATAGGGGAACAGAAGCAGAAAGCGGTCGGGACCTGTCAGTGAGGCCATGCTGGATCATGCAAAAGGTAAGCTTTAGGTATCTTCGTTCCTGGCTCTCCAACAGTTGACTGAAGAACAGGAGGTGAGGCATAGCTCCATAACCTCCCAGTCTTCAATCAATGTAGTAAAGGAATAGTTCACTATTGCAGTGAACTATTCCTTTAAAGACACATACCATAAACTATACAATTTTATCTGCGCAGAGTATTATATATTACGGTGTTCTTGTTTATTTCTTTCATATGGATGTCTGGGCGGGGTAGAGAAAAAGGGTACAATTAAAATTAAATTAAAGGAGTGTCCTACAAAATGCTGCACCCTATCCACCTGTGATATAAATTTACAATGTAAAATATTACTAATTCAATTGCATTCTCATTATCCACAGTTTGTGTACAGTATAGAGGGATAACAAAATAATTATATAAATCAGATGAGTGTATGAGGTGGTTACCAGGGGCATATCTAGAGTCAGAGAAGATCAGGGGCAGTCTTGGGCAACCTACCTCTCAGCCAATCACAGACGTGGCTGAGGTCCGGCCCCTGCTTGCAAGCAGGAGGCCAGATCGGATTGCTGTGGGAGAGAAAGCTGTGTAAGTAGAAATCGGGGGACTTTTGAAAAGAAATATTGGGGCGGTTGGGGGTGGGTAAGGGCTACCTACCTTACCACCAAAGTTGGTTTTGGGAGCTGGACATGCCCTTAAAGCATAAAAATTAAATCAGTTGGGTTGGTCTCTGGGTTGCCAGATATTTCCTGTGCCAAAGCGGGAGGGGACATGTCAAGGTGGAGCAGGAGGAATGGCAGAGCTGGAGCAAGAGATATGGCAGAAAATAGAAAGGGTGGACACAGTAGGCGGGGTTAGGGGACTTCTGGGGCAGGGAGTGGGCGTTCCAATAGCGGAGCTGCCATGTTCGTTCCTTGGATTTCAGCCCTGACTGCGGGACTTGGGATTTCGTCCCTGCAGTCTGGACAATGCCATCCTAATAGGGATGCCTGGCAACCCTGGTTGGTCTCTATGAATGAAGAATCAATCTAAAATGTGCTAAAATGTGATACAGGAACCATTGTGCAGAATACAGTTTGAAGCTGCCTCCAATGCGAGAGTTTATGTAATGTTGCATATGTTGCTTTTCCTTAGCATGACAATATTCTGGGGTGTCTCTCGCTTGCACTGCCAAAGGGACCACACACAACACACAAAGTAGAGGGGATAGGGGACAACCCTGGAGGGTGTCATTATCAGGGTTATTCAATTAAAGTTCTTATCTTTTAAAATGGTGCTAATTTTGCCCCAACCAATCAGATATTAGCTTTCAAATGTTAAATAAGATTTGATTGGTTGGGGCAAAATTAGCACCATTTTAAACGATAAGAAATTTTATTAAATCTCCCTGTAAATGTTGCAGAATCTTTTGAATAAAAATCATGTTTTGGAATTTTAGGAAATTTAGTTTATTTCCCATCATATCCTCTTCGTACCTATTTAATGAATCATTTTGTGCTTGATGACACTGTACTTGGGTGTATATAGGTTTGTGACATGTCAACTGATGAAAAGATCAACATTTTTTTGAAAGCTTGCGTTAAAGTATTCCATAAGTCAACTGTAGGTCAAACCTGCACTTTCCGTTATCTTTTAATGTCACTTATGAAACCCCCTTGTAATGTGAACATCACCAAAGTACAAAGTCCTGCAAATGATGTAAGTCTATGTTCAAGGACACAATGTTCTGTGACCCTACTTCCCTCTGGTAAGAAAAGAAGTAATTGCATAATTGCTTTTTAAATAGGAAATGTAAAAGGACCTACATATAGACAAACAATGAGAACGGCTGTCAGAGGATCGCAATATTGAGTTTAAAAACACTGTAAGGCTGGCTACCCACCATAAGATATTTCTGGGCGGCCAAAAGATAGTGATGGTTGGAAATATCTCATGGCGTGTGCATGGCACCTATTCATTCGGATTGGACAATCGGACCTGTTGGTAAATCACAGTCGATCGTTTGTGTGAATTGCCAGGCGTGGCCACTATTATTGCGCTCACTAGTAGCAAACTCTCGGTTGGAACAAATAGTCCCCCCGTGTGTAGCTAGCCTTCAACTGTAAAACTTTCAAAAAGATTAGGTAGAAATTCCACTGCTTGGTTCGCAGATACAGCTGTACAGATACACACACCATCACACTGAGAGTGAGCAATTCAGGGTGCTGGTTTGCTGATGTTTCTCTAGAGTCTTGAAACATGCATATGAACACATATAGCCATCCAACGTCATTGTTCTATTTAGGCAAGAACAACTGAAGGCCATAATGTTAGAAAATGCCTTTGACAAGAAATGTCACTGGGGGATCATCATCTTCATATTTTTGACAACCCTCTTATTACAGGCTGTGACTTCTGCACATGCTCAATGTGCTCCATGTTGCTGTTCGTAAGCTATTCTAAGGGACCATTACAAATTGCATTATTTTTAAGAAGTTTAAGTTTTATACAAGCAGAATATTCTATTATTTAGTATTTTTCCATCCCAATGACGTTAACCTGCCCATCCACCATTTTGTCTGTGTATAAATAAATGATTGTGGAATACTGACTTCCTGTTTGCAGGACCCCTAGTAGAGACCGTTATGGTTTTGCCCTTGACCCAGAGCCTGGGTTGATTCAGTTGCTCAGTAGAGATCTGAGCATGTTTGACCCATCCAACAGCCAATCAGTAGAAATTACTGTTAGGAACATTCCAAGGATGTGGTGCATTCTGGGAAGAAGAAGGACCGTTAGAACCTGAAATGTCAGCTCACTAATGTCAACAGCAGGGAACAGCAAAGGGTATGAAATCAACTGATTTTTCAAATGGAAGATTAGATAAAACAACTAAAAATTTAAAAAATATTGATATTTTCCACTCAGGTTTTATTTATACATCCCAATCAACATTAAATACTTTTCATAAAAATAGTTGAAGACAAGACCAGGCTATTATACATGGTATATAATGTTTAGTCATGTACAGTTTGGCATTGAACTGTTTGTAATGTGTACGACATTTATTTAGGTATTTTGAATCCATAGCAAGATATTAAACATAAAAAAAAGTTTAAGAACAGTCTAAATCTGCCCATAAATTTATTAGACTTACCTCCAGCATTCTGCATCATTCTGAAATGTCGTTGACCTGATTAAATTTTTACATCAAAATGTTGTCATTTTGGTACAAAAGTTTGGATTCGACTGTCGAAAGTTCCACTGAATCTGTGCTCGAGTTTGCACACCCATTGACTAAATCTGAAATACAAAGAAAGCTTCAAGTTACTATAGAATCTATATTGTTCCCTGCTGATTATTAGATCAGGATGTTTTTTGTTGGAAAGACATTACAGTATGCCACAATTTCATTTAAAAAAAATGTGTTTTCTTTCATACAAACGGGATAAGCGCAAGCAACTTAAACCGATAAATTAAAATGACATAAATAGGTGTAACTCCACCTCCAATAAAGTGACATCATAGATTAAAACCAAGATCGCTTAAAACCAAATATTTAAAGTGGTATCACATATTCTACACTTGAACACTTGAACATGTACTACCACTTGGATATGTGGTACCACATTAAATGTATTTGGTTTTAAATTATCTTAGTTTGTAATCTATGATGTCATAGATTGTTTTGTGGAGTTCACCTTTATACACACACACAACTCAATTATAAAAATAACTCAACACATAGCTATTAATGTCTAAACTGCTGGCACCCAAAGTGAGTTCACCCCTAAGTGCCCAATAGGGTTTAGGTCTGGAGACATACTTGCCCAGTCCAGCACCTTTGCCCTCAGTTCTTTTAGCAAGGCAGTGGTCAGCTTGGAGGCCCAGTTTCCAAAGGGAGGGGATCATGAGGAGGAGTATGTATGTATGTTAAACAGAAATTGAAGCCAAATCTAAAAGATGGAATAGATGGGGATATAAACGATATGGCAGAAACAATATAGGTAGAGCTGTGTACAGGAAGCAAGAAGGTGGGTAATATAGTGTCATTTAATATAGGGAATAGTGATCATGATATAGTGCCATTTAATATAGGGAATAGTGATCATGATATACTGTCATTTAATATAGGGAATAGTGACCATGATATAGTGTCATTTAATATAGGGAATAGTGACCATGATATAGTGTCATTTAATATAG
>CM033470.1:22559342-22580542 GCA_019447015.1 Hymenochirus boettgeri | reverse complement strand
AAGGCCAACATTCCTCAGTTTATATATTAGTCACCTATGTGGCACAGTATCAAAAGCTTTCGCATAATCCAAATATACCACATCCACTGCTGTGCCTGAATTTAACTTCTTACTCACTTCTTATAAAAAACCAATAATTTGTCTGGCATGAGTTATTCTCATAAATCCATGCTGACTACTACTAATAAGATTATCTCTGGAGACAAAGTCAAGGATATGATCCCGTAACAAAGTTTCCATCACCTTCCCTACCACTGATGTTAGGCTTACAGGACTATAGTTACCAGGCTGTGATGACTACCTTTTTTGAACATTGTATTACATTGGCTTTTTTCCAATCCAGCGGCACATCCCCAGACCAAAGCGAATATGAAAAGATGAGAACTGAACTAAGCTCTTTTAAAATCCGGGGATGCAATCCATCTGGTCCTGGCGCTTTATTGATATTAACTTTGTCTAATTGATTCCGTACCATATCCTCTTAGCCAATGTGAATACTCTTCATCTTCCCTGCCACATATTACAATCCCTACTGTAAGGACAAGGATTCTCAACAGTACAAACCGATGTAAAAAAACGGTTTAGCAGATTACTTTTCGGCATCCTCTACAACCACCTCAGCCCCATATTTAACGGTCCCACTCTCAGTCCTATCTTTTTACCCATTTTATTACTAAAAAACATTGTGAGTTGGACTTGCTTTTGTTCGGCGATCCGTATTTCATTATCTATTTTAGCTAGTTTAAATGCTTTCTTACACTATTATTTTACAGCTTTTATACTCACTGTAAGCCTGTTCTGTTCCCTCTAATTTCAAAATTTTAAAAATCCTTTTTTTTCCATTCCCTTTTACCTGAGCATTAAGCCATGCAGGAGTGGACCTACTTTTTTTACATGTTCCCTAATGGTACAAATTTAGAAATGTAAATTTCCCTTTAAAGTGGTCCACATTGCTCAGTATCTTTACCTAAGAAACAATTTCCCGCATTCAATGAGCAGAGGAGTGATTCCTTTAACAGCATAAAATTAGCTTTCCTAATTAAAGGTTTGTTAACCCAGAGCACTTTATTTTGCAACCTTAGTAAATGACACTATATCATGGTCACTATTCCCTAAGTAAATGCACACTATATCATGGTCACTATTCCCTATAGTAAATGACACTATATCATGGTCACTATTCCCTATATTAAATGACACTATATCATGGTCACTATTCTAATTAAATGACACTATATCATGGTACTATTCCCTATAGTAAATGACACATATTCATGGTCACTATTCTCCTATATTAAATGACATATATCATGGTCCCTATTCCCTATATTAAATGACACTATATCATGGTCACTATTCCCTATATTAATGACAGTATATCATGGTCACTATTCCCTATATTAAATGACACTATATCACGGTCACTATTCCCTATATTAAATGACACTATATCATGATCACTATTCCCTATATTAAATGACACTATATCATGTTCACCATTCCCTATATTAAATGACACTATATCATGGTCACTATTCCCTATATTAAATGACACTATATCATGGTCACTATTCCCTATATTAAATGACAGTATATCATGATCACTATTCCCTATATTAAATGACACTATATCATGGTCACTATTCCCTATATTAAGACAGATATATTCTGGTCACTATCCCTATATTAAATGACACTATATCATGGTCACTATTCCCTATATTAAATGCACTATATCATGATCACTATTCCCTATATTAAATGACCCATATCATGATCACTATTCCCTATATTAAATGACACTATATCATGGTCACTATCCCTATAAATGACAGTATATCATGGTCACTATTCCCTATATTAAATGACAGTATATCATGGTCACTATTCCCTAATTAAATGACAGTATATCATGGTCACTATCCCTATATTAAATGACACTATATCATGATCACTATTCCCTATATTAATGACACTATATCATGATCACTATTCCCTAAGTAAATGACACTATTCATATCATTATCCCTATATTAAGACACTATATCAGGTCACTATTCCCTATTAAATGAACTATATCATGATCACTTTCCCTATATAAATGACACTATCATGATCACTATCCCTATATTAAATGACACCATATCATGATCACTATTCCCTATATTAAATGACAGTATATCATGATCACTATTCCTATATAAATGACAGTATATCATGATCACTATTCCCTATATTAAATGACACCATATCATGATCACTATTCCCTATATTAAATGACAGTATATCATGATCACTATTCCCTATATTAAATGACAGTATATCATGATCACTATTCCCTATATTAAATGACACTATATCATAGTATAGACAGTATATCATGATCATGGTCACTATTCCCTATATTAAATGACACTATATCATGGTCACTATTCCCTATATTAAATGACACTATATCATGGTCACTATTCCCTATATTAAAATGACACTATATCATGGTCACTATTCCCTATATTAAATGACACTATATCATGGTCACTATTCCCTATATTAAATGACAGTATATCATGATCACTATTCCTAGATTAAATGACACTATATCATGGTTTCACTATTCCCCTATGATTAATGACATGTATCGCATGACACAGGGCCAATTAAATGATTTGGTTTTAAATTATCTTAGTTTGTAATCTATGATGTCTAGATTGTTTGTGAGGTGGAAGCCTGGAGTCACCTTATACACACACGCAACTCAATTATAAAAATAACTCAACAACATAGCTATTAATTCTAAACTGCTGGCAACCCAAAGTGAGTTCACCCCTAAGTGCCCAATAGGCGTTTAGGTCTGGAGACATTATGCCCAGTCCAGCCCCTTTGCCCTCAGTTCTTTTAGCAAGGCAGTGGTCAGCTTGGAGGCCAGTTTCCAAAGGAGGGGATCATGAGGAGGAGTATGTATGTATGTTAAACAGAATTGAAGCCAAATCTAAAAGATGGAATAGATGGGGATATAAAAGATATGGAGAGAAACAATATGGTAGAGCTGTGTACAGGAAGCAGAAGGTGGGTAATATAGTATTTTAATATAGGGGAATAGTGATCATGATTAGTGCATTAATATAGTGGAATAGTGATCAGTGATATACTGTCATTTAATATAGGGAATAGTGACCAATGATATAGTGTCATTTAATATAGGGAATAGTGACCATGATATAGTGTCATTTAAATAGGGAATATGATCATGAGTATAGTGTCATTTAATATAGGGAATAGTGACCAGATATAGTGTATTTAATATAGGGGAATAGTTTTTTGATCATGATATAGTGTTATTTAATATAGGAATAGTGACCATGATATAGTTGTCATTTAATATAGGGAATAGTGGACCATGATATAGTGTCATTTAATATAGGGAATAGTGACCATGATATAGTGTTATTATATAGGGAATAGTGACCATATGATTAGTGTCATTTAATATAGGGAATAGTTTGACCATTGAGATAGTGTCATTTAATATAGGGAATAGTGACCATGATATAGTGTCCTTAAGATTGATCATGATATTGTCATTAACTAGGGAAATAGTTGACCATGATATAGTGTCAGTTAATATAGGGAATAGTGACATGATATATGTCATTTAATATGGAATATGTGACCATGATATTGCGTATTTAATATAGGGAATAGTGATCATGATATATACTGTCATTTAATATAGGGAATAGGACCATGATATAGTGTCATTTAATATAGGGAATAGTGGACACATGATATAGTGTCAATTAATATAGGGAATAGTGTACATGATATAGTGTCATTTAATATAGGGAATAGTGACCATGATATAGTGTCATTTAATATAGGAATAGGACCATAGTCATGAATGTCTTATTGAATAGTGTCATGTTTAATATAGGAAAAGGATAGATCATGATATACTGTCATTTAATATAGGGAATAGTGATCATGATTACTGTCATTTAATATAGGAATAGTGATATGATATATGGTGTCATTTAATATAGGGAATAGTGATCATGGATATACTGTCATTTAATATAGGGAATAGTGAATCATGATATACTGTCATTTAATATAGGGAATAGAATCATGATATGGTGTCGTATTTAATATAGGGAATAGTTTTTGACTCTGATTATCGTGTCATTTAATATAGGAATAGTGATCATGATATAGGTCATTTATATAGGGAATAGTGACCATGATATAGTTGTCATTAATATAGGGAATAATGACATGATTAGTGTCATTTAATATAGGGAATAGTTGACATGATATAGTGTCATTGTAATATAGGGAATAGTGAATGATATAGTTCATTTAATATAGGGAATAGTGACCATGATATATGTCATTTAATCTAGGGAATAGTGACCATGATATACGTCATTATATAGGGAATAGTGCCATGATATAGTGTCATTTAATATAGGGGGGAATAGTGACCATGATATAGTGTCATTTAATATAGGGAATAGTGATCATTATAGTGTCATTTAATATAGGGAATGGATCATATATAGTGTCATTTAATAAGGGAATAGTGACCATGATAAGTGTCATTAATATAGGGAATAGTGACCATGATATACTGTCATTTATATCAGGGAATAGTGACCATGATATAGTGTCATTTAATATAGGGAAATAGTGATCATGATTACTGTCATTATATAGGGAATAGTGACCATGATATAGGTCATTTATATAGGGAATAGTGACCATGATATAGTGTCATTTCTATAGGGAATAGTGACATGATATAGTGTCATTTAATATAGGGAATAGTGATCATGATATAGTGTCATTTAATATAGGGAATAGTGACCGTGATATAGTGTCATTTAATATAGGGAATAGTACCATGAGATATAACTGTCATTTAATAGTGGAATAGTGACCATGATATAGGTCATTTAATATAGGGAATAGGACCATGATATACTGTCATTTAATATAGGGAATAGTGACCATTTGAATATGACAGTGTCATTTATATAGGGATAGTGACCATGATATAGTGTCATTTAATATAGGGAATAGGACCATGATATAGTGTCATTTAATATAGGTGGAATAGTTGACCATGATATAGTGTCATTAATATAGGGAATAGTGACCATGATATAGTGTCATTTACTATAGGGAATAGTGACCATGATATAGTGTCATTTACTATAGGTTGCAAAAAAACTAAAGTGCTCTGGGTTAACAAAACCTTTTAACATTAGGAAAGCTAATTTTATGCTGTTAAAGGAATCACTCCTGCTCATTGAATGCGGGAAATTGTTTCTAGGTAAAGATACTGAGCAGATGTGGACCACTTTTAAAGGGAAATTTACATTTCTAAATTTGTACCATTAGGGAACAAGTGTAAAAAAAGTAGGTCCACTCCTGCATGGCTTAATGCTCAGGTAAAAAGGGAAATGGAAAAAAAAGGATTTTTAAAATTTTGAAATTAGAGGGAACAGAACAGGCTTACAGTGAGTATAAAAGCTGTAATAAATAGTGTAAGAAAGCATTTAAACTAGCTAAAATAGATAATGAAATACGGATCGCCGAACAAAAGCAAGTCCAACTCCAAAATGTTTTTTAAGTATATAAATGGTAAAAAGATGAGGACTGAGAATGTGGGACCGTTAAATAATGGGGCTGAGGTGGTTGTAGAGGATGCCGAAAAGGCTAATCTGCTAAACCGTTTTTTTACATCGGTTTGTACTGTTGAGAATCCTTGTCCTTACAGTAGGGATTGTAATAATGTGCAGGGAAGAAATGAAGAGTATTCACATTGGCTAAATGAGGATATGGTACGGAATCAATTAGACAAAGTTAATATCAATAAAGCGCCAGGACCAGATGGATTGCATCCCCGGATTTTAAAAGAGCTTAGTTCAGTTCTCATCTTTTCATATTCGCTTTGGTCTGGGGATGTGCCGCTGGATTGGAAAAAAGCCAATGTAATACCAATGTTCAAAAAAGGTAGTCATTCACAGCCTGGTAACTATAGTCCTGTAAGCCTAACATCAGTGGTAGGGAAGGTGATGGAAACTTTGTTACGGGATCATATCCTTGACTTTGTCTCCAGAGATAATCTTATTAGTAGTAGTCAGCATGGATTTATGAGAAATAACTCATGCCAGACAAATTTATTGGTTTTTATGAAGAAGTGAGTAAGAAGTTAAATTCAGGCACAGCAGTGGATGTGGTATATTTGGATTATGCGAAAGCTTTTGATACTGTGCCACATAGGTGACTAATATATAAACTGAGGAATGTTGGCCTTGAAGAAAACGTGTTCATGGATAGAGAACTGGTTATTGGATTGCAAACAGAGAGTGGTGGTTAATGGAGCTACATCTATGTGGGCTAACGTTCTAAGTGGAGTGCCTCAGGGTTCTGTACTGGGGCCGCTTCTGTTTAATCTGTTTATAAATGACTTAGAAGGGGGCATTGAGAGCAAGATCTCTGTGTTTGCTGATGACACTAAACTATGTAGAGCTTTGGAAACTTCAAATGATGTGCAAGTGCTGCAAGCAGACCTAGATAGATTATCAAAATGGGCAGCAGAATGGCAGATGAGATTCAATGTTGATACATGTAAGGTGATGCATTTGGTATTTAATAATACCTGTGCCACCTACACCATAAATAACTCTGTGTTAAGTGAATATGTAATGGAAAAAGATGTGGGGGTTCTGGTAGATAACAGACTTAGCTATAGCAAACAATGTCAGGTAGCAATGGCTAGAGCTAGCAAGATATTGTCTTGTATAAAGAGAGGAATAGATTCAAGAGAGAAAAATATTATTCTCCCTCTTTACAATGCACTGGTAAGGCCTCATTTGGAATATGCAGTGCAGTTTTGGAATCCCATATACAAAAGGGACATCTTGGAAATGGAAACAGTTCAGAGAAGGGCAACTAAATTAATAAGGGGAATGGACTGGCTTGAATATGCAGGCAGATTAGACAAGTTAGGGCTGTTTACATTGGAGAAGCGACGTTTGCGTGGGGATATGATAACCTTATACAAATATATTAATGGGTCATACAATGAACTCTCTGGTGCGTTGTTTACTAATAGGTCATATCAGAGGACACATGGACATCCTTTAAGTTTGGAAGAAAAGAAGTTTCATCTTCAGGTTAGGAAAGGTTTCTTTACAGTGAGAACGGTGAAACTGTGGAACTGTCTTCCAGCAGATGTGGTAATGGCAAGTTCATTAAATAGCTTTAAAAAACGCCTGGATAAGTTTTTAAAACTAAAAATTTTGAGAATTACTGGTATTAATACATATACTGTAGTTCTGGTTGGTACAGGGATACTATATAATATTGAGAATAACTGATATTAATACATATACTGTAGTTCTGGTTGGTACAGGGATACTATATAATATTGAGAATTACTGGTATTAATATATATAGATCTGGTTGGTACAGGGATACTATATAATATTGAGAATAACTGGTATTAATACATATACTGTAGTTCTGGTTGGTACAAGGATACTATATAATATTGAGAATTACTGGTATTAATACATATAGATCTGGTTGGTACAGGGATACTATATAATATTTAGAATTACTGGTATTAATACATATACCGTAGTTCTGGTTGGTACAGGGATACTATATAATATTGAGAATTACTGGTATTAATACATATACTGTAGTTCTGGTTGGTACAGGGATACTATATAATATTGAGAATTACTGGTATAAATACATATACTGTAGTTCTGGTTGGTACGGGGATACTATATAATATTGAGTATTACTGGTATAAATACATATACTGTAGTTCTGGTTGGTACGGGGATACTATATAATATTGAGTATTACTGGTATTAATACATATACTGTAGTTCTGGTTGGTACGGGGATACTATATAATATTGAGTATTACTGGTATAAATACATATACTGTAGTTCTGGTTGGTACGGGGATACTATATAATATTGAGTATTACTGGTATTAATACATATACTGTAGTTCTGGTCGGTACAGGGATACTATATAATATTGAGAATTACTGGTATTAATACATATATTGTAGTTCTGGTTGGTACAGGGATACTATATAATATGAAAATACTGGTATTAATACATATACTGTAGTTCTGGTTGGTACAGGGATACTATTATAATATTGAGAATTACTGGTATTAATACATATACTGTTAGTTCTGGTTGGTACGGGGATACTATATAATATTGAGTAGTACTGGTATAAATACATATACTGTAGTTCTGGTTGGTACGGGGATATATAATATTGAGAATTACTGGTATTAATACATATACTGTGTTCTGGGTGTACAGGGATACTATATAATATTGAAGAATTACTGGTATTAATCATATACTGAGTTCTGGTCGGTACAGGATACTATATAATATTGAGAATTACTGGTATTAATGCATATACTGTAGTTCTGGTCGGTACAGGGTACTATATAATATTGAGAATTACTGGTATTAATACATATACTGGTAGTTCTGGTGGTACGGGATACTATTATATATGAGAATATTGGATAATACATATACTGTAGTAGTTCTGGTGGTACAGGGATACTATATAATATTGAGAATTACTGGTATTAATACATATACTGTAGTTCTGGTTGGTACGAGTGATTACATAAATATTGAATAATACTGGTATTATACATATCTACTGTAGTTTGGTTGGTACAGGGATACTATATAATATTGAGAATTACTGGTATTAATACATATACTGTAGTTCTGGGGGACGGGATACTATATATATTGAGATTACTGGTAAATAATATACTGTAGTTCTGGTTGGTACGGGATTAACTATAATATTGAGATTACTGGATTAATACATATACGTAGTTCTGGTGGTACAGGGATACTATATAATATTGAAATTACGGTATTAATCATATACTGTAGTTCTGGTGGTACAGGGATACTATATAATTTGAGAATTACTGGTATTAATCATAATACGTAGTTCTGGTGGTACAGGGATACTATATAATATTGAGAATACTGGTATTAATACATATACTGTAGTTCTGGTTGGTACAGGGACTATATAATATTGAGAATTACTGGTATTAATACATATACTGTAGTTCTGGGGTACAGGGATACTATATAATATTGAGAATTACTGTATTAATACATATACTGTAGTTCTGGTGGTACAGGGATACTATATATATTGAGAAATACTGGTATTAATAAATATACTGTAGTTTTGGTCGGTACAGGGATACTATATAATATTGAAAATTACTGGTATTAATACATATACTGTAGTTCTGGTTGGACGGGGATACTATTATAATATTGAGAATTACTGTATTAATACATATACACTGTAGTTTGGTTGGTACAAGGGGATACTATATAATATTGAGAATACTGGTATTAATACATATACTGTAGTTCTGGTTGGTACGGGGGATACTATATAATATGAGAATTACTGGTATTAATACATATACTGTGTTCTGGTTGGTACAGGGATACTATATAATATTGAGAATTACTGGTATTAATACATATACTGTAGTTTGTTGTTGGTACAGGGATACTATATAATATTGAGAATTACTGGATTAATACATATTATGTAGTTCTGGTTGGTACAGGGTACTATATAATATTGAGAATTACTGGTATTATACATATACTGTAGTTCTGGTTGGTACAGGGATATTATAAATATTGAGAATTACTGGTATTAATACAATACTGTAGTTCTGGTTGGTAAGGGAGTAGACTATAAATATTGAGAATTACTGGTATTAAACATATACTGTAGTTCTGGTTGGTACAGGGATACTATATATAATTGAGAATTACTGGTATTAATACATATACTGTAGTTCTGGTTGGTACAGGGATACTATATAATATTGAAATTACTGGTATTAATACATATACTGTAGTTCTGGTGGTACGGGGATACTATATAATATTGAGAATTACTGGTTTAATACATATACTGTAGTTCTGGTTGTACAGGGATACTATATAATATTGAGAATTACTGGTATTAATACATATACTGTAGTTCTGGTTGGTACAGGGATACTATATTATATTGAGAATTACTGGTATTAATACATATACTGTAGTTCTGGTTGGTACAGGGACTATATAATATTGAGAATACTGGTATTAATACATATACTGTAGTTCTGGTGGTAACGGGTACTATATATATTGAGAATTACTGGTATTAATACATATACTGTAGTTCTGGTGGTACGGGATACTATATATATTGAGAATTACTGGTATTAATACATATACGTAGTTCTGGTTGGTATACAGGGATACTATATAATATTGAGAATTACTGGTATTAATACATATAGATCTGGTTGATCTAGAGATAGTTTCCGATTGCCGTTTGGAGTCAGGAAGGAATTTCCCCCCCCCCCCCCTTATTTGCTGGTTTTTTTTTACTTCCTCTGGATCAACTGTTAGGTAGGGTGAATAGGTTGGACTTGATGTCTTTATTCAACCTTAATTATTATGTTACTGTGTTCTGCTTCAGTATGTCACAGTACATGTTTCCATTCATAGTTCCCTACATGAACTGTAGCTCCCCAGTGCCGGCAGTGATTATGCAGTCCCAAACCATGCTTGACTGTAGGAAAGACACATTTGTCTTTGTCCTCCTCACCTGCTTCGCCCCACACTCGCTTGACACCATGTGAACCAAATCAGTTTATCTTGGCCTCATAAGACCACAGACTGGTCCCAGTAATCCATGTCCTTAGTCTGCTTGTCTTCAGCAAACTGTTTGTGGGCTTTCAAGTGCATCAACTTTGAAGTGGGAGTGGGAGTGTGTGTACAGTAGTGTAAGAATTTGTTTTCTGAATTGAGCCAAGGGCGAGGGTTAGCGGGCGATGATTGTGAGTTTATAGGGGGGCCAAGGAGTCAATTGAGCTATTCGAATGTAATAGCGAGTCAGGGTTAGAACCAGACATGAGGGTAGCGAGGTTGGAGTTGACAGAAGAGGAAAGAGCAGGCAGGTCTATTGCTCAGGTGTTGTGGACAGAGATCCCAGGGAAGTAGCTGAGAGTAAAGACCAAATCCAGAAAGTGATCATCTTTATGGGTGCTAGCATTGGTCCACTGCTGGAGGTAGTTATATGGAGAAAATGGGAAGGCCAGGATAGTGTAGTGTTATCAATGTGACAAGTCACCTAAAATACTATGCAGACAGTCAGAGGAAATAAAGATAGAGTCAGATTTCAATCTCTGTAGCAATATATGTATATGACTGCTACCTGTAGGGATGAGGAATGGGAAGGTTGGACAGCATGGACTTCAAATGAGGAAAATACAATAGAGGGTGGACAACAGTAACCTTTCCCATCCACCTCATCCTGAGGAACGAAGTTAATGAAAAAACTATTGACCACAATGCGTAATAGAGGCCTCAACAGCAGTGATATGTTGGGGGACCCAAGTCTGCGTTTGTATAAAGGGAACGTATGTTAAGAAGGCCAGAGAAGAAGGGAAGAAGTAAAGCCGAAAGAGTAGGAATAGTTATAAGATTAGAAATATTAAAGGATAAGTAGAGGGGGGAGGCGAGGACGGAGGCTAATGGAAATATTCCAGGGTCCAGGGGAGCAATTCTAAGTACCATAGACTCTTTACTAGATGTCAATTATGTGATGACGCTTTTTAGAAATCCCATATATACAGGAGATGCTCAAAAAAAAGGAAACAAGAACATCGGGGATATGAAGAGGGAAATGCAATATCCACTAAATTCACACTAACCTCCTATGTACTAACGTGTTAGCGAAGGTTGGAATGTTGGAAATTCTTTTTACTTTGCGCAGCGCGAGGGATGCATTACATTTTGCACCAGTTTATTCTAGTTTTTGCGCGAAGATGAACGTCTTTTCAATTGTGTCTTTAAAGCCTCGCAAAAGGTCGCAACTTACCGCTCGTGTTTTTACAATTAACGGTGGCAAAGGGGCTAATACATTGCTGAAAACGAGTGCAGGTAGGTTGCGAATGCGAAATTTATTGCATCTCCCCCGAAATCTTCAAGTGCATAACCCATGCTATCTTTTGTGTTTAATGTTATTTATGGTTAGTGTGGGTTTTGCTGATGCGATTGAGTATGAGGTGCAGGAGGCTTAGAGGGGGCAGGGAGCCTACTGCATTGTCTCCGTAGTACGATGGAGCCTCTTTCCTCTGTTTCTATTTTCAAAACCAGATCAACGATTGTTAAATAAAAATTCTTAACGTTCAGTAACGTGTTTCCTAAAATACAACATATCGCAATAATGTCGAAAATAGGAAGTGAGATCGGAGGGAACCGGGAAACCCTCTGACCATTTACTGTTTCATGAATGACATCAATGACTTTATTGAGCAACGTGTGAGATTGTTCCACTTCCTTCCTAGTTGTTCAGACCCAGTTACGGCTGGTCACAGCTATTTCTTATTATAAGAGGAAATAGACAATACTTGGAACTGACTTTACACTAACGCAGCCAAAAATAAAAGAGTGTAAAATAAAAAGCTAAATAAGTATTGTGGACGCGGACCTGGTTCGCCTTCAGAGTATTTTGTTTTCATTAGGCAGTAAATGTGAACTGCTTTCCTTTCGCAGCGAACACTAAAGCAGATGCCAAACCGGATCGGACGGTAACACGCGTGAAAAGCAGGTGTTCATTAGCGCGCTTTACTGTCTGTTTGCGCGCAATATTCTGGAGTTGGGTAGACTGCTGATAAGGGGTCAACAATGCCAAGAATGCACCAGCCTAGAAAATCAAGATGGCGTTGCGGGCTCATGAATAACTGCAAATATGTAAAAAAAAGGGCTCGAAACGCGTAAGGCGTCCGTGTGGGTGATATCACATTTGTGTTAATAAAGAATCATTGGTTTTACTATACATCCTGTGGAACTTCTTCTTCATATTGGATTATCGCAACTGTGCTAGCAATATGTACAAATTAAAACCCAACCTCCCCCATTTAAAGTTCCCAGGGTGAGGACTTCTAATGATCGGTGCTCACACTGGGTATACTGGAGATCAGGCATATGCCAATACATGCCATAGCATAGTTGGCAAGGAGCCGAAACAACATCTATCAGGTTTGCCTGGTGTAAGCTAAACCCAAGGGTGTATGACCTTACCCTGTGTACTTTAAAGGGGATTGAAGGTGAGTTTGAGATTTCGTTTATCAATGCCACTCTGTCCTACGGTGGACTTTACGGTGGACAGACCCTGTTGTCCTGGATGATAAATGACATCAATAGCCACAGAGGGAAACAAAATCATCATATTAATGACAAGTTTTCATGTGATTGGGTTAAATTGCACATGACAGTGAAATCAGGATAGACCATTTAAGGTTCGAATGAACACGTAGAGCAACAATGACTTTTTATTACTACTGAAAAGAACAGTAGCAACCAGGGAAAATCTTAATGAATTGAATTTCTTTTGGCCTTTTTAACAGATAGTCTGATTATTTCTGGAAACATGAAACAAAGGAAAATATACCAAGGGAGGTATTTATAAAATGTTATCATAAAATAAAAGATCTTTATTTTACACGGCAGTCATTATTTAACACTCGTTATTTTACACGGCAAACATTAATACAGGAAGGCTCGGGGCTCTAACCTGGCAGATAAAAACTGTACGTGCTGTAGCTCCTCAACGAAAAAATATTGGGAGGTAGGGATAATAAATCCTTTAGGGTCCTTTAAAGTGACACTATACTGAAAAAATGACTAAACCTCATCTTAATCTATAAATGAATACATGTAAGTAGCACTTACTCTGATTTGCGTGTGTTGCTGCATGCCTTCAATCCAGCACACATTTTGTTTAGGAGCAGTATGCCCCCTCCCTCTTTTAACCACTCCCACTCCCATCTGACCTGACTTTTTTCCCACAAACCAACTGTCAAGCCTGCACAGAGCATACAGCATTCCAACTGTCAAAACTCTGTCACCATTCCAGATACAGTAAAACTACTCACAGAAGAATAGTTTTTGAGAGCAAGGAACTTGATTGACAGATGAAATATAAGAAGTTATAGATTGGATATCTAAAGAAATAGGGGCAGATCAACAAAGAAATGATACAGTGGTGGTTGGGAAGAATTATTTTTTCCAGTTATGGTCAATTTAAAATAACCGATTTTTCAGTATAGATGCCAATTAATTATAATTTATAATCACGGTATCAGTGTTGTTTTCATTTTCGAACAGCTGGTATAAGGACACACTGGTAGATAACAACCAAGAACGCTAGTTACTAGCAACATTACAGATAGCGATTCTGATTCTTCATACATAGGGCCCATGCATGTGAAATAACATTTACAGCTGTTTCTGTACAGCCTTGTCACATTGTAAAATAACGCTAACCTTCTTTAACCATTATTATTATTATTATTATTATTGTGGATTTATATAGCGCCAACATCTTCCGTAGCACTTTACAATGACATGTATACATTCACATCAGGCCCTGCCCTGAAGAGCTTACAATCTAAACACATTTATTTGACACATAGAACCTATCAGTATGTCTTTATGATTGTGGGGAAACCGGAGTGCCCGGAGGAAACCCACGCAAACACGGGGAGAACAAACTCCTTGCTGATGTGTCCAAGGCTGGAATCGAACTCAGGACTTCAGCGCTGCAAACCAAATGTTTATATTGTGTCTACAGAACTAAATAGTCAATAGAAAACCCCATGAATAGAGTCAGGATTTATGATGAGATCATTTAAGGAAATGTGACAATCACTGTGAATAACTAAGGAAGTAAGAAAGTCAACAACTGTCAACCAATAACACTAATAAATCGCATTGAGCGTGTTAATTAGGGAGGGACTAGAACTCGAACTCAAACCAGAACCCGAGACGGATTTTATGAGTTTGTTCGAATTTGGACTTTTTTGCTTCACTACGTACATTCGGGTATTTCGAACTCGCGGACATATTAGGATTATCAAATTTTCGAATTGAAAACCCTGGACTCCACAACCGTAGAATGCGGAAACACGTTTTCAACGAATTAGAGGGTTACCGAACACCACGTTTAAAGGTTGTGAATTCGATAGTTAGCGAACGATACATGTGAGGGTTATGGCCGAATTCCAGGGTTAGCGAACAGTGATAACCCTTGAATGTACTGTTCCCTAAATCCTCGAATTTGGCGATAACCCTCGAATGTAGCGTTCGCTAACCCTCAAATTTAGACCATAGCCCTCAAATTCAGCCATAACCCTTGAATGCAGCGTTCTGTAACCCTCAAATTCAGCCATAACCCTCGAATGCAGCGTTCTGTAACCCTCAAATTCAGCCATAACCCTCGAATGCAGCGTTCTGTAACCCTCAAACTCAGCCATAACCCTCGAATGCAGCGTTCTGTAACCCTCAAATTCAGCCATACCCCGAATGCAGCGTTTCTGAACCCTCAAACTCAGCCATAACCCTCGAATGCAGCGTTCTGTAACCCTCAAACTCAGCCTAACCCCGAATGCAGCGTTCTGTAACCCTCAAACTCAGCCATAACCCTCGAATGCAGCGTTCTGTAACCCTCAAATCAGCCATAACCCTCAATGCGGCGTTCTGAACCCTCAAATCAGCAAACCCTCGAATGCAGCGTTCTGTACCCTCAAACTCAGCCAAACCCTCGAATGCAGCGTTCTGTAACCCTAAACTCAGCCATAACCCTCGAATGCAGCGTTCTGTAACCCTCAAACTCAGCCATAACCCTCGAATGAGCGTTCTTAACCCTCAAATCAGCAATAACCCTCGAATGCAGCGTTCGAACCCTCAAATCAGCCAAACCCTCGAATGCGCGTTCTGTAACCCTCAAACTCAGCAATAACCCTCGAATGCAGCGTTCTGTAACCCTCAAATTCAGCCATAACCCTCGAATGCAGCGTTCTGTAACCCTCAAACTCAGCCATAACCCTCGAATGCAGCGTTCTGTAACCCTCAAACTCAGCCATAACCCTCGAATGCAGCGTTCTGTAACCTCTAACTCAGCCATAACCCTCGAATGCGGGTTCTGTAACCCTCAATCTAGCCATAACCCTCGAATGCGCGTTCTGTAACCCTCAAACTCAGCCATAACCCCGAATGCAGCGTTCTGTAACCCTCAAATCAGCCATAACCTCGAATGCAGCGTTCTGTAACCCTCAAACTTCAGCCATAACCCTTGAATGCAGCGTTCTGTAACCCTCAAACTCAGCATAACCCTCGCATGCCTTCCTGTAACCCTCAAACTCAGCCATAACCCTCGAATGCAGCGTTCTGTAACCCTCAAACTCAGCCATAACCCTCGAATGCAGCGTTCTGTAACCCTCAAACTCAGCCAAACCCTCGCATGCAGCGTTCTGTAACCCTCAAACTCAGCCATAACCCTCGAATGCAGCGTTCTGTAACCCTCTAACTCAGCCATAACCCTCGAATGCAGCGTTCTGTAACCCTCAACTAGCCATAACCCTCGATGCAGCGTTTGTAACCCTCAAACTCAGCATAACACCTCGAATGCAGCGTTCTGTAACCCTCAAACCAGCATAACCCTCGAATTGCAGCGTTCTGTAACCCTCAAACTCAGCCATAACCTCGAAGCAGCGTTCTGTAACCCTCAAACTCAGCCATAACCCTCGAATGCAGCGTTCTGTAACCCTCAAACTCAGCCATAACCCTCGAATGCGGCGTCCTGTAACCCTCTAACTCAGCCATAACCCTCGCATGCAGCGTTCTGTAACCCTCAAACTCAGCCATCACCTCGAAGCGGCGTTCTGTAACCCTCAACTCAGCCATAACCCTCGAATGCAGCGTTCTGGAACCCTCAAACCAGCCATAACCCTCGAGCGGCGTCCTGTAACCCTCTAACTCAGCCATAACCCTCGCATGCAGCGTTCTGTAACCCTCACACCTCAAACTCAGCCATAAAACCTCGAATGCAGCGTTCTGTAACCCTCTAACTCAGCCATAACCCTCGAATGCAGCGTTCTGTAACCCTCTAACTCAGCCATAACCCTCGCATGCAGCGTTCTGTAACCCTCTAACTCAGCCATAACCTCGAATGCGCGTTCTGTAACCCTCAAACTCAGCCATACCTCGCATGCAGCGTTCTGTAACCTCTAACTCAGCCATAACCCTCGCATGCAGCGTTCTGTAACCCTCAACTCACCAAACCCTCGAATGCAGCGTTCTGTAACCCTCAAACCCAGCCATAACCCCGTGCGGCGTCCTAACCTCTAACTCAGCCATAACCCTCGCATGCAGCGTTCTGTAACCCTCAAACTCAGCCATAACCCTCGAATGCAGCGTTCTGTAACCCTCAAACTCAGCCATAACCCTCGAATGCAGCGTTCTGTAACCCTCTAACTCACCATAACCTCGCATGCAGGTTCTGTAACCCTCAAACTCAGCCCATAACCCTGAATGAGGCGTTCGTAACCCTCAAACTCAGCCATAACCCTCGAATCGGCGTTCTGTAACCCTCAAACTCAGCCATAACCCTCGAATGCGGCGTTCTGTAACCCTCAAACTCAGCCATAACCCTCGAATGCAGCGTTCTGTAACCCTCAAACTCAGCCATAACCCTCGAATGCAGCGTTCTGTAACCCTCAAACTCAGCCATAACCCTCGAATGCGGCGTTCTGTAACCCTCAAACTCAGCCATAACCCTCGAATGCGGCGTTCTGTAACCCTCAAACTCAGCCATAACCCTCGAATGCGCGTTCTGAACCTCAAATCAGCATAACCCTGAATGAAGCGTTCTGTAACCTCAAACTCAGCCATAACCCTCGAATGCAGCGTTCTGTAACCCTCAAACTCAGCCATAACCCTCGAATGCAGCATTCTGTAACCCTCAAACTCAACCATAACCCTCGAATGCAGCTTTCTGTAACCCTCAAACTCAGCCATAACCCTCGAATGCAGCTTCTGTAACCCTCAAATCAGCCATAAACCCTCGAATGCAGCGTTCTGTAACCCTCAAACTCAACCATACCCTCGAATGCAGCTTCTGTAACCCTCAAACTCAGCCATAACCCTCGAATGCAGCTTCTGTAACCCCAAATCAGCCATAACCCTCGAATGCAGCGTTCTGGACCCTCAAACTCAGCCATAACCCTCGCACAGCGTTCTGTAACCTCTCAAATTCAGCCATAACCCTCGAATGAGCGTTCTGTGACCCTCAAATTCAGCCATAACCCTCGAATGCAGCGTTCTGTAACCCCTCAAACTCAGCCATAACCCTGAATGCAGCGTTCTGTAACCCTCAAAATTCAGCCATAACCCTCGAATGCAGCGTTCTGTAACCCTCTAACTCAGCCATAACCCTCGAATGCAGCGTTCTGTAACCCTCTAACTCAGCCATAACCCTCGAATGCGGCATTCTGTAACCCTCAAACTCAGCCATAACCCTCGAATGCAGCGTTCTGTAACCCTCAAACTCAGCCATAACCCTCGAATGCAGCGTTCTGTAACCCTCAAATTCAGCCTAACCCTCGAATGCAGCGTTCTGTAACCCTCAAACTCAGCCATAACCCTCGAATGCAGCGTTCTGTAACCCTCAAACTCAGCCATAACCCTCGCATGCAGCGTTCTGTAACCCTCAAATTCAGCCATAACCCTCGAATGCAGCGTTCTGTTGTACCCTCAAAAACTCTGCCAAACCCTCGAATGCAGCGTTCTGTAACCCTCAAACTCAGCCATAACCTCGAATGCAGCGTTCTGAAACCCTCAAACTCAGCCATAACCCTCGAATGCAGCGTTCTGTAACCCTCAAACTCAGCCATAACCCTCGAATGCAGCGTTCTGTAACCCTCAAACTCAGCCATAACCCTCAAATGCAGCGTTCTGTAACCCTCAAACTCAGCCATAACCCTCGAATGCAGCGTTCTGTAACCCTCAAACTCAACCATAACCTCGAATGCGCGTTCGTAACCCTCAAACTCAGCCATAACCCCGAAGCAGCGTTCTGTAACCTCTAACTCAGCCATAACCCTCGCATGCAGCGTTCTGTAACCCTCTAACTCAGCCATAACCCTCGAATGCAGCGTTCTGTAACCCTCAACTCAGCCATAACCCTCGAATGCAGCGTTTGTAACCCTCAACTCAGCCAAAACCCTGAATGCAGCGTTTCGTAACCCCAAACTCAGCCATAACCCTCGAGATGCAGGTTCTGTAACCCCTCAACTCAGCCATAACCCTCGCATGCAGCGTTCTGTAACCCTCTAACTCAAGCACATGAACCCTCGAATGCAGGTTCTGTAACCCTCTAACTCAGCCATAACCCTCGAATGCGGCGTTCTGTAACCCTCAAACTCAGCCATAACCCTCGAATGCGGCGTTCTGTAACCCTCAAACTCAGCCATAACCCTCGAATGCAGCGTTCTGTAACCCTCAAACACCCCCTTCCTCTGACAGTGTTTCAGGTGTGTAAATAAACAGCTAGATCAACACCCCTGGGTTTCCTGTGGCTTACCGAGTAGTGGAAGACCAAGGGGGAGCTTCTCTAATGAGGCAAAGTGAGTATTTTGTCTCAGACGTCACCCCTGGGGAAGTTTAAAGAGGTGTCAGTGTAACTGCTGCTTTAAGACCCACTTTACCTTTTAGAAGATCCACTGCTTTGAGTGCAGGAGAGATGCCCCGCCCACCCTGTTATGATCCTGTCACCTGAGGAAGGGAAGTGGGCGTGTGTCTTTTGTCTGACTGGGAGCCTTGATAATCCAATCAGGGGGGAGTAGAGGATGATGTGTGGGTGGAGCAGGGGCAGAGCAGGAACTGCAACCTGGGGATCCCTGAAGTTAAAGGCAATAACCCAGTGTATTAACCAGGGCTGGGTGGAGCTGTGCAGGAGGCACAGGGGATTACACTGTGTCTAACAGCCTGCAGTTTCTTGACTGTACAAGGATGTCTAATTTTGAAACTCCAAATGTTTGGGAACTACAACTCCCAGCATGTCTTGGTTGCATAATGTAAAACATGCTGGGAGTTGTAGTTTCTAAACATCTGGAGTGCCGTGGTTGAAATCACCAATTTAGGATCGAAAACATCCGCAAACCTGAGCAGTTCCAGATGTTTGCCCAGTGGCGTAACTACAGCCCCCATCATCGCAGGGCCCCGGGGGTTAATAGGGCCCTCCAATGTTCCACAATCAGCAGTTTTTGAACAGCTGGTCCGGTAGTTTTTAAACCACTGATCATGGGCACCTTTACTTACCGGTATGTCTGCGCCATCAGCTGTTAACAAATCGCTGATCATGGAAGATTGGTGAGAAGAGTGTCGGGCTTGCCCCTGTGTTTGCCAATAGAGAAACGTTACATTATTCTATCACCAACCGTCAGGGAACTTTGAGCAAACGCCATTGGCTAGTAAAACGCACGTGTCATTGTGATGTCAGTGCAGTACACTCCAGCACACCTAAATGGCACGGCCTTTTAGTTAATAGGTACAATCCTCCCAGCCCTCCACCTTAAGGGCCACAGCAATATGGCAAATGCAACAAAGTTGGAGGAGCACACTATTTCGTTTCCAGTGTTTATTTCAGCAAAAACATACAACGTTTCGGGGGATACAAACTCCCCTTCCCTGAGGAAGGGGAGTTTGTATCCCCGAAACGTTGTATGTTTTTGCTGAAATAAACTCTGGAAATGAAATAGTGTGCTGCTCCAACTTTGTTGCATTTGCCATTGTGATGTCAGCACTGACAGAGTTAATTTGTCGCCAATATATAATAATATATTGTAATTTATGATAGGCTGAAATGCATTCAGTGTTATTAGCGACTTTAATTGCTAGAAATCCCACACTGTCTGCCATGATAACAATATTATCCAACACTAACAATAAACACTATTGTGTTAGCACTGCTGGTCCTATTGTGAAATCTGAACATGTGTTTAATGTTAAGCTGGGTACACACCATACAATAATTTCAGCGTTTCGGTCGGTCCGAATTATTGTATGGCGGCTTTTTACGGCCTCGGCTGACCATTCATTCATCCAAATCACCTGAACGAACGATCGGACGGGTCGGAAAATCACGATTGGTCGTGCCTAACTGTCGGACGCGGCTGAATGGTCGGTCAGGAGGAAGGATTGTATAGTGTGTACAGTGTTGCATTATTGTATAGTGTGTACAGTG
>CM033470.1:22514941-22559122 GCA_019447015.1 Hymenochirus boettgeri | reverse complement strand
CTGACAGTGTTTCAGGTGTGTAAATAAACAGCTAGATCAACACCCTGGGGTTTCCTGTGGCTTACCGAGTAGTGGAAGACCAAGGGGGAGCTCTCTAATGAGGCAAAGTGAGTATTTTGTCTCAGACGTCACCCCTGGGGAAGTTTAAAAGAGGTGTCAGTGTAACTGCTGCTTTAAGACCCACTTTACCTTTAGAAGATCCACTGCTTTGAGTGCAGGAGAGATGCCCCGCCCACCCTGTTATGATCCTGTCACTGAAGGAAGGGAAGTGGGCGTGTGTCTTTTGTCTGACTGGGAGCCTTGATAATCCAATCAGGGGGGAGTAGAGTAAGTGGGATGATGGTGGGTGGAGCAGGGGCAGAGCAGGAACTGCAACCTGGGGATCCCTGAAGTTAAAGGCAATAACCCAGGTGTATTAACCGGGGCTGGGTGGAGTGTGCAGGAGGCACAGGGGATTACACTGTGTCTAACAGCCTGCAGTTTCTTGACTGTACAAGGATGTCTAATTTTGAAACTCCAAATGTTTGGGAACTACAACTCCCAGCATGTTGGTTGCATAATGTAAAACATGCTGGGAGTTGTAGTTTCTAAACATCTGGAGGTGCCGTGGTGAAATCACCAATTTAGGATCGAAAACAATCGCAAACCTGAGCAGTTCCAGATGTTTGCCCAGTGGCGTAAACACCGCCCCCATCATGCAGGGCCCCGGGGGTTAATAGGGCCCTCCAATGTTCCACAATCAGCAGTTTTTTGAACAGCTGGTCCGGTAGTTTTTAAAACCACTGATCATGGGCACCTTTACTTACCGGTATGTCTGCGCCATCAGCTGTTACAAATCGCTGATCATGGAAGATTGGTGAGAAGAGTGTCGGGGTTGCCCCTGTGTTTGCCAATAGAGAAACGTTACATTATTCTATCACCAACCGTCAGGGAACTGAGCAAACGGCCATTGGCTAGTAAAACGCACGTGTCATTTGATGTCAGTGCAGTACACTCCAGCACCCTAAATGGCACGCGGCCTTTAGTTAATAGGTACAATCCTCCCAGCCCTCCACCTTAAGGGCCACAGCAATATGGCAAATGCAACCAAAGTTGGAGGAGCCACACTATTTCGTTTCCAGTGTTTATTTCAGCAAAAAACATACAACGTTTCGGGGATACAAACTCCCCTTCCATGAGGAAGGGGAGTTGTATCCCCGAAACGTTGTATTTGTTTTGCTGAAATAAACTCTGGAAATGAAAATAGTGTGCTGCTCAACTTTGTTGCATTTGCCATTGTGATGTCAGCACCTGACAGAGTTAATTTGTCGCCAATATATAATAAATATTGTAATTTATGATAGGCTGAAATGCATTCAGTGTTTAGCGACTTTAATTGCTAGAAATCCCACACTGTCTGCCATGATAACAATATTATCCAACACTAACAATAAACACTATTGTGTTAGCAATTGCTGGTCCTATTGTGAAATCTGAACATGTGTTTAATGTTAAGCTGGGGTACACACCATACAATAATTTCAGCGTTTCGGTCGGTCCGAATTATTGTATGGCGGCTTTTTACGGCCTCGGCTGACCATTCATTCATCCAAATCACCTGAACGAACGATCGGAGGGTCGGAAAATCACGATTGGTCGTGCCTAACTGTCGGAAGCGGCTGAATGGTCGGTCAGGAGTGTACGGGATGTTATAGTGTGTACAGTGTTGCCATTATTGTATAGTGGTACAGGTTGCATTATGAGTGTTTAAGGTTGCATTATTGATAGTGTGTACAGTGTGCATATTGTTTCTAGTGTGTACCAGCTGTACATTATTGTAAGGTGTACAGTTGTTGCATTATTGTATAGGTGTGTACCGGTTGACATTATTGTATAGGTGTACAGGTGTTGCATTATTGTATAGTGTGTACAGGGTGTTACATATTGTATAGTGTGTACAGTTACATTATTGTATAGTGTGTACAGTGTTACATTATTGTTAGTAGTGTGTACAGTTGGTACTATGTTAGGTGTACAGTGTTGTACATATTGTATAGTGGACAGTGTTACATTATTGATAGTGTGTACAGTGTACATTATTTATAGTGAGTACAGTGTTACTTATTGTATAGCGTGTACAGTGTTGCATATGTATAGTGTGTACAGGTTACATTTATTGTGTATATGTGACAGTGTTGCATTATTGTATAGTGTGTACAGTGTGTGCTATTGTATAGTGTGTACAGTGTTACATTATTGTATAGCGTGTACAGTTGTTACATTATGGTATAGCTTATTGTACAGGTGGCATTATTGTATAGCGGTGTACAGTGTTACATTATTGTATAGCGTGTACAGTGTTTACATTTTGTATTAGTGGGTACAGTGTTAACATTATTGATAGCGTTGTACAGTGTTGCAGATTTATAGCGTGGTACAGTGTTACAGTATTGTGATAGCGTGTACAGTGTTGCATTATTGTATAGTGTGTACAGTGTTGACATTATTGTATAGGGGTACAGTGTTGCATTATTGTATAGCGTGTACAGTGTTAAATTGTATAGTGTGTACAGTGTTACATGTGGATAGTGTGTACGTGTACACATTATGTATAGGGCACAGTGTTACATTATTGTATAGCGTGTACAGTGTTACATTATGTATAGTGTGTAACAGGTTAGCATATGTATAGGCGTGCACAGTAATGTTACATTATGTATAGTGTGTACAGTGTTGCATTATTGTATAGTGTGTACAGTGTTGCATTAGGTAATGGAGATGAAGCAAAATGAAGCCCTAATATTTTAACTGAAAATCCATCACAGTAAATAGAATTTTAGTATTTTCCCCCAGCGGTTCGCTGCGCTGGTTAAATAAGTCAGACTGGTAGGTTACTAATAAACAGAATGGTGTGGGCGGTAAATGACCTGTACTCCCTGAATTGCTGAATCAGATCAATGGATCGGGTCATGGAATCATTACTCTTTTAATGGGAAACTGGAGAAACATTCATGGTTTGGTCCATTGTTGGCTAATCCAAGGAAGCTCCTAATGCAGTCTTCACTGTAGCACCTCCATGTAAACTAAAATGTAAACTCTATTGCGTTGAACCCTCTACAATTACCTTGAATGGCACATCGCAAGTGCATCGCTGTTGGCTACACGAATCATGTGGCACGTTGCCACATTTTTTTGTCTAATTGGGGGAACAAACATGTCTTGAATTTTCACCAAATCCTATTGTCTTTATAACCCATGTCTTTAATATTAGCTGTACCAATTTAATTGCCACCAGGCAGGTTAACGATGAGTTTCGTGATCGTACACAGCCATGTATTGTGTGAGGTAACAGGACCCAATCAGAGACAGAAGCAGGGGTGTACCTACTGGGGAGCAGGGGGAGAAACCGCAGGGGGGCCCTGGAGCCAAGGGGGCCCCATCTTCTTTGTTTTCCTATGACAGATATAGCCCCCAGAGAAACTATGTGGATGAAGGATGGATAGGGGCCCCATCATAGTTTAGCTGGGGGGCCCAGTGATTCCTAGTTATGCCACTGGACAGAAGACAGGACAAGGTCCATGTAGCCCTAATTGAGTTATATCAGGGTCTTTAATCTCCCTCTGATAAAGGAGACTTGGTTATTCAGTGGTTCATATGAAATGATTTTCCATAGTGAATAGCTGATGATATGGATTTAACATTGGAAAAAATAAAACGCTACACCATGCTTTCTGAGGCTGTGGCCACACTAGGGTGCATGGAAGAACGCACGATCACAGTGGGTGTCCATGCTTCCGAATGCTGCACCAAAAAAGGTTATCACAGGAGCTTCAAAACCAGATGGTAGCGCAGTGCATGTATTGGGGCCACTTCCATAGGGTGGCATGGCTCTGTGCAAACACAATCCAAATCACATCAGTGTGGCCTAGACCTAAGATCAGTTACAGTGGCCAACCACTGTAACAGGGAAAAACCCAATAGGCCCAGGACCACCCATTTACCAATGAAAGCAAGAGACAGGTGTAGAGATTAAGAAATAGCAAGTGGATTTAGTAAAAAGAGTCAGAAGAAGAAAAGAGAGCAGGGCTCCTGGATTAATTACCCCAGGGGACCATTAATCTAATAGTCGCTCCACTCCAGTACTACACTGATACAGCCCACCACCAGTACTACACTGGTACTACACGGACACCACTCCAGTACTACACTGGACAACCCACACAGTACTACACTGGAATCCCACTCCAGTACTGCACTGACACAACCCACCTGTACTACACGGTACATACTACATTGATACAACCCACACCAGTATTACACTGTTACATCCACACTCCAGTACTACCACGATACAACCCACACCCAGTAACTTACACTGGTACATCCCATTCCAGAACTTCACTGATACATCCCACACCAGGAACTACAGACATCCCACACCAGTATAACACGTTACATCCCACTACTCCAGTACTACACTGGTACAACCCACACCAGTACTACACTGGTACATCCCACACCAGTATTACACTGTTACATCCCACTCCAGTACTACCTGGTACAACCACACCAGTACTACACGGTACACCCACTCCAGACTGACTGACACAACCCACACCAGTACTACACTGGTACATTCCCACTCCAGTACTGCACTGACACAAACCCATACCTGTACTACACTGGTACATACTACATTCGATACAACCCACACCAGTACACACTGGTACAGTCCAACCAGTACCAAACTGAACAAAACCCCTACCACTACTACACTGGTACATCCCACTCCAGTACTACACTGGTACATCCCACTCCCAGTACTACACTGATACAACTTACACCAGTATTACACTGTTACATCCCACCCAAGTTACTACACGATACAACCCACCCAGTACTACACTGGTACATCCCATCCAGAACTTCACTGATACTCCCACCCAAGAACTACACTGATTAACCAATACTAATACTACACTGGTACACCCCACTCCAGTACTACACTGAATCAATCCATACCAGTACTACTCTCTGGTACATACTAACAGTTAGTACTATTGATACAACCCACACCAGTATACACTGGTACATTTCACACCGTACCAAAACTGACCACAACCCATACCACTACTACACTGGTACATCCCACAACCAGTACTACACTGGTACACATCCCACTCCAGTACTACACTGGGTATATCCCACTCACTACTTACACTGGTACATCCCACACCAACACTACCACTGGTACATCCCACCAGTTACTACATGGTAACATCCCACTCCAGTACTACACGGGTATATCCACACTCCACATCTACTATACACTGGTTACATCCCACACCAAACACACACTTGGTACATCCCACACCAGTACTACACTGGTACATCCCACTCCAGTATACACTGGTATATCCACTCCATACTACATACTAAGGTACATCCACACAACAACAAGACATCCCACTCCAGTACTACCGGTACACCCACTCCAGTACTACATGATACAACCAACACCAGTACTAAACGGGTACACCCCACTCCAGTACTACACTGGTACATCCCACCCACCAGTACTGACACTGGGATATCCCAAACCAGTACTACACTGGTACACCACACCAACACTACACTGGTAAATCCCACTCCAGTACTACACTGATACAACCACCACCAGTACTAAACTGTACAATCCCACTCCAGTACTACACTGGTACATCCCACTCCAGTACTACACTGGTACATCCCACACCAGTACTACACTGGACATCCACTCCAGTTACTACACTGGTACATCCCACACCAGTACTACACTGTTACAACCAACACCATACTAAACTGGTACATCCCACTCCAGTAACTACACTGGTACTACACTGATACAACCCCACCAGTACTACACGTGACACAAACCCATACCAGTACTTCACTGGTACTCCCATTCCAGTACTACACTGATATACAACCCACACAGTACACACTGGTACATCCCACTCCAGTAGTACAATGGTACATCCCAATTCCAGTACTTCACTGATACACCACACCAGACTACATGGTACACCACTCCAGTTACTACACTGGTACATCCCACTCCAGTACTACACTGATACAACCCAAACCAGTACTACACTGGTACATCCCATTCCAGTACTTCACGGATACATCCCCACACCAGTACTACACTGATACAACCCATACCAATACAACACTGGTACACCCCACACCAGTATTCACTGGTACATTCCACACCAGTACTACACTGAGATAACCCAACACCGTACTACACTGGTACATCCCACTCCAGTACTACACTGGTACATCCCACTCCAGTACACACTGATAAAAAGTCACACCAGTATCTTCAGTACTACACTGATACAATCCACACCAGTACTACACTGGGTGATCCCACTCCAGTATTAGACTGGTACATCCACTCCAGTACTACACTGGTACATCCCACTCCGTACTACCTGATAAAAAGTCACACCAGTACTACTTCAGTACTACACTGATACAATCCACACCAGTACTACACTGGTGCATCCCACTCCATACTGAGAATTACTGGTATTAATAATATACTGTAGTTTGGTTGGTACAGGGGAACTATATAATTGAGAATTACTGGTATTAATACATATACGGTAGTTCTGGTGGTATAGGGATACTATATAATATTGAGAATTACTGGTATTAATACTATACGTAGTTCTGGTTGGTACAGGGGATACTATTAATATTGAGAATTACTGGTATTAATACATATACTGTAGTTCTGGTTGGTACAGGGAGACTATATAAATGAGAATACTGTATAAACATACTTAGTTCTGGTTGGTACGGATATAATATTGAGAATTACGGGTGAATACATATACGTAGTTCGTTGGTATAGGATATATATAATATTGAGAATATGGTATTAATAAATAATGTGTTCTGGTTGGTAAGGGAGACATATAATATGAGAATTACTGTATTATACATAACTGTAGTTCTGGGTTGGTACGGGGAAGACTAATAATATTGAGAATTTACTGGTATTAATACATACTACTGTAGTTCTGGTTGGTATGAGGGATACTATATACTATTAGAATTACTGGTATAATACATATACTGTAGTTCTGGTTGGTACAGGGATACTATATAATATTGGAGAATTACTGGTATTATACATATACTGTAGTTCTGGTGGTTACAGGGATACTATATAATATGAGAATTACTGGTATTAATGCATATACTGTAGTTCTGGTTGGTTCAGGGATACTATATAATATTGAGAATTACTGGTATAATACATATACTGTAGATCTGGTTGATACGGGGAAGGGATACTATAATCAATATTGATAATTACTGGTATAATACATATACTGTAGTCTGGTTGGTACAGGGATACTATATAATTATTGAGAATTACTGGTATAATCATATTACTGTAGTTCTGGTGGTACAGGGATACTAGGAGAATATTGAGAGAATTACTGGTATTTAATACATATATGTAGATCTGGTTGGACACGGGGGGATACTAATAATATTGATAATTACTGGTATTAATAGAATATACTGTAGTTCTTGTTGGTACAGGGATACTATAAATAGTGAGAATTACTGGTATTAATTCATATACTGTAGTTCTGGGTTGGTACAGGGGATACTATATAATATTGAGAATACTGGTATAAACTATTATGTAGTTCGTGGATACAGGGATACTATATAATATGAGGGAATTATGTAGTAATTATATTACTGTAGTTTGGGGTACAGGGATACTATATAATATTGAGAATTACTGGTATTAATACATATACTGTAGTTCTGGTTGGTACAGGGTACTATATAATATTGAGAATTACTGGTATTAATAACATATACTGTAGTTCTGGTTGGTACAGGGATACTATATAATATGAGAAATACTGGATTAATACATATACTGTAGTTCTGGTGGTACAGGGATACTATATAATATTGAGAATTATGGTATTAATACATATACTGTAGTTCTGGTTGATACGGGATACTATATTAATATTGAGAATTTAATGGTATTAATACATATACTGTAGTTCTGGTGGACGGGATACTATATAATATTGAGAATACTGGTATTAATACATTATACTGTAGTTCTGGTTGGTACAGGGGATACTATATAATATGAGAATTACTGGTATAATACATTTACTGTAGTTCTGGTTGGTACAGGGATACTATATAATATTGAGAATTACTGGTGTATTAATACAGTATACGTTAGTCTGGGTTGGGACAGGGATACTATATAATATTGAGAATTTGGTATAATGCATATACTGTAGTTTCTGGTTGGTACAGGGATACTATATAATATTGAGAATTACTGGTATTAATACATATACTGTAGATTCTGGTTGATACGAGGGATACATATAATATTGATAATTACTGGTATAAGTACAATACTGTAGTTTCTTGTGGTACAGGGATACTATATAATATTGAGATAATTACTGGTATTAATTCATAACTGTAGTTCTTGTTGGTGACGGATACTACTATAATATTGAGAAATACTGGTATGAATATAATACTGTAGTTCTGTTGTGATACAGGGATACTATTATAAATTGAGAATTTACTGGTATTAATATATATACTGTAGTTCTGGTGGTACAGGGATACTATATAATATTGAGAATTACGTTAATACATATTACTGTAGTTCTGGTTGGTACAGGGATACATATAATATTGAGAATTACTGGTATTAATACATATACTGTAGTTCTGGTTGGTACAGGGATACTATATAATATTGAGAATACTGGTATTAATGACAGTATACTGTAGTTTGGTTGGTACTGGGATACTATATAAAATTGAGAATTAACTGGTATTAATACATATACGTAGATTGGTTGAGTACGGGATACTATATAGTATGAGATTACTGTATAATACATATACTGTAGTCTGGTTGGTACAGGGGATAGTATATAATATGGAGGATTACTGGGGTATTAATAATATACTGTAGTTCTGGTGGTTACTAGTGGATACTATATCATATGAGAATTACTGGTATAAACATATACTGTAGTTCTGGTTGGTACGGGATACTATAATAAATTGAGAATTACTGGTATTAATACATATACTGTAGTTTGGTTGGTACAGGGATACTATATAATATTGAGAATTACTGGTATTAATACATATACTGGAGTTCTGGTTGGTACGGGGATACTATATAAATATTGAGAATTACTGGTATTAATACATATTTACGTAGTTCTGGTTGGTACAGGGCTATATATAATATTGAGAATTACTGGTATTAATACATTACTGTAGTTCTGGTTTTGTACAGGGATACGATTAAATTGGGAATTACTGTATTAATATATAACTGTAGTTCTGGTAGTACGTGGATACAATAATATTGGAGAATTACTGGTATATTAGTACATATACTGTAGTTCTGGATGGTACAGGGATTACTATATAATATTGGGAATTACTGGATTAATACATATACGTTGTGTCTGGTTGGTACAGGAGGATACATATAAATATGGAGAAATTACTGGTATTAATACATATACTGTTGTTCTGGTGGTACAGGGATACTAATAATATATTGAGAATTACCAGTATTAATACATACTACATGTTAGGTTGATCCCGGGATACTATATAATATGAGAATTATGGTATTAATACATATACTGTAGTTCTGGTTGATCCAGGGATACTATATAATATTGAGAATTACTGGTATTAGTACATAACTGTAGTCTGGTTGGTACAGGGATTACTAATAATATTGAGGAATTACTGGTATTAGTACACTTATGCTGTAGTTCTGGTTGGTACAGGGATACATATAATATTGAGAATTACTGGATTAATACATAACTGTAGTTCGGGTTGGTACGGGGGGGATCTATATAATATTGAGAATTACCGGTGATATTTACACTATACTGTAGTTCTGGTTGGTAACGGGGATACTAATATAATATTGAGAATTACGGTATTAATACATATCTGATGTTCTGGTTGGTACGGGGATACTATATAATATTGAGAATTACTGGTATTAATACATTATACTGTAGTGTGGTTGGTACACGGGAGATACTATATAATATTGAGAATTACTGGTATTAATACATATACTGTAGTTCGGTTGGTACAGGGATACTATATAAATTGAGAATTACTGGTATTAATACATATACGTAGTTCTGGTTGGTACAGGGGATTACTATAATATTGAGAATTACTGGTATAAATATATACTGTAGTTTGGTTGGTACAGGGATACTATATAATATGAGAATTACTGGTATAATTACATATACTGTAGTTCGGGTTGGTACAGGGATACTATATAATATTGAGAATTACTGGTATTAATACATATACTGTAGTTCTGGTTGGTACGGGGATAAGTATATAATATGAGAATTACTGGTATTAATACATTACTGTAGTTCTGGTTGGTTACAGGGGATTACGTATATAATATTGAGAATTACTGGTATTAATACATATACTGTAGTTCTGGTTGGTACGGGGAAATATATAATATGAGAATTACTGGTATTATACATATACTGTAGTAGTCTGGTTGGTACAGGGATAATAATAATATTGAGAATTTGGTATTAATACATATACTGTGTTCTGGTTGCGTTACAGGGGATACTATATAATATTGCAGTATACTGGTATTAATATATAATGCTGTAGTCTGGTTGGTACGGGGATACTTTCTGGTTGCCGTTTGGAGTCAAGAAGGAAATCCCCCCTTTTAGCTGTTTTTCCCTCCTCTGGATTAATTGTTAGGTAGGGGTTTTTAAAAGGAGGGTTTAAAGGTTGGACTAGATGACCGTCTTTAACATTACTATGTTACTATGATGAACATCCCATCTGTCCTAACCGGGAAAGACAGACCTAATATTGGGGCCTGTGAAAGGGCTTTTGTTCCACCTTATGTTAGGAAGTGTTAAAAGTGCTGTATGGAGATGGATTAAAACTGCCCTGATACCCATAACTTGGCATTGTGGTGATATTGTCATGCAAACCACTGCCTCCCATTAAATCCCAATGAGCTCATTAACCTAGGGCTCAGTCAGGCTCTACAGGTCATGGATCCTGCCCTTACAATACAACAGACCAACTGCTAACCTGATGTTATTGACAAACTGTACATTAGAAAGGTATGTATAAGATGCTCTCGTGCACAGCCCACACAGATGGAAAACATATAAGATGCACCCATGCCCAGGCTCATACAGACTGGTACATAAAATGTGCCCTCATGCCCAGCTCACATAGACTAAGTTGTAAATTAGATGTGCCCAGCTCTGCCCAACAGATGGAGTAACTACCCCAGAGCAAGGCCTGAGAGTCTGCATGAACTCACTACGGAGGGCGGCAAGGTAGTGCAGAGCAGGGGGATCACAGCGCTGTGAGCAAATGTTCAGTTTGCTTTTTGGTAGGTGCGCCCCTGGCATGATACAGAGGATGGACTTTAAAAGGCCCCATAAAGCCCCAGTTCCTCCGTTAACAGTATTAATAATAATAACTATAGACGACAATCTATATAATGTCACCCTGAACTTTCCTGATAAACTACATTTATCTGCCCCACAGATGAAGGCTTTTTATTGAATCTAAAGCTGGTCGCTGCCAGTATTTTCCCCAAACCAGCCTCCCGTGGCAGGGAAGGGATGATTAATTAAATAGCAAGTACCGTGGTTTTTTAGCGTGGCGTCTGAAAAGTGCATTTGCATGAGGAACAGAAGAAATTGGCAGCCACTTTTATACAAACTCCTGAACAAAACCAGGTAAAACAGGGAACAAATCCAAAGGGCAAATGTTATCTGGGGTAACGGGAATCTGTGGATTATTGGATAAGAATGAATGGGTCACTGTTGGTCATTAGGTCGTTTTACCAATGGAATGGAAAGGGACATGATGATAAAGGGTGTTAGGAATCAAACCGACGTGATCCTAAAGAAATCGCAGTTAAATTCTCTATAAATTAGCAGAACCAATCGGATGTTAGCTTGTACTGGGTTACTGCAGTCAGACATCATTTTATTGGTTGCAGTAGATTAATAGCACAGGCAAACTTTTGCACCTTATGTTGCATGAATATGTCCTGCATATTGTACCAGATTAATGGTTCACAATAGTTAAAAACATCCCACAAAACCCCAAGATCTGTAATACCCACCTGGAGATGTATTAATTCCGACGGCCATTAGCCAGCGGCAGCCAGATTGAAGCACTATCGGTCGTGGCAAAAGTAGGGGACCGCACAATCAGCTGTTTTCAAAGTGTCCCTATCGGCGATGAACAAATAGTCAGTCGTGGGCACCCAGAAAAAAATCCATAATTTTGACCCATACATTAAAATCCGGTGGGCCGGCTCAAAAATATTGATGTGTGACCTAGCTTTAAAGGGTATCTTTAATCCAAACAAATGTAATTTCAAAAAATTATTACCTTTAGCTACATCAAGATCCCACTGAAGACTCTGAGAAATCTCATTTAAAATCATTCAAGGCATTACAGAGAAAGACCTGTCACTCCAGAAGTAGAAATATAATAGTTATAGTATTAGGGGTGAATAAAGACATACGTCTATCCAGTCCAACCCATCTAGGCAAAATCCTCATTTCCTGCCTAACTGTTCATCCAGAGGAAGGGGGAAAAAATTCCTTCCTGACTCCAAATGGCAATCGGAAATTCCCTGGATCAACTCTATTTATGTATCAATACCAGTAAACTTGTAACATTCCTTGTTTGTAGAAAACTCATCAAGCTTTTTATTAAACTGACCAATGAACCTGCCATAAACAACATCCACGGGAAGACAGTTCCATAGCTTTACTGTTCTCACAGTGAAAAACCCCTTTCCCAACTCTACTTTATGTATCAATACCAGTAACTGGTCACATCCTTGTTTGTAGAAAAAAATCATCCAGCTTTTATTAAATGACCAATGAACCTGGCCATAACAACGTCCATGGAAGACAGTTCCATGCTTTACTGTTCTCACAGTGAAAAAACCCTTCCCAACTCACTTTATGTATCAAATACCAGTAACTTGTAACATTCCTTGGTTGTAGAAACTCATCCAGCTTTTTATTAAACTGACCAATGACCTGCCATAACAACGTCCACTGGAAGGACAGTTCCATAGCTTTACCGTTCTCACAGTGAAAAACCCTTCCCAACTCTACTTATGTATCAACACCAGTACTTGTACATTCCTTGTTGTAGAAACTCATCCAGCTTTTTATAAACTGACCAATGAACCTGCCATAATAATATCCACTGAAGACAGTTCCATAGCTTTACCGTTCTCACAGTGAAAAACCCTTTCCCAAAATACTTTTTTGTATCAATACCGTAACTGGGTACATTCATGTTGTGTAGAAAAAACTCACCAGCTTTTATTAACTGACCAATGAAACCTGCCATAACAAAGTCCACTGGACGACAGTTCCATAACTTTACCGTTCTCACAGTGAAAAAAACCCTTTCCCAACTTGAAGCCTAAACCTTTTTTCTCAAGTCTTAAGGGATGTTTCTCGTGTCCTTTGACATGTTCTATTGGTGATCAATGCCCCAGATAGTTTATTGTGGCCCATTAATGTATTTATACACAGTAATCATATCCCATGTAAGCGCCTTTTCTCCAGCGTAACAAATGTAACTTTTCCAGTCTCTCTTACATATTCAAGCTCCCCCAATACCCTTATTCATTTAGTTCCCTTCTTCTGAACCCTTCCATTTCTAAGACTTCCTTTTTGTACACAGGATTCCAAAATTGCCACGCCATTGCCATAATGATGGCTTACCAATGCTTTGTAAATAGGGAGAAACATTGTTCCTCACTTGAATACCATTACCCTCTTTATACAGACAATACCATGCTGGCGGCGGTTGCTGCTGGCACGTGCTTTACCTTTAAGTGGTGTCATCCCAAAACTCCAAGATCCCGTTCCACAGGGATTCACCTAACAAGAGCATTATAGTATAAGTGGCAACAAGGATTTTTTAAGTCCAAAATGCAATCACACTTACATGTATCTAACATTGAATTCTCATTGCCACTTAGCAGCCCAATGTGACAATCTTATAGTCCCCTGCAACCAATTGCACATATTCTGAAGTTTCTAATGGTCGACAAAGTTTGTATTTGTCAGCAAACAGAAAGAAACCTTGCTGACACTACCACTTCCAAATCATTAATAAATAGGAATTAAATAGAAGCTGCCGCCCAAACACAGAACCCTGTGGCCCCCCACTTAGCCACTTAGTTCTAATGATGAAGCCCCATTAACAAACACTCTCTCATCCTATTGCATTAACCAATTTTCTATCCATGTTCAAATGTGATCCCCCAGACCAACTGAACTTAGCTTTTAATTAGTCGCCTATGGGGGGACTGTATCAACAAGCTGCAAAATCCAAGTAAACTACATCTACTGCTTGCCAGAGTCTAAAATTTCTATACTTCTCTAAAAAAGACAGAAGTGTTTGACCAAGTCTACTCCTCCTAAGCCATGATGGTTACTGGTAATATAGATAGTTACATGTCAGTCCTTGAAAAACATACTCTAGAACATGTTCCATTAAACTTTCCGGATTTTCCCCACCACTGATGAAGTTAACGTTACAGGCCTGAATTACCCATCATGACCCTCGAACTATGGGATCTTTGTGCCGCCAGCACCACTTCTCGGCAACCAATTAGAAAATCAGCAGAGAAGAAAGAAAAGAAAGAAGGGGGAGGGAGGGGAGAGGTGTGTAAGCAGAGCCATGTCTATGGGGAGGCGTTACGATGAACATTATAAGGTAGCAGAAACACAAAGGCAGTCAGTCAAGGGTGAGGGCCACACTACAAAGCAACGAGAATCTGCGCAAAAAATCGGACAGAGTGTTACACGCGGATGTTTCTGTGCGCAGTTCTTGCGCTTTTCGTGCTCGCGTTCGCGTTTTCGTGCGCGTTTCACCTTTTCGTATGGACACGCATGCGTTAGGACGCACCAAAAAATGGGGTGAAACGCATGCGTTACCAAACGCGGGGGACACGGAGGCGCAATCGAATGCGCATCCGAAAAGCGCGGGAATTTGTGCGTTCCCGCAAATTTCCATTTTAGCGAAACATCGTCGGGCGCAACCAACGGCGCGAAAAGAAAAAAGCGGCTAGTGGGCCTTAGCCCTAAGAGAGGGTGGGGTAACTTACCTTAGACCGATCCCACGATACAGCACCCAACGTAAACGAGATTTTGTCAGGTATTGCATCGCGGGATCAGGCGAAGGTAAGTAACGCAACTTTAAAGCCTCACTCTCAGTCACGTTAAGTTTCGCGCTACGAAGTTGCGCGAAACTTAACGAGCTGTCTTTGGATGGTATCAAGTGCTATTTACCCCCAACATTAGATGGCGCTGTGCTCTAAAAACATCTAAAACCCACGTAACCCAAATTATTCGGGTTTAAACGTGCGGTTTTAGCATGCATATGGCCAATTGAAATTCCCCCTATGTTGTCAAGAAATAGATAGAGAACTGTTCGGGTGGATTGAGCCAAATGGGGTTATACCTCCCAACATTTGAAAATGCAAAAGAGGGGCAAATGCACAGAATTTTTTGATCACACCCACATCTATCTATCTATCTATCTATCTATCGATCATCTATCATCATCAGCTATGTCTATTCAGCTAGTCTAGCTATCATCCAAGCAGCTGAGGCGGCGATCGAACGAGCGATCGATGCGAGTCTATCCAATATTAGCAATCCGAGGCTATCGATACTACCTGTGCATCCTACCTACCTACCTAACCAGCCATCATCATCCATCCATTCCTTCTTTCGTTCTTCGTTCTTTCTTGATTTCTATCTATCTATCTATCTATCTAACTTCCATATATCTTATCGGGTTGTCTGTCTATCTCTCTAATCATCTAGCCATGCCAATCATCTATCTATCTATCTATCTATTCTATCTATGCGATCTATCTATCGATAGTTCTATCGATCTATCTCTCGATCTATCTATCTATCTATCTTTCTATCCATCAAATCATTTCTATCTAGCCAAGATTCTATCTATCTATCCAATCATCTATCTATAATGCTGTCTGTTTAATCATCTATGTATCTCTCTCTTCTCTTTATCTATCTATCTCTCATCAATCTTCTATCTATCTATCTACCTATCTACCTACTTCTACATACCCAGCCATCCATCCATCAGCCTCTTTCTTTCTTCTTTCCTTTCTGTCTTTTTTTTTTTCTATTCTATTATCTATCTAACGATCCATTATCTATATCGGGATGTCGTCTTCTATCTAGCGATCATATATCCACCCAACATTATCTATCATCTATCTATCTATGCTATCTTTAGATCGATCTATCGATCTTTCTATCCATCAATCATCTATCATCCAATGATCTACTATCTATCCAACATCTATCTATATCTGTCTGTCTGTCTAACATTTCTATGTATCTTCTCTCTCTCTTATCTATCATCTATCTAATCTATAGATCGAGCTATCTATCTTTCTATCCCCCCATCAAATCATCTATCTTATCCAATGATCTATCTATCCAATCATCTATCTATATCTGTCTGTCTGTCTAATCTCTAGGTATCTCTTCTCTCTCTTTATCTATTATCTATCGATCTCTCTATCTGATCTATCTACAGTATTCTAGGCTATCTGCTGACTCATTTCTTTTTTTTCTATCTGATCTATCTATCGAATCTATTCTATCTATCTATCTATCTATCTATCCAATCATTTATCTATGTCTGCCTGTCTTGCGTCTGTATAACTATCTATCTTGCTATTCCCCTTCTCTTTATCTATCGATCTATCTATCTATCTATCATATCTATAGACTATCTAGCTTCGATCTTATTATTCTATCTATCTATCCAATCATCTATTTATCTATCTATCTATCTATCTATCTATCTATCTATCCAATCATCTATCTATCTGTCTGTCTGTCTAATCATCTATCTATGTATCTATCTATGTATCTATGTATCATCTTATCTCCTCTCTCTCATCTCTCGGCTGCTCTCTCTCTATCTATCTATTATCCATATATCTATCCAATCATCTATCTATATCTGTCTGTCTGTCTAATCATATATGTATCTCTCTCGCTTTATCTATCTATCTAATCTATCATCTATCGATCTATATATCTATCTACATATCTCTCTAATTTATCTATCTACAGTATCTATCTATCTGATGAATCTATCATCTATTATTTATCTATCCAATCATCTATCTAAATCTGTCTGTCTGTCTGTCTGTCTAATCATCTATCTATGTATCTCCCTCTCTCTTTTAGCCTATCTATTCTACTCTATCTGATCTATCTATTATCACAGATATATCTAATGCAGAATCTATCCATATATCTATCAATCATCGATTACAGTATCTATCTATCTGCAGAATCTATCTATCTATCTATCTATCTATCTATCTATCTATCTATCCAACCATCTATCTATATCTGTCTGTCTGTCTAATCATCTATGTATCTCCCCCTCTCTCTCTCGTATTATCTATCGTATCTATCATCTACTCGATCTACATCTATCTATCTGAGTCTACTATCTATTATCTATCTATACATCAAGCTGTCTATCTATCTGTCTATCTACCTATTTATCTATCTATCTCTCTATATCTCTATACTTTCTATTTATCTATCTACAGTATCTATCTATCTGCTGAATCTATCTTTCTATCTATCTATCTATCTCTCTATCTCTCTACTATATATCTACAGTATCTGTCTCTCTGCTGAATATTCTATCTATATATCTTATCTATCTATCTATCTATCCACTATCTAATCTATATCTTCTGTATGTTCTGTCTGTATAATCATCTATTCCTGTTATCTCCCTCTCTCTTTATCTATCTATTCTAGTCTATCTATCTTATCTATCTATCTATCTATCTATCTATCTATCTACAGATTATCCTATCTGCTGAATCTATCTATCTATCTATCTATCTATCTATCTATCTATCTATCTTTCCAATCATCTATCTATATCGTCTTGTCGTCGGCTGTCTAATCATCATATGATATCCCTCTCTCTTTTCCATCTATCATCTATTGATCTATCTAGCTATCTATCTATCTATCTATTCTATCTTACAGATCTATCTATATGCAGAACTATCTACTATCTATCATCTATCTATCTATCTATCATCGATCTATCTATCATCTATCTATCTATCTATCTATCTGTCTATCCAATCATCTATCTATGTCTGTCTGTCTAATCAATCTATATATGTAGCGTCCCTCGCTTCTCTCTGTATCTAGTCTAATCTATCTATCGTATCATCGATCTATAGATCTAGCTATTTGTCTATAGGATCCATATTATCACTGTCTGCCTGTCGTCTGTCTTAATATCTATCTATGTATCTCTCTCTCCCTCTTTATCTATCTATCTATCATCTATTCAGCCAATTATCTAGCTATCTATAGATCTTCGTCCAAGCTACTCGAGGTATCTAGCATATAACGAGTCTATCTAGCTATCTATCTATCTACCAATACTATCTATATCTGTCTGTCTGTCTAATTCATCTATCTATGTATCTATCTATGTATTTATGTATCGATCTATCTCTCTCTCCTCTCTCTCTCTCTCTCTCTCTCTATATCTATCATATATCCATCTAATTATCCAATCATCTATCTATATCTGTCTGTTGTATAATCATCTATGATTCTCTCTCTTTATCTATCTATGTATCTATGTATCTATCTATCTATCTATCTACCTATCTCTCTATTTATCTATCTACAGTATCTATTATCTATCTATCTATCTATCTATCTATCCAATCATCTATCTAAATCTGTCTGTCTGTCTTGTTGTCTGAATCTCTATCATGATCTCCCTCTCTTTTATCTATCTATCCTATCTATATATCTAAGTAATATCTAGCTGCAGAATCTTATCCATCTACTATCACAATGGGTATCTATCTATCTACAGTATCTATCTATCTGCAGAAATCTATCTATCTATCTATCTATCTATCTATCTATCCAACAATATATCTATATCTGTCTGTCTGTCTAATCATCTATGTATCTCCCCCCTCTCTCTCTCTTATCTATCTATCTATTTTATCTATCTATCTATCTATCTATCTATCCATCTGTCTATCTATCTGTCTATCTTACCCTATTCTATCACTCTTATCTCTCTGATATCTATCTATATATTTATCTATCTACAGTATCTATATATTCTGCTGAACTATCTTTCTATCTATACTATATATCTATCTCTCTATCTCTCGACTATCTAATCTACAGATCGTGTCTATCTGCGAATCTATCATCCATCTACTATCTCATTCTATCATCTATCTATCTATCTATCCAATCATCATCATATATCTGTCTGTCTGTCTGTCGTCTAATCATATATTTCTATGTATCTCCCTCTCCCTTATCTATCTATCTATTATCTATCTATATATCTATCTATCTAGTATCTATCATCTATCTATCTACTATTTCTATCTACAGTATAATATCTATCGCTGAATCTATCTATCTAGCTATCTATCATCATTATCTATCTATCTATCTATCTTTCCAATCATCATCAACTGTCTGTCTGTACTGTCGGTATAAATCATCTATGTATCTCCTCTCTCTTATGCCATTACTACTATCATCTATCTATCTATCTATCTATCTATCTCAGATCTATCTATTGCAGAATCTATCTATTATACGATCTATCTATTCTATCTATCTGTCATCAATTATCTATATCTGTCTGTCTGTCTAATCATCTATCTATGTATCTTCCCCTCTCTCTCTCTTTATCTATCTATCTATCTATCTATCTATCTATCTATTCAACATCTATATAGGTCTGCCTGTCTGTCTGTATCATCATTATCTAGGATCTCTTCTTCCTCTTATCTATCTATCATCATCTATTTCATCCAATTATTCATCTATCTATCTATCTATCTATATATCTCATCATATATTATCTATCTTCTATCATCTATCTATCTAGATTGTCTGTCTTTCGGGCCTCTCCTCCCTATCTAGCTATCTATTCTATCTATCTATCTATCTTAATCATCTATCTATCTATCATCTATTCATCCAATTATCTATCTATGTATCTATCTATCTATCTATCTAGCCGATCATATATCTATGTGTTCTATCTTATCTGGTTGTCGTCTGTCTCTATCTAACTATCTATCATATATTTGTCGATCCCAATAATCATCTATCTGTCTGTCTGTCTAATCATCTATCTATGTATCTTCCCTCCTATTAGTTATCTATGTATCATAAATCTATCTATCCAATCATCTATCTATCTATCTATCTATCTGTCTGTCTATCTATCCAATCATTTATCTATGTCTGCCTGTCGTCGTCTAATCATCATCTAGTATCTCGCTCCCTCTGATCTAGAAATATAGCGGAGTCTATCTATCAGCTATCGATGCGAAGCGAGAGAGGCAGCGAGCAGCCAAGCAGCTAGCGAGCGTATGGCGAGGCAGCCAAGCGGCAGCGAGTCTAGCGAGCGATGCTGAGCGAGCGAGGGATTCGAGCGAGCAAGCGAGCGACTGACGAATCTATTGATCTGTCTAGCTATAGCGGGGGGGGCTCAGATTAGCTATCGATCTATCCAATCATCTACGCTCTTCGAGAGCGAGCGAGCGACGAGCGAGCAAGCAGCGAGGCGCGCGCGCGAGAGAGGAGGCGAGCTAGCGAGCGAGCGAGCCAGCAGCGAGCGGCGCGCGAGCGAGCAGGCGAGCGAGCGAGCGAGGAGGCACAATCGCTACTATCTATCTTATCTATCTATTTAATCTATCCATCCCATTATCCATTCCATCACTCCATTTTATCGATCTATCTATCTATTATCTATCTATCTATCATCTATCTATCAAATCATCTATCTATCTATCTAATCTAGCGATCTTTATCTATTTATTATCTCTCTAGTTATCTATCTACAGGATCTATCTATCTGCTGAATCTATCGATATATCTGCTATCTATCTCTCTATCCCCACTTCATCTCTCATATCGTCTGTCTGTCTGTCTGTCTGTTCTGAATCATCTATAGATGTATCTCCCTCTCTCCGTTACTATCTATCTATCTATCTATCTATATAATCTATCTATCTGACAGTATATAATCATCTGCAGAAAGCTATTCTATCTATCTATCTATCTATCTATCTATCGTATCTATCTATCGCAGAAATATTATGTAGCATCTTCTATCATATCTATCTATCTATCATCTATCTATCTTCTCTATCTATCATCATATCTGATCTATCTACAGTATCTATCTATCTGCAGAATCTATCTATCTATCTATCTATCTATCTATCTATCTATCTATCTATCTGTCTATCCAATCATCTATTATATGCTCTGTCTGGTCTAATCATTCTATCTATGTATCTTCCCTCTCTCTCTCTAATCTATCTATCTATCTATCTATCTATCTATCTGTCTATCTATCCAATCATCTATCTAGTCGCTGGCTGCTGCATAATCATCTATCTATGTCTCTCCTCTCCCTCTTTATCTATCTATCATATGTCATCTATTCATACAATTATCTATCAGTCTATCGCTTCCGATCTAGTCGATCTATTCGATCTATCTATTTCATCTATCTATCTATGATCTGTTCTGTCTCTGCCTGCCTATCTATCTATCTATATTATCTATCTATCTATCTATAATCATCTTAGCGATCGACATCTAATTTCATCCAATGAGATATCTACTATCTAGCAGTGCTATCTATCTATTCTATTTGTCTATCTATATCTGTCTGTCTGTCTGTCTCTATCTATCTATCTATCTATCTGTCTATCCAATCATCTATCTATATCTGTCTGTCTGTCTAATCATCTATCTATGTATCTTCCCCTCTCTCTCTCTTATCTAGGTCAATAAAGTCTATCTATCATTCATTCTATAATGTATTTATCGATCTGTCTGTCTATCTATTCCAATATTATCTATGTCGCCTGTCTGTCTGTCTAATCATCTATCTATGTATCTCTCTCCCTATTTATCTATCAATAAATCTATCTATCATCATTATATATCTATCTTCATATATTCATCCAATCATCATATCTATTATATCGTCTATTCATCTCAATCATCTATCTATCTATCTATCTATCTATCATCTATCATCTATCTATCTATCTATCTTTTATTCTGTCTATCGATATCTGTCGTCTGTCTCTAGTCATAATCTATCTATCCAATCATCTATCTATCTCTCATATCTATTATCGTATCTAATCTATCTATCTATCTATCTTCTATCTATCTATCTATCTATCTATCTATCCATCAATCTATCTCTCGTCTCTGCTAATCTCTATCTATCGATCTATCTATCTATCTATCTATCGGATCATCCTACTATCAAGTCATTCTATCTCTCTCTATATTCTATCTATCAGCTATCTATTCCAATCATCTATCTATCTATCTATTCTATCTATCTATATCTATTTTTCTATCAATCCATTATCTATCTATCTATCTATCTATCCATCTCTCTATTATCTATCATCTAATCTAATCAAATCATTATCTTATATATCTAATCTATCTAGCTATCGAATCTATCTTTTATCTCTCTAGTTATCTATCTACAGTATCTATCTATCTGTGAATCTATATATTATCTTATATATCTCCATCAATCATCTATCTAGTATCTGTATGTCTGTCTAATCATATATCTATGTAATCTTCCCTCCCTCTATTTATCTGACTATTATCTATCTATCTACTATCTACAGTATATATCTATCTGCAGAATCTATCTATCTATCTATCTATCTATCTATCTAGCGAATCTATCTATCTGCAGAATCTATGTATCTATCTTTATATCTATCTATCTATCTATCTATCTATCTATCTATCTATCTATCTATCCAACCATCTATCTATATCTGTCTTTCTGTCTCATCATCTATGTTTCTCCCCTCTTCTCCTCGTTATTAGCTATCTATCTATCATCTGTCTATCTACCTATTTTATCTATCTATGTCTATCTACCCTATTATTATTATCTCTCATCTATCTATTTATCTAATCTCCAGTATTCTACTATCTGTGGAATCTATCTATTCTATTCTATTCCATCGATCGATCTATCTATCTATCATATTCAATCATATATCTAATCGTCTTGGTGTAATCATATTATCGAGGTACCTCCCGTTCTCTTAATCGATCAATCAATCAATGTGTAAATCATCTATCGAGTACCTCCCTTCTATTGATCTATCAACAATAAATCTATCTACTATCTAATATCATCTATCTGTCGATCTATATATCGATTGATCTTCGTTCTTTCTATCTATTATATATCTAACCACATGTTCTATAATTATGTCTTTGTTGGTCTTGCTCTCTCATCTATCCATCCTATCATCTAGATAGCGAGAGAGATGGGAAGCGAGCGTAGCCAGACAGCCCGCGAGGCCCGCCAGCCAGCAATCCAGCCAGACCAGCAAGCGAGCGAGCGAGCGAGAGAGCGATGAGCGAGCGGCGAGAGAGCTAGCGAGCGATATGCTATCTCGATACACCATTTAGCTAGTCTATCTACCATATAGCTAATCGCTTTTTGTATATCATCAACCATCTATAATATCTGTCTTTCTGTCTGTCTAATCATCTATTTATCTCCCTCTCTCTTTATCCATCTATCATCTAGCTATCTATCTATCTATCTGTCTATCTATCCAATCATCTAGCTATGTCTGCCTGTCTGTCTGTCTGTCTAATCATCTATCTATGTATCTCTCTCTCCCTCTTTATCTAGTCTAAATCTAGCAGCACCTATGCATCCAATCATTATATATCTATCTATCTATCTGTCCTATCTATCTATCTATCTATATATCATCTATCTCTCTATATTCGTCGTCTTTCTTACTGATACTATCTATCTATCTACATCTATCGAGATATATATATATCATCTATCTATTTCTATCAAATATTCATCCAATTAGTCTATCTATCTATTTATCTTCTGTCTATCTATATCTGTCTGTCGTGTGCTGTCTCGATCTACTATCTATGCGGTCTATCCAAGCATCATCTATATCTGTCTGGTCTGTCTAATCATCTATCTATTGTCTCTCCCCGCTCGCTCGCTGATCAGGGTGTTGTGTTGTATCAAGAAAGCTAGCGAGCCAATCATCGCTGGCGAGCTATCTATCTGATCTATCTAGTCTACTATCTATCTGGTCTACGATCCAATCAGTGCGATCTAGTCGGCCGGTCTGTCGGTTTAAGTGCATGAGCGAGGGAGCGCGCTCCCCGTGAGGTCGGAGGCAACGCAGAGGCGAAGTAGAGCTATCTAGCGAGGCATCGAGGCAGCCAAGCAGAGAGCTATGCGATCATCGATGAAGCCAAGCAGCTATCGTATCGAGCGGCGCGCAGCTGAGTCCTATCTGGAGCTAGCGATCTATGATTTTTCACTGTCTATCGAGATCTGGCTGGTCGGTCTCTATCTATCTTGATGAGCCAATGCAATATGCGCGTCGGTCTAAGCTATATAGCGAGCGAGCGAGCGATCTATCTATCTATTATCGAGCTAGATCTGTGCGGGCGTGCTTTCGGTCTGTTTATCGACCATCCAAGCAGCTATCTATCGACCGAGTCTAGCGATCGAGCGGCTAGCGAGCGACGAGCTACCAGCCAAGCAGCGAGAAGCTGAGCGGAACGAGCGAGCGAGCGAGCGAGCCAATCATCTATGCAATCTATCGAGCTATCTACCGACCTACCTACCTACAGACTACCCACCATCCATTCCAGCATCCATCCTTCTTTCTTTCTTTCTTTCTTTCTTCTTCTTTCTTTCTTCTTCTTCATCTATCTATCTATCTAAAATCATAATCTATATCTGTCGGTCTGTCTATCTCTCTATCATGCTATCCATCAATACAGGGCGATCGAGCGAGCTTAGGCGAGCGATCGAAATGAGCGGCGAAGCGAGTCTATCTAGCTATCTATCGACTATCGATCGATCTATTGCTGAGCCATCAAATCATCGATCTAGCCAATGAGTCTATCGAGCTTATCACAATGCAGCTAGCTATATGGGTCTTGCGGGTGTAATAATCTATGTAGTCTCTCCTCTCTCGCGGGAGCAGCGAGCGAGCGAGCAGAGCGAGCAGCGAGCGAGCGACCGAGCGACCTACCACCCATCATCCATCCATCCATCCGTCTTTCTTTCTTCGGTCTTTCTTTCTTCGTTTTTTCTAGCTGATCGCTCTATTCTAACATTTCCATGAATCTGATAGCTGTCGGTCTGTCATCTCTCTATCAGTATCCATCCAATCATTTTCTAGCTATCTATCGAGCTAGCTAGTGAGCTTTCTATTCTAGTCTAGGGATCTATGTCTGAGCTAGCGAGAGATCGTTTCTTAGCTTACGCTATCTATCGAGCTAGTAGCTATCTTCTATCCAGCAAATATGCGAGCTGATCCAATGAGTCGAGCGAGTGCGAGTCCAAGCAGGAACTAGAGGGATAACAAAAAAAAAAAAAATTAAATATCCAAAAAAATCTAAATATAATGCCCTCCTAAAAAAAAGAATAGAACAAAGTCAGCCTATCCACCTATAGCTGTCTGTCTGTCTAATTTGTTGTTTTTCATCTATGTATTCTCTCTCTCTCTCTGTTGATCGAATACTATCTATCGTTCTATCATCAAATCATCTATCTATCCAATGATCTATCTATCCAATCATCTATCTATATCTGTCTGTCTGGCTAACATCATATGTATCTCTCTCTCTCTTATCATCAAATCTACTATCTATCTACTATCGAATCTATCCTATCATCTATCTTCTTATCTAATCATCTACAGTATCTGTCATATGCGAATTCTATCTATCTATCTATCTATCTCATCTATCTATCTAGTCTATCCACATCATCTATCTATACGGTCTGGCTTCTGTCTGTTAATAATCTGATCTATGATCTCCCTATCTCTTTATCTATATATCTATCTATGCTATCTATCGAGCTATCGTAGCTATCTATCGATAGATCGATCTATCCAATTATTTTTATTCTAGTATATCTATCGATTTATCTATCCAATCAATCTATCAGATCTGGCTGTCGGTCTAAGCATCGATCGATGTATCGAATAGTATCGAGTAGCGATCCTATCTCTCTCTATCTCTCTCTATCACTCTCGCGAGCTAGCGATCTATAGATCCCTCTATGAGCCAAGCATCATCTAGATCTGTCTGTGTCTTGTCTATAATCTATGGTATATCGCTCGCGGGAGATAGAGCATCGATATAGCTAGAGTAGCTAGGAGCGAGCGAGTCAATTGTCATTATCTGTCATTACCTATTTATCTATCTATCTCTCTATATCCATCGATTATTTATCATCTACAGTATCTATCTATCTGATGAATCTATCTGTCTATCTATCTATCTATCTTCTATCTCCTCTATCTCCATCTATCGATCTACAGGATCTGTTATCTGCTGAATATATCAGATCGATTAGCTATCTATCGATCCAACATCTTTATATCTGTCTGTCTGTCTGTCGTATAATCATCTATATATGTATCTCCCTCTCCTTTATCTATCGATCTATCTATCATGATCGATGCATCTATTCATCTATCTCACAGTATCTATCGAGAGGCGGAAGGCTAGCTACTATTATATATATCCTAGCTATTATCTATCATCTCTTTCCAATCATTATCTATATCTGTCGGTTGTCGGTAGTCTAATCATCTATGTTATCGTCCCGCTCTCTTTAGTCCATTATCATCGATTGCTATATATCATCTATCTTCTATCATCTATCTATCATATCTATCTATATATCTATCTATATACAGTATCTATCTATCGGCAGAATCGAATCATCTATCTATAATCTATCAATCTAGTCTATCTATCTATCTATCTATCTGGCTATCCAATCATCTATCTATGTCTGTCTGTCTATAATCAATCTATCTATGTATTTTCCCCTTCTCTCTCTCTTTATCTTATATCTAATCATCTATTTATCTATCTATCGATCTATCATTGTCATTCTATCCAATATATATCATGTCTGCCGTCTGTCTGTGTCTAATCATCTATCTATGTGATCATCTCTCCCTCGTTTAGAATCTATCGATCAAAATATAGTCTCCAATTATTAGTATCTAGCGATCTAATATATCACCACTCACTATTTACTATCTTCTATTATCTATATATCTATCTGATCTATTATCCAATCATCATCTAATCTGTCTGTCTGTTCTACATATTATATACTAGTATCTATCTAGGTATCTATGTTATCATCTATCTTTCATTTAGATATCTTATTCTCTTCTCGTAGCTCATCAGTTATATATATATCCATATAATCCTATTACAATCATCTTTATATCGTGTCTGTTCTAATATTCTATGTTATCTCGTCTCTTTATCTATCTATTATTCATTATCATCTATCTCTTTCGGTACTACACTGGTACATCCCACTCCAGTACTGCACTGACACAACCCACACCAGTACTACACTGGTACATCCCACTCCAGTACTGCAGTACTACACTGGTACATCCCACTCCAGTACTGCACTGACACAACCCATACCTGTACTACACTGGTACATACTACATTGATACAACCCACACCAGTACTACACTGGTACAGTCCACACCAGTACCAAACTGACACAACCCATACCACTACTACACTGGTACATCCCACTCCAGTACTACACTGGTACATCCCACTCCAGTACTACACTGATACAACTTACACCAGTATTACACTGTTACATCCCACTCCAGTACTACACTGATACAACCCACACCAGTACTACACTGGTACATCCCATTCCAGAACTTCACTGATACATCCCACACCAGAACTACACTGGTACATCCCACACCAGTATTACACTGGTACATCCCACTCCAGTACTACACTGGTACATCCCACTCCAGTACTACACTGGTATATCCCACTCCACTACTACACTGGTACATCCCACACCAACACTACACTGGTACATCCCACTCCAGTACTACACTGGTACATCCCACTCCAGTACTACACTGGTACATCCCACACCAGTACTACACTGGTACATCCCACTCCAGTACTACACTGGTACATCCCACACCAGTACTACACTGTTACAACCAACACCAGTACTAAACTGGTACATCCCACTCCAGTACTACACTGGTACTACACTGATACAACCCACACCAGTACTACACTGACACAACCCATACCAGTACTTCACTGGTACATCCCATTCCAGTACTACACTGATACAACCCACACCAGTACTACACTGGTACATCCCACTCCAGTAGTACACTGGTACATCCAATTCCAGTACTTCACTGATACATCCCACACCAGTACTACACTGGTACATCCCACTCCAGTACTACACTGGTACATCCCACTCCAGTACTACACTGATACAACCCAAACCAGTACTACACTGGTACATCCCATTCCAGTACTTCACTGATACATCCCACACCAGTACTACACTGATACAACCCATACCAATACAACACTGGTACACCCCACACCAGTACTTCACTGGTACATTCCACACCAACACTGGTACACCCCACACCAGTACTTCACTGGTACATTCCACACCAGTACTACACTGATATAACCCACACCTGTACTACACTGGTACATCCCACTCCAGTACTACACTGGTACATCCCACTCCAGTACTACACTGATAAAAAGTCACACCAGTACTACTTCAGTACTACACTGATACAATCCACACCAGTACTACACTGGTGCATCCCACTCCAGTATTACACTGGTACATCCCACTCCAGTACTACACTGATAAAAAGTCACACCAGTACTACTTCAGTACTACACTGATACAACCCATACCAATACTACACTGGTACACCCCACACCAGTACTTCACTGGTACATTCCACACCATGACATTATTGTATAGTGTGTACAGTGTTGCATTATTGTATAGTGTGTACAGTGGTACATTATGTAAGGTGTGTACAGGGTTGCATTATTGATAGTGTGTACAGTGTTACATTATTGTATAGTGTGTACAGTGTTACATTATTGTATAGTGTGTACAGTGTTACATTATTGTATAGTGTGTACAGTGTAACATTATTGTATAGTGTGTACAGTGTAACATTATTGATAGTGTTACAGTGTACATTATGTATAGCGTGTACAGTGTGCATTATTGTATAGTGTGTACAGTGTTACATATTGTATAGTGTGTACAGTGTTGCATTATGTATAGTGTGTACAGTGTTACATTATTGTATAGTGTGTACAGTGTTGCATTATTGTATAGTGTGTACAGTGTGTTGCATTTTGTATAGTGTGTACAGTGTTACATTATTGTATAGCGTGTACAGTGACATTATTGGTATAGCATGTACAGTGTTGCATTATTGTATAGCGTGTACAGTGCTACATTATTGTTAGCGTGTACAGTACATTTGTATAGCGTGTACAGTGTTACATTATTGTATAGCGTGTTACAGTGTTGCATTATTGTATAGCGTGTACAGTGTTACATTATTGTATAGCGTGTACAGTGTTGCATTATTGTATAGTGTGTACAGTGTTACATTATTGTATAGCGTGTACAGTGTTGCATTATTGTATAGCGTGTACAGTGTTACATTATTGTATAGTGTGTACAGTGTTACATTATTGTATAGTGTGTACAGTGTTACATTATTGTATAGCGTGCACAGTGTTACATTATGTTACGTGTACAGTGTTACATTATTGTATAGTGTGTACAGTGTTACATTATTGTATAGCGTGCACAGTGTTACATTATTGTATAGTGTGTACAGTGTTGCATTATTGTATAGTGTGTACAGTGTTGCATTAGGTAATGGAGATGAAGCAAAATGAAGCCCTAATATTTTAACTGAAAATCCATCACAGTAAATAGAATTTTAGTATTTTCCCCCAGCGGTTCGCTGCGCTGGTTAAATAAGTCAGCCTGGTAGGTTACTAATAAACAGAATGGTGTGGGCGGTAAATGACCTGTACTCCCTGAATTGCTGAATCAGATCAATGGATCGGGTCATGGAATCATTACTCTTTTAATGGGAAACTGGAGAAACATTCATGGTTTGGTCCATTGTTGGCTAATCCAAGGAAGCTCCTAATGCAGTCTTCACTGTAGCACCTCCATGTAAACTAAAATGTAAACTCTATTGCGTTGAACCCTCTACAATTACCTTGAATGGCACATCGCAAGTGCATCGCTGTTGGCTACACGATCATGTGGCACGTGCCACATTTTTTTGTCTAAATTGGGGTGGAACAAACATGTCTTGAATTTTCACCAAATCCTATTGTCTTTATAACCCATGTCTTTAATATTAGCTGTACCAATTTAATTGCCACCAGGCAGGTTAACGATGAGTTTCGTGATCGTACACAGCCATGTATTGTGTGAGGTAACAGGACCCAATCAGAGACAGAAGCAGGGGGTTGCTTGACTACTGGGGAGCAGGGGGAGAAACCGCAGGGGGGCCCTGGAGCCAAGGGGGCCCCATCTTCTTTGTTTTCCTATGACAGATATAGCCTCCCCCCAGAGAACTACTGTGGATGAAGGATGGATAGGGGCCCCATCATAGTTTAGCTGGGGGGCCCAGTGATTCCTAGTTATGCCACTGGACAGAAGACAGGACAAGGTCCATGTAGCCCTAATTGAGTTATATCAGGGTCTTTAATCTCCCTCTGATAAAGGAGACTTGGTTATTCAGTGGTTCATATGAAATGATTTTCCATAGTGAATAGCTGATGATATGGATTTAACATTGGAAAAAATAAAAAACGCTACACCATGCTTTCTGAGGCGTGGCCACACTAGGGTGCATGGAAGAACGCACGATCACAGTGGGTGTCATGCTTCGAATGCTGCCACACAAAAAAGGTTATCACAGGAGCTTCAAAACCAGATGGTAGCGCAGTGCATGTATTGGGGCCACTTCCATAGGGTGGCATGGCTCTGTGCAAACACAATCCAAATCACATCAGTGTGGCCTAGACCTAAGATCAGTTACAGTGGCCAACCACTGTAACAGGGAAAAACCCAATAGGCCCAGGACCACCCATTTACCAATGAAAGCAAGAGACAGGTGTAGAGATTAAGAAATAGCAAGTGGATTTAGTAAAAAGAGTCAGAAGAAGAAAAGAGAGCAGGGCTCCTGGATTAATTACCCCAGGGGACCATTAATCTAATAGTCGCTCCACTCCAGTACTACACTGATACAGCCCACACCAGTACTACACTGGTACTACACTGGTACATCCCACTCCAGTACTACACTGGTACAACCCACACCAGTACTACACTGGTACATCCCACTCCAGTACTGCACTGACACAACCCATACCTGTACTACACTGGTACATACTACATTGATACAACCCACACCAGTATTACACTGTTACATCCCACTCCAGTACTACACTGATACAACCCACACCAGTACTACACTGGTACATCCCATTCCAGAACTTCACTGATACATCCCACACCAGAACTACACTGGTACATCCCACACCAGTATTACACTGTTACATCCCACTCCAGTACTACACTGGTACAACCCACACCAGTACTACACTGGTACATCCCACACCAGTATTACACTGTTACATCCCACTCCAGTACTACACTGGTACAACCCACACCAGTACTACACTGGTACATCCCACTCCAGTACTGCACTGACACAACCCACACCAGTACTACACTGGTACATCCCACTCCAGTACTGCACTGACACAACCCATACCTGTACTACACTGGTACATACTACATTGATACAACCCACACCAGTACTACACTGGTACAGTCCACACCAGTACCAAACTGACACAACCCATACCACTACTACACTGGTACATCCCACTCAGTACTACACTGGTACATCCCACTCCAGTACTACACTGATACAACTTACACCAGTATTACACTGTTACATCCCACTCCAGTACTACACTGATACAACCCACACCAGTACTACACTGGTACATCCCATTCCAGAACTTCACTGATACATCCCACACCAGAACTACACTGATATAACCCATACTAATACTACACTGGTACACCCCACTCCAGTACTACACTGACTCAATCCATACCAGTACTACTCTGGTACATACTACATTAGTACTATATTGATACAACCCACACCAGTACTACACTGGTACATTTCACACCAGTACCAAACTGACACAACCCATACCACTACTACACTGGTACATCCCACACCAGTACTACACTGGTACATCCCACTCCAGTACTACACTGGTATATCCCACTCCACTACTACACTGGTACATCCCACACCAACACTACACTGGTACATCCCACTCCAGTACTACACTGGTACATCCCACTCCAGTACTACACTGGTATATCCCACTCCACTACTACACTGGTACATCCCACACCAACACTACACTGGTACATCCCACACCAGTACTACACTGGTACATCCCAATCCAGTAACACTGGTATATCCCACTCCATATACACTGGTACATCCCACACCCAAACACTACACTGGTACATCCCACTCCAGTACTACACTGGTACATCCCACTCCAGTACTACACTGATACAACCAACACCAGTACTAAACGGGTACACCCCACTCCAGTACTACACTGGTACATCCCACACCAGTACTACACTGGTATATCCCACACCAGTACTACACTGGTACATCCCACACCAACACTACACTGGTACATCCCACTCCAGTACTACACTGATACAACCAACACCAGTACTAAACTGGTACATCCCACTCCAGTACTACACTGGTACATCCCACTCCAGTACTACACTGGTACATCCCACACCAGTACTACACTGGTACATCCCACTCCAGTACTACACTGGTACATCCCACACCAGTACTACACTGTTACAACCAACACCAGTACTAAATGGTACATCCCACTCCAGTACTACACTGGTACTACACTGATACAACCCACACCAGTACTACACTGACACAAACCATACCAGTACTTCCTGGTACATCCATTCCAGTACTACACTGATACAACCCACACCAGTACTACACTGGTAATCCCACTCCAGTAGTACACGGTACATCCAATTCCAGTACTTCACTGATACATCCACACCAGTACTACATGGTACATCCACTCCAGTACTACACTGGTACATCCCACTCCAGTACTACACTGATACAACCCAAACCAGTACTACACTGGTACATCCCATTCCAGTACTTCACTATACATCCCACACCAGTACTACACTGATACAACCCATACCAATACAACACTGGTACACCCCACACAGTACTTACTGGTACATTCCACACCAGTACTACATGGTATAACCCACACCTGTACTACACTGGTACATCCCCCCAGACTACATGGTACATCCCACCCAGTACTACATGATAAAAAGTCACACCAGTATACTTCAGTACTACACTGAACAATCCACACCAGTACTACACTGGTGATTCCCATCAGGTATTAGACTGGTACAATCCCACTCCAGTACTACACTGGTACATCCCACTCCAGTACTACACTGATAAAAAGTCACACCAGTACTACTTCAGTACTACACTGATACAATCCACACCAGTACTACACTGGTGCATCCCACTCCAGTACTGAGAATTACTGGTATTAATACATATACTGTAGTTCTGGTTGGTACAGGGATACTATATAATATTGAGAATTACTGGTATTAATACATATACTGTAGTCTGGTTTGGTATAGGGATACTATATAAATGAGAATTACTGGTATTAATACATATACGTAGTCTGGTTGGTACAGGGATACTATATAATAGTGAGAAGTACTGGTATTAATACATATACTGTAGTTCTGGTTGGTACAGGGAGTACAGATATATATATTGAGAATACTGGTATTATACATACCTGTAGTTTGGTTGGTACGGGGATACTATATAAATATTGAGAATTACTGGTATTAATACATATACTGTAGTTCTGGTTGGTATAGGGATACTATAATATTGAGAATTACTGGTATTAATACATATACTGTAGTTCTGGTTGGTACAGAGGTACTATATAATATTGAGAATTACTGGTATTAATACATACACTGTAGTTCTGGTTGGTACGGGGGGATACTATATAATATTGAGAATTACTGGTATTAATACATATACTGTAGTTCTGGTTGGTATAGGGAACTATATAATATTGAGAATTACGGTATTAATACATATACTGTAGTTCTGGTTGGTACAGGGATACTATATAATATTGGAGATTTACTGGTATTAGTACATATACTGTAGTTCTGGTTGTTACAGGGATACTATATAATATTGAGAATTACTGGTATTAATGCATATATACTGTAGTTCTGGTGGTTACAGGGATACTATATAATATGAGAATTACTGGTATTAATACATACTGTAGATCTGGTTGATACGGGGATACTATATTAATATTGATAATTACTGGTATAATACATTACTGTAGTTCTGGTTGGTACAGGGATACTATATAATATTGAGGAATTACTGGTATTAATGATATACTGTAGTTCTGGTTGGTACAGGGATACTATATAATATTGAGAATTACTGGTATTAATACATATACTGTAGATCTGGTTGATAACGGGAGATACTATATAATTGATAATACTGGTATAATACATATACTGTAGTTCTTGTTGGTACAGGGGATACTATATAATATTGAGAATTACTGGTATTAATTCATATACTGTAGTTCTGGTTGGTACAGGGATACTATATAATATTGAGAATTACTGGTATTAATACATATACGTAGTTCTGGTTGATACAGGGATACTATAAATATTGAGAATTACTGGTATTAATATATATACTGTAGTTCGGTTGTGTACAGGGATACTATATAATATTGAGAATAACTTGTATTAATACATATACTGTAGTTCTGGTTGGTACAGGGGATACTATTATAATATATGAGAATTAATGGTATTAATACTATACTGTAGTTCTGGTTGTACAGGGATACTATATAATATGAGAATTACTGGTATTAATACATATACTGTAGTTCTGGGTGGTACGGGGATACTATATAATATTGAGAATTACTGGTATTAATACATATATGTAGTCTGGTTGATAGCGGGGATACTTATATAATATTGAGAATTACTGTATTAATACATATACTGTAGTTCTGGTTGACAGGGATACTATATAATATTGAGAATTACTGGTATTAATACATATACTGTAGTTCTGGTTGGTACCGGGGTACTATATAATATTGAGAATTATGGTATTAATACATATACTAGTTATGGTTGGTACGGGGGATACTATATAATATTGAGAATTACTGGTTATTAATACATATACTGTAGTTCGGTTGGTACAGGGATTACTATATATATTGAGAATACTGGTATAATGCATATACTGTAGTTCTGGTTGGTACAGGGGATACTATTATAATATGAGAATTACTGGTATTAATACATATACTGTAGATCTGGTTGATACGGGGATACTATATAATATTTGATAATACTGGTATTATACATATACTTAGTAGTTCTTGTTGGTACAGGGATACTATATAATATTGAGAATTACTGGTATTAATTCATATAACTGTAGTTCTGGTTGGTACAGGGATACTATATAATATTGAGAATACTGGTATAATATGATATACTGTAGTTCTGGTGATACAGGGATACTATTATAATATTGAGAATTACTGTATTAATATATATACTGTAGTTCTGGTTGGTACAGGGATACTATATAATATTGAGAATTACTGGTATTAATACAATACTGTAGTCTGGTTGGTACAGGGATACTATATAATATTGAGAATTACTGGTATTAATACATATACTGTAGTTCTGGTTGGTACAGGGATACTATATAATATTGAGAATTACTGGTATTAATACATATACTAGTTCTGGTGGTACGGGTGATACTATATAAAATTGAGAATACTGGTATTAATACATATACTGTAGATGGTTGATAGGGGAACTATATAATATTGAGAATTACTGGTATTAATACATATACTGTAGTTTGGTTGGTACAGGGGATACAGTAATAATATGAGAATTACTGGTATAATACATATACTGTAGTTCTGGTTGGCTAGGGATCATATATAATATTGAGAATTACTGGTATTAATACATATACTGGTAGTTTGGTTGGTACGGGGATACTATATAATATTGAGAATTACTGGTATTAATACATATACTGTAGTTCTGGTTGGTACGGGATACATAATAATATTGAGAATTACTGGTATTAATACATATACTGTAGTTCTGGTTGGTACGGGGATACTATATAATATTGAGAATTACTGGTATTAATACATATACTGTAGTTCTGGTTGGTACAGGGATACTATATAATATTGAGAATTACTATGTATTAATACATATACTGTAGTTCTGGTTTGACAGGGATACGATGTAATATTGGGAATTACTGGTATTAATATATAACTGTTAGTTCTGGTATGTACGTGGATACTATATAATATGAGAATTATGGTATTAGTACATATACTGTAGTTCTGGTTGGTACAGGGATACTATATAATATTGGGAATTACTGGATTAATACATATACGGTTGTCTGGTTGGTACAGGGATAACTATAATATTGGAGAATTATGGTATTAATACATATACTGTTGTTCTGGTGGTACAGGGATACTATATAATATGAGAATTACCAGTATTATATACATATACTGTAGTTATGGTGATCCAGGGATACTATATAATATTGAGAATTACTGGTATTAATACATATACTGTAGTTCTGGTGATCCAGGGATACATAATATTGAGAATTACTGGTATTAGTACATATACTGTAGTTCTGGTTGGTACAGGGATACTATATAATATTGAGAATTACTGGTATTATACATATGCTGTAGTTCTGGTTGGTACAGGGATACTATATAATATTGAGAATTACTGGTATTAATACATATATGTAGTTCTGGTTGTACGGGGATACTATATAATATGAGAATTACCGGTTATTAATACCTATACTGTAGTTCTGGTTGTACGGGGATACTATATAATATTGAGAATTACTGGTATTAATACATATACTGTAGTTCTGGTTGGTACGGGGATACTATATAATATTGAGAATTACTGGTATTTAATACATTACTGTAGTTTGGTTGGTACAGGGATACTATCTAATATTGAGAATTACTGGTATTAATACATATACGTGTAGTTCTGGTTGGTACAGGGTACTATATAATATTGAGAATTACTGGTAATCATATACTGTAGTTTGGTTGGTAGGGGATACTATAATATGAGAATTACTGGTATTAATATATACTGTAGTTCTGGTGGTACAGGGATAATATATAATATTGAGAATTACTGGTATTAATACATATACTGTAGTTCTGGTTGGTACAGGGATATATATAATATTGAGAATTACTGGTATTATACATATACTGTAGTTCTGGTTGGTACGGGGGATAATATATAATATGAGAATTACTGGTATTAATACATATACTGTAGTTCTGGTTGGTACAGGGGATACGTATATACTATTGAGAATTACTGGTATTAATACATATACTGTAGTTCTGGTTGGTACGGGGATAATATATAATATTGAGAATTACTGTATTAATACATATACTGTAGTTCTGGTTGGTACAGGGATAATATATAATATTGAGAATTATGGTATTAATACATATACTGTGTTCTGGTTGCGTACAGGGATACTTTAATATTGAGTATTACTGGTATTAATACATATACTGTAGTTCTGGTTGGTACGGGGATACTTTCGGTGCCGTTTGGAGTCAAGAAGGAAATCCCCCCCTTTTAGCTGTTTTTTCCCTCCTCTGGATTAATTGTTAGGTAGGGTTAAAAGGAGGGTTTAAAGGTTGGACTAGATGACACGTCTTTATACATACTATGTTACTATTGATGATCATCCATCTGTCCTAACCTGGGAAAGACAGACCTAATATTGGGGCCTCGTGAAAGAGGCTTTTGTTCCACCTTATGTTAGGAAGTGTTAAAAGTGCTGTATGGAGATGGATTAAAACTGCCCTGATACCCATAACTTGGCATTGTGGTGATATTGTCATGCAAACCACTGCCTCCCTAAATCCCAATGAGCTCATTAAACCTAGGGCTCAGTCAGGCTTACAGGCTCATGGATCCTGCCCTACAATACAACAGACCAACTGCTAACCTGATGTTATTGAACAACTGTACATTTAGAAAGGTATGTATAAGATGCTCTCGTGCACAGCCCACACAGACTGGAACATATAAGATGCCCCCTGCCCAGCTCATACAGACTGGTACATAAAATGTGCCCTCATGCCCAGCTCACATAGACTAAGTTGTAAATTAGATGTGCCCAGCTCTGCCCACACAGATAGAGTAACTTACCCCAGAGCAAGGCCTGACTGAGGTCTGCATGAACTCACTACAGAGGCGGCAGCAGTTAGTGCAGAGCAGGGGATCACAGCGCTGTGAGCAAATGTTTCAGTTTGCTTTTTGGTAGGTGCCGCCCCTGGCATGATACAGAGGATGGACTTTAAAAAGGCCCCATAAAGCCCCAGTTCTCCGTTAACAGTATTAATAATAATAACTATAGACTGACAATCTATATAATGTCACCCTGAACATTTCCTGATAAACTACATTTTACTGCCCACAGATGAAGGCTTTTATTTGAATCTAAAGCTGGTCGCTTGCCAGTATTTTCCCCAAACCAGCCTCCCGTGGCAGGGAAGGGATGATTAATTAAATAGCAAGTACCGTGGTTTTTCTAGCGTGGGTCGTAAAATGTGCATTTGCATGAGGAACAGAAGAACTTGGCAGCCACTTTCTATACAAACTCCTGACAAAACCAGGTAAACAGGGAACAAATCCAAAGGGCAAATGTTATCTGGTAACGGGAATCTGGGATTATTGGATAAGAATGAATGGGTCACTGTTGGTCATTAGGTCTGTTTTACCAATGAAGGGAAAGGGACATGAATGAATAAGGGTGTTAGGAATCAAACGAACGTGATCCTAAAGAAATCGCAGTAAATTCTCTATAAATTAGCAGCAACCAATCGGATGTTAGCTTTGTACTGGGTTACTGCAGTCAGACATCATTATTATGGTTGCAGTAGATTAATAGCACAGGCAAATTTTGCACCTTATGTTGCATGAATATGTCCTGCATATTGTACCAGATGTAAATGGTTCACAATAGTTAAAACATCCCACTAAAACCCCAAGACTGTAATACCCACCTGGAGATGTATTATTCCGACGGCCTAGGCCAGCGGCCAGCCAGATTGAAGCACTATCGGTCGTGGCAAAAGTAGGGGACCGCACAATCAGCTGTTTTCCAAAGTGTCCTACGGCGATTTGAACAAATAGTCAGTCGTGGGCACCCAGAAAAAAATCCAATAATTTTGACCCATACATTAAAATTCGGTGGGCCGGCTCAAAATATTGCATGGTGTGTACTAGCTTAAAGGGTATCTTTAATCCAAACAAATGTAATTTTCAAAAATTATACCTTTAGCTACATCAAGATCCCACTGAAGACTCTGAGAAATCTTCCTTTAAAAATCATCACAGCATTTACAGAGAAAGACCTGTCACTCCAGAAGTAGAAATATAATAGTTTATAGTATTTGAGGTTGAATAAAGACATACGTCTATCCAGTCCAACCCATCTAGCAAAAATCCTCATTTCCTGCCTAACTGTTCATCCAGAGGAAGGGGAAAAAATTCCTTCCTGCTCAAATGGCAATCGGAAATTCCCTGGATCAACTTACTTTATGTATCAATACCAGTAACTTGTCAACATTCCTTGTTTGTAGAAACTCATCAGCTTTTTATTAAACTGACCAATGAACCTGCCATAAACAACATCCACTGGAAGACAGTTCCATAGCTTTACTGTTCTCACAGTGAAAAACCCCTTCCCAACTCTACTTTAGTATCAATACCAGTAACTGTAAAATTCCTTGTTTGTAGAAAAAATCATCCAGCTTTTATTAAACTGACCAATGAACCGCCATAACAACGTCCACTGGAAGACAGTTCCATAGCTTTACTGTTCTCACAGTGAAAAACCCTTCCCAACTCTACTTTATGATCAATACCAGTAACTTGTAACATTCCTTGTTTGTAGAAACTCATCCAGCTTTTTTATTAAACTGACCAATGACCTGCCATAACAACGTCCACTGGAAGACAGTTCCATAGCTTTACCGTTCTCACAGTGAAAAACCCTTTCCCAACTCTACTTATGTATCAATACCAGTAACTTGTAACATTCCTTGTTTGTAGAAATCATCCAGCTTTTTATAAACTGACCAATGAACCTGCCATAATAATATCCACTGGAAGGACAGTTCCATAGCTTTACCGTTCTCACAGTGAAAAACCCTTTCCCAACTCTACTTTATTTATCAATACCAGTAACTTGTAACATTCCTTGTTTGTAGAAACTCATCCAGCTTTTTTATTAAATGACCAATGAAACCTGCCATAACAACGTCCACTGGGAAGACAGTTCCATAACTTACCGTTCTCACAGTGAAAAAACCCTTTCCCAACTTGAAGCCTAAACCTTTTTTCTTCAAGTCTTAAGGGATGTCCTCGTGTCCTTGACATGTCTATTGGTGATCAATGCCCCAGATAGTTTATTGTATGGCCCATTAATGTATTTATACACAGTAATCATATCCCCATGTAAGCGCCTTTTCTCCAGCGTACATAATTGTAACTTTTCCAGTCTCTCTTCATATTCAAGCTCCCCCAATCCCCTTATTCATTTAGTTTCCCTTCTCTGAACCCTTTCCATTTCTAAGACTTCCTTTTTGTACACAGGATTCCAAAATTGCACTGCATATTCCAAATGAGGCCTTACCAATGCTTTGTAAAGAGGAGAATAACATTTTCCTCCCTTGAATCCATACCTCTCTTTATACAAGACAATACCATGCTGGCTCGGCTGTTGCTGCCTGGCAGCTGCTTGCTACCTTTAAGTTGTTATCCACAAAACTCCAAAGATCCCGTTTCCACCAGGGATTCACTTAACAAGAGCCATTATAGTATAAGTGGCACAAGGATTTTTAAGTCCAAAATGCATCACCTTACATTTATAACATTGAATCTCATCTGCCACTTAGCAGCCCAATGTGACAATCTAGTATCCCCCTGCCACACAATTGCACTCTCTGAAGTTTTTAATGGTCGACAAAGTTTTGTATTGTCAGCAAACACAGAAGAAACCTTGCTGACAATACCACTTCCAAATCATTAATAAATAGATTAAATAGAAGCGGCCCCAACACAGAACCCTGTGGCCCCACTTAGCACTTAGTCCATATGATGAAGCCCCATTAACAAACTACTCTCTCCATCTATTCATTAACCAATTTTCTATCCATGTTCAAATGTGATCCCCAGACCAACTGACCTTAGTTATACATTAGTCGCCTATGGGGGACGTATCAAAAGCTTGCAAAATCCAAGTAGTAAACTACATCTACTGCTGTGCCAGAGTCTAAATTTCTACTTATTCCTCATAAAAGCAAGCAAGTTAGTTTGGACAAGATCTACTCCTCCTTAATCATGCATGGTTACTGTAATAATATCTAGTTATAATGTCAGTCCTTGAAACATACTCTAAACATGTTCCCTATTAACTTCCAGGATTTTTCCCACCACTGAAGTTAAACTTACAGGCCTGATATTACCCATTCTGACCTCTAACTAGGATCTTTGTCTGCCTGCCAGCACCACTTTCGCAACCAATTAAGAAACATCAGCAGAGAAAAGAAAAAGAGAGGGGGAGGGAGGGGGAGATGTGTAAGCAGAGCAGTGTCTAGGGAGGAGCTTGTGCAGAACTTATAAAGTGTCGAGACACACAAAAGGCAGTCAGTAGGGTGAGGCCACACTACAACGCACAGGAATCGCGCAAAAAATCGGACGAGTGTTATCGCAGCGATGCGGATATTTTGTGCGCGAGATTCTTGCGCTTTTCGTGCTCGCGTTCGCGTTTTGTGCTGGCGTTTCACCTTTTCGCGTTATGGACACGCATGCGTTAACGCACCAAAAATGGTGAACGCATGCGTACCAAACGCGACACGGATGCGCAATCGCATGCGCATCCGAAATCGCGGGAATTTTGCGTCCCGCAATTCCATTTTAGCGAAACACGTCAGGGCGCAACGCAACGGCGCGAAAGAAAAAACGCGCTAGTGGGCCTAGCCCTAAGAGAGGTGTGGGTAACTGACCTTAGGACCGATCCCACGATACAGCACCACCCAGGTAAACGAGATTGTGCAGGGTATTGCATCGCGGGGATCAGGCGAAGGGTAAAGTAACGCAACTTCTTTAAAGCCCTCAATTCAGTCACGTTAAAGTTTCGCGCACCAGAAGTGCGCGGAAACTTAAGAAGCTGTTTGTGGAGGCGAGCACAGGGCAGGGCCCCCCCAACCCAAAAGGAGAAAGAAAGGGCGCGGGGCGCGAAAAGCCAGCGAAAACCCACGGGCACCAAAAGGGGCGGCGGGGGAAACGGGGGGGGAGAGGCAGAGGGGCCAGAGGGAAGGCGCCCCCGAGGGGGGCAAGAAAGGAGAGAGAGGAAGGGGGCGGGGGGAGGAGCCCAAAGGGGGGACCGCCCAAAAGGGGAAAAGCACACAGAAGGGGTGAGCACAACCATCAGCGGAGCGAGAGAGCGAGCGAGCGAGCGAGCGAGCGAGCGATCGAGCGGGAGCGCGAGCGGAGCGAGCGAGCGAGCCAGCCAAGCAGCGAGCGAGCGAGAGAACGAGCGAGCGAGAGAGCGAGCCAAGCAGCGAGCAAGCTAGCGAGCCGAGCGACCGACAGGACACGACCGACAGACCGACCCATCCCAGCCAGCCAGCCATGCAAGCCGTGCTGCTGGGGTCTGGTGGGCGGGCGGGCGAGCGAGCCGAGCGAGCAGCGAACGATGGCCATAGATGCGAGAGCGGGCTGGCGGGCTGAGCGCTCGATCATCAGCAATCCAAGTCATCGAGCTATCGATCTAGATATCTGAGCTAGTTATCGATGAAGTATAGTTGGCTTATCGAGTATCTATCGAGCTAGCGAGCTACTATCGTCTAATGCCATCAAAGAGCTGCGAGCCAATGATCGAGCGATCGAGTCCAATCATGAGCTAGTATCTGTTCGGTCTGGTAATATTATGTATCCTCTCTCTCCTTATCTATATATCTATAATCAATCATCTATCTAAGCTATCTACCTACTCTCTAACTACCTACCTACACCATCCATCCATCATCCATCCTCTGTCTTTCTTTCTTTCTTTCTTCTTTCTTTTTTTTCATGCTATCTATCTATCGAAACTATCCATATATCTATATCTGTCTGTCTGTCTATCTCTCTATCATCTACCATCCAATCATCTGATCTATCTATCGATCTATCTATCTATTTGCTATCTATCTAGCTATCTTTCTATCCATCAAATAGCGATCGGATCCACTGATCTATCTATATATCATCATCTATCTATATTGGTTGTCTGTTCTAATCAGCTCGTATCTCTCTCTCTCTTTTATCTATCTATCTATATATCGAGCGAGAGAGGGAGCGAGAGGGCGAGCAGCAAAGCAGCGAGCGAGCACGGAGCGAGGAGAGCCAAGCAGCGAGAGAGAGCGGGGGCGGGCGAAGCAGCGAGGGGCGCGCGCGCGAGGGAGCAGCGAGCATCGAGACGCGGAGCGAGCGAGCGACGGACGGTGCGAGAGGAGGAAGCGAGCGAGGCGGCGAGCGAGCGAGCGAGCGAGCTCCGGTACTACACTGGTACATCCCACTCCAGTACTGCACTGACACAACCCACACCAGTACTACACTGGTACATCCCACTCCAGTACTGCA
>CM033470.1:22505599-22508099 GCA_019447015.1 Hymenochirus boettgeri | reverse complement strand
TAATCTACTCTATCTATTCTACTATCTATCTCTCTATCTATCTCCTCATCTATCATCATCCATATACTATATCTGTCCTTTTTGTCTAGTCTCTCTATCATCTATCCATCCAATCATCTATATATCTATCTATATATCTATCTATCATCCATCCATCCATCCATCCATCCATCCATCCATCCATCTATCACATCTATCTATCGTACTATCTATCGATCATTCTATCTATCCCCATATAATCATCTATCTACCATAATCTAATATCTGTTTTCTTGTGTCTATCCTATCCAATCATCTATCTATACTGTCTGTTCCTGGCTTCTAATCATCTATGTACCTCCCCTCCTCCCGCTTCATCCACTCTATCTACTGCTATAATCTTATCTATTATCTATCTACTATCCTATATTTCTAATCTGTCTATCCAATCATGCTATCTATAATCTGTCTGTCTGTCTATCATCTATCATGTATTCTTCTCCCGCTTCTCTCTCTCTTTATTAACGATCAATGGTTATAGATCGTATCTATCATCTATCTATCTATCTCTCTATCTATCTAGTCTTCTGATCGTCTCTGCATCTATCTATCTTATCCAATCATCTTCATCTATCTATCTGATCTACTATCTATCATACTATCTATCCAATCATCTTATCTATATCTGATCTGTCTGATCAATCACTATCGATGGATCTCCCTCTCCGCTTTATCATCTATCTACATCATATCTATATCTGTCTTTTTTGTGCCCCCCCCCCTACCCTCTCCTATCATCTAAATGCATCCAATCATCTATATATCTATCTATATCTCGCTATCTATCTATCTACCTATTTATCTATCTATCCTCTATCTATCTACAGTATCTACTATCTGCTGAATTGTCTATCTATCTATCTATCTATCTATCCAATCAATCTATCTATATCTGTCTGTCTATCTAATCATCTATCTATTATCTCTCTTCTCTCTTTATCTATCTATATCTATCTATCTACTATCTCATCTATCTATCTATCTATCTATCTATCTATCATCTATCACTATCTATCTTTCTATCTATCTATTTATCTTTCTTTCTATCTATCTATCTATCTATCTATCTATCTATCTATCTAACCATATATCTATATCTGTCTTTTTGTCTATCTCTCTATCATCTATCCATCCAATCATCTATATATAGTCTATCTATATATCTATCTATCTATCCATCCATCCAACCATCCATCCATCCATCCATCCATCTATCTATCTATCTATCTATCCATATATCTATCTATCTACCCATATATCTATACTGTCTTTTATGTCTATCTATCCAATTCTATCTATATCTGTCTGTCTGTCTGTCTAATCTCATGTATCTACTCTTTTTATCTCATCCTATCTATCTATCTATCTATCTATCTATCTATCTATCTATCTGCAGAATACTATCTATCTATCTATCTTTCTATCTGCTATCCATCATCTATCTATATCTGTCGGTCTGTCTAATCATCTATCTATGTATCCTTTTCCCCTCTCCTCTCTCTCTTTATCGATCAATCTATCTATCTATCTATCTATCTATCTATCAATCTATCTCTCTATCTATCTATCTATCTATTCTCTCTATCTATCTATCTATCCAAACATCTATCTTTCTATCTATCATCTATCTATCTATCTATCTATCTATCTATCTAATCATCTTTCTATCTACGGTATCTATCTATCTATCTATTTATCTTTCTTTCTATCTATCTATCTATCTATCTATCTATCTATCTATCTATCTAACCATATATCTATATCTGTCTTTTTGTCTATCTCTCTATCATCTATCCATCCAATACTATATATCTATCATAATCATATCCTCATCCATCCATCCATTACTGTCTAACCATATAGATCTTATTATCTGTCTTTTTGTCTATCTATCCAATCATCTATCTATATCTGTCTGTCTCTCTCTCATTATCCATCTCATCTATCTACTATCTATCTATCTATCTATCTATCTATCTACAGTATCTATCTCTGCAGAACTATCTATCTATCTATCTTTCTATCTGTCTATCCAATCATCTCTATCTATATCTGTCTGTCTGTCTAATTACTATCTATTATCTTCCCCTCTCTCTCTCTCTTAATCTATCATCTACTATCTATCATCTATCTATCATCTATCTATCTATCCAATCATCTATCTATATCTGTCTGTCAGTCTGTCTAATCATCTATGTATCTCTCTCTTAATCTATCTCCTCTATTTATCTATCTCAGTATCTATCTATCTGCTGAATCTATCTATCTATCTATCTATCTATCTTTCCAATCATCTATCTATTCGCGGTCTGTCTATCATCTATGTTCTCCCTCTCTCTTTATCCATCTATCTATCTATCTATCTATCTATCTATCTACAGTAATTAGCTCATCGCTATGAATCTATCTATCTATTCTATCTATCTTCTATCCAATCATCTATCTATATCTGTCTTTCTGT
>CM033470.1:22473099-22500599 GCA_019447015.1 Hymenochirus boettgeri | reverse complement strand
ATCTATCTATCTATCTATTTATCTTTCTTTCTATCTATCTATCTATCTATCTATCTAATCTATCTATCTAACCATATATCTATATCTGTCTTTTTGTCTATCTCTCTATCATCTATCCATCCTCATCTATATATCTATCTATAAATCTTACTCCATCCATCCATCCATCTATCTATCTAACCATATATCTATATCTGTCTTTTTGTCTATCTATCCAATCATCTATCTATATCTGTCTGTCTCTCTCTTTAATCCATCATCTATCTATCTATCATCTATCTATCTATCTATCTATCATATCATATCTATCTCAGAAATCTATCTATCTATCTATCTATCTATTTATCTGTCTATCCAATCATCTATCTATATCTGTCTGTCTGTCTAATTATCTATCTAGTATCTTCCCCTCTCTCTCTCTCTTAATCCTATCTATCTATCTATCTATCATCTACTATCATCTTCTATCCCATCATCTATCTATATCTTGTCTGTCCTCGTCTAATCATCTATGTATCTCTCTCTCTCTCTCTTTATCTATCTCTCTATTTATCTATCTATCAGTATCTATCTATCTGCTGAATCTATCTATCTATCTATCTATCTATCTATCTATCTATCTTCTATTTTTTCAATCATCATCTATATCTGTCTGTCTTCAATCATCTATCTACTCCTCCTTTATCCTCTATTATTTCTATCTTCTATCTATCTATCTACAGTAATTATCTATCGCAGAATTACTAATCTATCTATCTATCTATCTGTCTAATCCAATCATCTATCTATACATGTCTGTCTGTCTAATCATCTATCTATCTTATCTCTCCCCTCTCTCTCTCTTCTTTATCTACTATCTATCTATCTATCTATCTATCTATCTATCTGTCTGTCTATCGATCCAATACTATCTATTCTGCCTGTCTGTCTGTCTAATCATCTATGTATGTATCTCCTCTCTCCCCTCTTTATCTATCTATCTATCATCTATTCATCCAATCATCTATCTATCTATCTATCTATCTATCTATCTATCATCTATCTATCAGTCATGGTCTGGTCTTCTGCCTGCCTATCTTCTATCGTATAATCTCTATCTACTATCATCTATACTATTCATTTATTATCGCTATCTTCTATCTATCTCTCTATTTGTCTATCTATATCTGTCTGTCGCTCATCTATCTATCTATCCAATCATCATCTCTCTCTCTATATCTATCTATCTATCTATCTATCTATCTATCCTATCTAATCTACTATCTATCTATCTATCTATCTATCTATCCAATCATCTATCTCTCTCTCTCTATATCTTATCTATCTATCTATCTATCTATCTATCCAATCATCTATCTATCTATCATCATCTTCTATCTATCAGTCGACACTCATACATCTATCCAGTCCATTAGTCCATCCATGCCAGCCATTACCACCTCCCTCATTGTAGAGCCATCTCCATCTATATCTATCTATCATCTATCTACTATCATCTATCATATTCAGCATCGATCTATCTATGCTATCTATCTATCTATCATTATCTATCTATCTATTTCTATCATCTATCTATCTATCTATCTATTTATCTGTCTATCTATATCTGTCTGTCTGTCTCTATCTACATCTATCTATCCAATCAGCTATCTCTCTCCTCTATATCTATCTATCTATCTATCTATCTATCTTTCATCTATCTATATCTATCTATCTAACTATCTATCTATCATCTATCATCTATCGATCTAGCGACTATCTATCTATCTATCTATCTATCTATCCATTTATCATCTATCCATCTATCCATCATCTATCTACTCTATCTATCATCTGTCTGTTGTCTGTCTGTCTGTCTGTCTGTCTGTCTGTCTGTCTGTCTGTCAGTCTTTTCTTCTGTCTAGTCGTCTATCTATCTCTTTATCTAATTAGCAACAGTGTGCACTCTACCTTAAGTCGTTCATAATGCCAGGGTTCTACTGCAGATCTATAAAATATCCAACCATAGTAACACGTAGAGCACTCTCAGGACTTGTTGAAAAAATCTTAACTTTTATTCCATAAGCAGCAAACAGATAGCGACGTTTCGGTCTTTGTCTCAGACCTTTCTGAAGCCAGAAAGTTAAAGATTTTTTAAAGATTTTTTCAACAAGTCCTGAGAGTGCTCTACATGTTACTGTGGTTGGATATCTATCTATCTATCTATCTATCTATCTATCCATCCAATCATCTATCTATCATCTTCTATATATGTATGTCGTGCGCGGTCTGCGCCTCGTCAGTCGTATCTAGTCATCTATCTATCACTATCTATCATCTATCTATCTATCTCCTCTCTATCTATATATCTACTATCTACAGATCATCTATCAACCGTATCTATCTATCTATCTATCTATCTAATCATCATCTATCTATCTCTCTCTCTATCTATATATCTATCTATCTATCCAATCATCTTATCAACCTATCTATCTATCTATCTATCTATCTATCTCTATCTATCTATCTATCTATCTATCTATCTATCCGCCTGGAAGGTCCTAAAGTCTAACGTCTAACCTGGGAGGGCCCTGGGCCTGCAAGTGGGAGGGGCCCCAAGCCATGAGTGGAGGGGCCCCAGCGAGCCATGAATGGGAGGGGCCACGAGCACATGAGTGGGAGGGCCGTGGGAGGCTGCAAGGGAAACCAAGGGGCTGCAAGGGGAGGGGCCATGGGGGCCCATGAGGAGGAGGAAACATGAGAGGGGACTGTCACATGTTTTCAGTCGTGCAGGAGCAGAAGTGCAGGGGATCTGGTGATGCTGCAACCATATCGCACATAAATGTAAATATCTTCAAAATGATGAATAATAATAATGAAAGTAAAATTGCAAAAATCCTCAGGAAAGCAATTCCTGTCATTTACCTAAAGTCACTTTGGACCACAGTTACCCTTAATGTAGTTGTAAATTAGCCTAGTTGGAGTGCTTCCACAATTCTTGTAATGAATGTATTTATTGGGAGGCTTGTCAGCCTCCATGTGGTAATAGCACCCCCACACCCCCTTTTTGGGAGGTCCTAGCCTTTAATATAAAGCACTGGATGGCCTCTTCCCTCATTTTAAAAGCCAAAGGGCTGGGGGGAAGGGAGAGAGCCTGTTATTGGATCCAGTTTGTAAGATCGATAGAAGATAGTAATAGATAGATCGCTAGTAGATTAGATAGACTAGATAGATAGATAGATAGATAGTACGCATAGCCTGACTAGATGATGCTGTCGTGATGTGTAGATCGGATAGTTGAGATACTGATGCTTGTGTGTGATGCTGATGTGATGTGTGTGTAGTAGATGAGGATGTTCGCGTTGGACCTTCCAGACGGTGTTCCCTTGACGTGGTTGGAAGGCTTTTCATTCATGTGATCACAGTAACTGTATACTAAAACCCCTTTGCTTATAAAGTCCCCATTGTGCGATAATATGTAATGTATGGGGCCCAGGAATGTCACTTGATTATCTTTGCTAGTTTGTATAATGTTTGACCAGATCGATGGTGGATGGATGGATAGATGTGTATATTGGATGATAGAGTCGATAGTAGTATGATTGGTGTGTGTACGACATCGTGTGTGATGTGTGTAGTAGCTACGCTAGATAATGGATAGATAGATAGATGATCGATGTCGCAGACAGACATAATGCCAGATAAGAGAGAGAGAGAGAGATACATAGATAGATGATTAGACACAGACAGATATAGATAGATATTGATGATAGATTATTGGATAGATAGACAGACAGACAGACATAGCTAGATGATACTAGACGACAGACAGAACAGACACACATTAAAGGACTGTGGGAGAACTCCAATTAGGCTAATTTACAACATACTTTTAGGGAAGTGCTACTGATCTGGTCAAACATTTATACAAACATAGAAAGATAGAGAGATGATAGATAGATGATTGGATAGATATATGGTCTGTCTATCTATCTATCTATCTATCTATCCAGTCATCTATCTCTGTCTGTCTGTCTGTCTGGATAGGTCCTAAGCACCAGACCGAAACGTTGCCACTTGCTGGTGTGATTTTCACAAGACCTGTGAATGCTCTAATACATTTTGGTACTGCTATGCATCATGGGATCAGAAGCCACCAGGCAAGACTGGAAAAAGGTCTGTAAGGTAGAGTGCACACTATTTTGCTTTGATATCTGTCTATCTATCTCTCTGAGATACTGACACACCACACATATATACGGACATTCATACACACACCACACTGCACTGACATTCACATACACATATACATGCACTTACACATACATTGATATATTGACACACTGGCACATGCTCTGACATACTGACACACACAGACACTGCTGTAATACTGACATCACACAGACACACAATGACATAATGGCACACACCAACTTATCTGTGTACCTAGCAATCACCTGCTACTAACATGCCCCAATCCCCACCTAACAGCCCAGCTAGGCACAGTTTCCACACATTGGTGCAAAATGGCCAGCCAGGATGCTGGGTAATGTGCCCTGACATGTCAGGAGTGGGACCTGGCATTTACTTTAAAGGCCCTCCTTCTCCTTCCCCCCACGGGTGTCTGACGGGTCTGGAGGCAGCTATGCATGGCGCGGGTCCGTCGCGGGCAGGGGCGGGTCTAGCGGTACTGGTGCGAGATCCGGCAAGGAATATAATACAGTTTGTGTGCCCAGGAAGTTCCTCCCGTCCTATTTCATTTCCCTTTAGTTTAGGGCACATCCCAGCAGAGTAGAAAGATGCTAGCAGTAGGCGGCAATAGGATGGTTAATAATGCATAGATATACATTGCATGATGATATGTTGTCACTGGAGTTATAATATGTTATTTAAAGTTTCAATGCCAGTTATAAATGTTTGACTGCGACCTTCTTCCCTCCAACATAACTGTGGTGTGTAGTTTATTGGGTCACAGGTCCGACTGTCCTTGTCATGAACTTTCCCCCTTATTTTCTATACTTACTTGCTGGTACAGACACTATGGAGTCAGGAACACCATAAGGAACACGCAAAGGAGAAGCCCACCCACACACGTGTACAACCTGGGAGCAGGAGGGGCCTATTCAGCGCCATTCATTGCTTCAGGCATACAGGAAAGCTTCGCAGGAGTGAGGGGGGAGCTACGACACTGATAAGTCTACAACTCTTAAAGCAGGCTATTGGATTGCTGGCATGTCAATCAAAAATCCGGGACACATCTTAGAAATCGGATTTTGCTTGAAATTACAGTTCCTTGTCTTCTGAGTCTGTGACAGTCACATGATATGACCTGCAACCTTTCTCCATCCTTTTCTCTACCTATGGACACCTTAGGGAGATATAAAAATTTTCAGGCTTGTGGCTTTAAAAATGATTGTGAAGTTTGAGTGCTCTTATATGCATCTGATGATGCTCCAGACTGATACTTGGGAGAAGGTTACTAGCTAAATCCTTTATTTATAGTAAGCAAAGGGCAGGCATTTAAAGCAGAATTAGATAGGGATATGGGCCATATTAATAAGCCGCGGCCTTCTTTTTAGCGATCCGCAACTTTAACTATCGAGAACCTTCACAAGTTCGGTATTGTAATTTACAATCGTTACCCGATCGCAGATTAATGATTGATTTAACGATCGTAAATTTACGATACCGAACTCAAAGATTTACGTTCCCCCTAGTTTTCTACTGCACGGTATTCTACGATCGAATGTTCGTTAATTAACAAACGGTTGGTCTTAAATGTACGATCGCAAATTTACGTCCACGATTGTAAATGAACTAACCCGCGGTATCGCTAAAAAGCCGTATTAAATACCAAAGCCACATTTGCCTGGAGCAATTTGCAACCTCTGGGTAAATGAGGCCCTTAGTTTATATTACAACTTCCTAGTTATTCTACATATAGTTATTCTACATATTCTCTCCCATTTTGAAAAATCTGTTGATTTCATACCCCTTGCTGTTCCCTGCTGTTGACATTAGTGAGCTGACATTTCAGGTTCTAACGGTCCTTCTTCTTCCCAGAATGCACCACATCCTTGGAATGTTCCTAACAGTAATTTCTACTGATTGGCTGTTGGATGGGTCAAACTCTCAGATCTCTACTGAGCAACTGAATCAACCCAGGCCTGGGTCAAGGGCAAGACATAACGGTCTCTATTAGGGTCCTGCAAACAGGAAGTCAGTATTTCACAATCATTTATTTATACACGACACAATGCTGAATGGGCAGGTTAAGGTCAATAATGGGAAATACTGCTCTTTTTTCTTTAAGTATATGTATTTGCACTGAACTTCCCCTTTAAGCTCATACAGATTGTTGTTCCATTACTTAAAATAATAAAAATACAAAATCTCCCCCATTTCTGTGGTGTAGGCGCCGTCCGCGTTCGGTAAATGTAACCGCGTAATTGTCAGCTCATTATACATTTTTTCAAGGTTCTATTGGATTGCTAAGCACACCCACACTTCATCTGAAGTCATTTTTTTCCCCCCTTTTATCTTGTTTTTCTGCATTAATACATTAATACATGTCCACTGTGCCCTGTCGCAGACATAAAGGAAGATGAAAGCTTGAGATATGTACAGGTAACTTGAGGGAATGCGTTTAGACACACACAAAGGCTATATTCTCTTTGAGAACACCCAAACATATGAAGGGAATTCAAAAGATTAGCATCGGTAACCCATTATCATTATCAATTGAATGCTTGATTTTGATTGGACTTTTCTTGTTATATTCTGATATCTTGTAATCATTTGATTCTGATTGGACCTTTCTGTTTCTATTGGGATATCTTGTAATTGACTAATCGATTAAAAGGTTTGTTTTTAATCGCACCGTGACACAGGGCACAACCACCTACTGACTTCCCTCCATTCCTGTTGCAGCCATACTTAAGGGTAACACATGAATGAAAAGCCTTCCAACCACGTCAAGGTAACCCCAGTCTGAAGGTCCTAACTTCTAACGTCTAGCAAAATCGTATTGAAGTATAAGCAATTGAAAGGTTAGAAGTTAGGACCTTCCAGACTGGGGTTACCTTGATGTGGTTGGAAGGCTTTTCATTCATGTTATCACGTAATTGTATACTAAAACCCCTTTGTTTATAAAGTATGCCAGTGTGCAGTAATATGATATTGTATGGGGCCAGGAATGTGCATTGATTATCTTTTCTATGTTTATATATATAGAGAGATATACTGTATATACAGATAATATGATATTGTAGGGGGCCCGGAATGTGCATTGATTATCTTTTCTATGTTTATATATAGAGATATACTGTAATATACAGATAATATGATATTGTATGGGGCCCAGAATGTTCATTGATTATCTTTTCTATTTGTATAAATGTTTGACCAGATCAGTAGCACTTTCCGCTTAATGTAGTTGTAATTAGCCTAATTGGAGTCTTCCACTCCTTTATTGTATGTACCCCACCTGACACAGGTCACACACTTACTGATCTACTTATCCATTCTGTGGCAGCCATAGGGTAACTAAATTCAAAGATCAAATTTTGATTTAAACCCAAAAAAAATGTTTTAACCCCCATTCTGACCCACGAACCACACACTTATTGACCTACCCTTCCATTTCCGTGGCAGCCATACTTAAAGGGGAATTGTCAAAAACATTTTTTTGACCAATAATCAAAAAGGTTAATTTTTTAAACCCCCAACCTGACAGAGGTACATACACCTACTGACATACCCTTCTTATTTCCGTGGCAGCCATACTTAAAGGGTAACTATAGTAAAAAAACAAATTTTGATCAATAATTTAAAAAGTTTGTTTTTTTATACCAGGTCAAGGTAATTCATCATCTGGACTATACTGAATACAAACGTAAAACACTATTTGTTTTTTTAACTTCTAACCAGACAACAGGACTACAACCCAACTGAACTACCCATTCATTCATGTGCAACTATATTTAAAGGTAAGTATAGTCAAAAAACACATTTTGACCAACAGCACAAAGAGTATTTTATCCCCCAACCTGAAACATGTACACACACCAACCGGCCCATTTCCCCATATTTAAAGGGTAAGTTAAAAACAACAATGCCTCATCTTGCCATTAGTGAGTTTTAAAATCTGCACACAAACACACACATTCCCCTTCAAGCCAAATTCAAATTTATACTTAAACTTTCCCTTTCTAGTTACATAGTGATTTTGTACTCATTTGATTCTAATTGGACCTTTCTTGTTGCATTGTGATATCTAGTAATCGTTTGTTCTGATTGGACCTTTCTGTTGTATTGTCATATCTTGTAACGTTTGATTCTATTGGACCTTTCTTGTTGCATTGTGATATCTAGTAATCGTTTGATTCTGATTGGACCTTTCTTGTTATTGTGATATCTGTAATCGTTTGATTCTGATTGGACCTTTCTTGTTGTATTGTGATATCTTGTAATCGTTTGATTCTAATTGGACCTTTCTTGTTGCATTGTGATATCTAGAATTGTTTGATTCTAATTGGACCTTTCTTGTTGCATTCTGATATCTAGTAATCGTTTGATTCTGATTGGACCTTTCTTGTTGAATTGGGATATCTTGTAATCGTTTGATTCTGATTGGACATTACTTGTTGTATTCTGATATTTTGTAATTACTTGATTTTGATTGGACCTTACTTGTTATATTCTGATGTCTTGTAATTGCTTGATTTTGATTGGACCTTTCTTGTTATATAGTGATATTTTGTAATTGCTTGATTTTGATTGGACCTTTCTTGTTATATGGTTATATCTTGTAATCGTTTGATTTTGATTGGACCTTTCTTGTTATATGGTTAAATCTTGTAATCGTTTGATTTTGATTGGACCTTTCTTGTTATATGGTTATATCTTGTAATCGTTTGATTTTGATTGGACCTTTCTTGTTATATGGTTATCTTTAATCGTTTTGATTTTGAATGCAACAAGAAAGGTCCAATTAGAATCAAACAATTACAAGATATCACAATACAACAAGAAAGGTCCAATCAGAATCGATTATCTTTTCTATGTTTATATATAGAGAGAGATATACTGTATATACAGATAATATGATATTGTATGGGGCCCATACAATATCATATTATCTGTATATACAGTATATCTCTCTCTATAGCAAGGCCTGAGCGTCTGCATGAACTCACTACAGAGGCGGCAGTTAGTGCAGAGCAGGGGGATCACAGCGCTGTGAGCAAATGTTTCAGTTTGCTTTTTGGTAGGTGCGCCCCTGGCATGATACAGAGGATGGACTTTAAACAGGCCCCATAAAGCCCCAGTTCCTCCGTTAACAGTATTAATAATAATAACTATAGACCTGACAATCTATATAATGTCACCCTGAACATTTCCTGATAAACTACATTTTACTGCCCACAGATGAAAGGCTTTTTATTTGAATCTAAAGCTGGTCGCTTGCCAGTTATTTTCCCCAAACCAGCCTCCCGTGGCAGGGAAGGGATGATTAATTAAATAGCAAGTACCGTGGTTTTTCTAGCGTGGGCGTAAAATGTGCATTTGCATGAGGAACAGAAGAACTTGGCAGCCACTTTCTATACAAACTCCTGACAAAACCAGGTAAACAGGGAACAAATCCAAAGGGCAAATGTTATCTGGTAACGGGAATCTGTGGATTATTGGATAAGAATGAATGGGTCACTGTTGGTCATTAGGTCTGTTTTACCAATGAATGGAAAGGGACATGAATGAATAAGGGTGTTAGGAATCAACGAACGTGATCCTAAAGAAATCGCAGTAAATTCTCTATAAATTAGCAGCAACCAATCGGATGTTAGCTTTGTACTGGGTTACTGCAGTCAGACATCATTTTATTGGTTGCAGTAGATTAATAGCACAGGCAAACTTTTGCACCTTATGTTGCATGAATATGTCCTGCATATTGTACCAGATGTAAATGTTCACAATAGTTAAAACATCCCACTAAAACCCCAAGACTGTAATACCCACCTGGAGATGTATTCATTCCGACGGCCATTAGCCAGCGGCCAGCCAGATTGAAGCACTATCGGTCGTGGCAAAAGTAGGGGACCGCACAATCAGCTGTTTTCCAAAGTGTCCTATCGGCGATTTGAACAAATAGTCAGTCGTGGGCACCCAGAAAAAAATCCAATAATTTTGACCCATACATTAAAATTCCGGTGGGCCGGCTCAAAATATTGCATGGTGTGTACCTAGCTTAAAGGGTATCTTTAATCCAAACAAATGTAATTTTCAAAAATTATACCTTTAGCTACATCAAGATCCCACTGAAGACTCTGAGAAATCTTCATTTAAAATCATCACAGCATTTACAGAGAAAGACCTGTCACTCCAGAAGTAGAAATTATAATAGTTTATAGTATTTGAGGTTGAATAAAGACATACGTCTATCCAGTCCAACCCATCTAGCAAAATCCTCATTTCCTGCCTAACTGTTCATCCAGAGGAAGGGGAAAAAATTCCTTCCTGACTCCAAATGGCAATCGGAAATTTCCCTGGATCAACTCTACTTTATGTATCAATACCAGTAACTTGTAACATTCCTTGTTTGTAGAAACTCATCCAGCTTTTTATTAAACTGACCAATCTATCTATCTATCCATCTATCATCTATCTATCTATCTATCTATCTATCTATCTATCTATCTATCTATCTATCTATCTATCTATCCATCTATCATCTATCTATCTATCTATCTATCATCTATCTATCAATCTATCTATCTATCTATCTATCTATCATCTATCTATCTATCTATCTATATATCTATCTATCTATCTATCTATCATCTATCTATCTATCTATCTATCATCTAATAGATAGATAGATAGATAGATAGATAGATAGATAGATAGATAGATAATTGGATAGATAGATAGATAGATAGATGATCAGACAGACAGACAGAATGACAGATAAAGAGAGAGAGAGAGAGATACATAGATAGATGATTAGACACAGACAGATATAGATAGATGATTGGATAGATAGATTATTGGATAGATAGACAGACAGACAGACAATAGCTAGATGATAGCTAGACGACAGACAGACAGACAGACACATTACAAGGACTGTGGGAGAACTCCAATTAGGCTAATTTACAACTACTTTTAGCGGAAGTGCTACTGATCTGGTCAAACATTTATACAAACATAGAAAGATAGAGAGATGGATAGATAGATGATTGGATAGATAGATTGGTCTGTCTATCTATCTATCTATCTATCTATCCAGTCATCTATCTCTGTCTGTCTGTCTGTCTGGATAAAGGTCCTAAGCACCAGACCGAAACGTTGCCACTTGCTGCGTGTGATTTTCACAAGACCTGTGAATGCTCTAATACATTTTGTGTACTGCTATGCATCATGGGATCAGAAGCACCCAGGCAAGACTGGAAAAAGGTCTGTAAGGTAGAGTGCACACTATTTGCTTTTGATATCTGTCTATCTATCTCTCTGAGATACTGACACACACACATATATACGGACATTCATACACACACACATGCACTGACATTCACATACACATATACATGCACTTACACATACATTGATATATTGACACACTGGCACATGCTCTGACATACTGACACACACAGACACTGCTGTAATACTGACATGCACACAGACACACAATGACATAATGGCACACACACACATTATCTGTGTACCTAGCAATCACCTGCTACAGTAACATGCCCCAATCCCCACCTGACAGCCCAGCTAGGCACAGTTTCCACACATTGGTGCAAAATGGACCAGCCAGGATGCTGGGTAATGTGCCCTGACATGGGTCAGGAGTGGGACCTGGCAGTTTACTTTAAAGGCCCTTCCTTTCTCCTTCCCCCCAACGGGTGTCTGACGGGTCTGGAGGCAGCTATGCATGGCGCGGGTCCGTCGCGGGCAGGGGCGGGTCTAGCGGTACTGGTGCGAGATCCGGCAAGGATATAAATATCAGTTTGTGTGCCCAGGAAGTTCCTCCCGTCCCTATTTCATTTCCCTTTAGTTTTAGGGCACATCCCAGCAGGAGTAGAAAGATGCTAGCAGTAGGCGGCATAGGATGGTTAATATGCATAGATATACATTGCATGATGATATGTTGTCACTGGAAGTTATAATATGTTATTTAAAGTTTCAATGCCATGTTATAAAATGTTTGACTGCGACCTCTTCCCTCCAACATAACTGTGGTGTGTAGTTTATTGGGTCACAGGTCCGACTGTTCCTTGTCATGAACTTTCCCCCTTATTTTCTATACTTACTTGCTGGTACAGACACTATGGAAGTCCAGGAACACGCATAAGGAACACGCAAGAGGAGAAGCCCCACCCACACACAGTGTACAACCTGGGAGCAGGAGGGGCCTATTCAGCGCCATTCATTGCTTCAGGCATACAGGAAAGCTTCGCAGGAGTGAGGGGGGAGCTACGACACTGATAAGCTACAACTCTTAAAGCAGGCTATTGGATTGCTGGCATGTCAATCAAAAATCCGGGACACATCTTAGAAATCGGGATTTTGCTTGTAAATTTACAGTTCCTTGTCTTTCTGAGTCTGTGACAGTCACATGATGACCTGCAACCTTTCTCCATCCTTTTCTCTACCTATGGACACCTTAGGGAGAATAAAAAATATTTTCAGGCTTGTGGCTTTAAAAATGATTGTGAAGTTTGAGTGCTCTTATGATGCAGCTGATGATGCTCCAGACTGATACTTGGGAGAAGGTTACTGAGCTAAATCCTTTATTTATAGTAAGCAAAGGGCAGGCATTTAAAGCAGAATTAGATTAGGGATATAGGGCCATATTAATAAAGCCGCGGCCTTGCTTTTTAGCGATTCCGCAACTTTAACTATCGAGAACCTTCACAAGTATCGGTATTGTAAATTTACAATCGTTAAACCGATCGCAGATTAATGATTGATTTAACGATCGTAAATTTACGATACCGAACTCATAGATTTACGTTCCCCCTAGTTTTCTACTGCACGGTATTCTACGATCGAATGTTCGTTAATTAACAAACGGTTGGTCTTAAATGTACGATCGCAAATTTACGTCCACGATTGTAAATGAACTAACCCGCGGTATCGCTAAAAAGCCTGTATTAAATACCAGAAGCCACATTTGCCTGGAGCAATTTGCACCTCTGGGTAAATGAGGCCCTTAGTTTATATTACACATTCCTAGTTATTCTACATATAGTTATTCTACATATTCTCTCCCATTTTGAAAAATCTGTTGATTTCATACCCCTTGCTGTTCCCTGCTGTTGACATTAGTGAGCTGACATTTCAGGTTCTAACGGTCCTTCTTCTTCCCAGAATGCACCACATCCTTGGAATGTTCCTAACAGTAATTTCTACTGATTGGCTGTTGGATGGGTCAAACATGCTCAGATCTCTACTGAGCAACTGAATCAACCCAGGCTCTGGGTCAAGGGCAAGACCATAACGGTCTCTATTAGGGGTCCTGCAAACAGGAAGTCAGTATTTCACAATCATTTATTTATACACAGACACAATGCTGAATGGGCAGGTTAAGGTCAATGGAATGGGAAAATACTGCTCTTTTTTCTTTAAAGTATATGTATTTGCACTGAACTTCCCCTTTAAGCTCATACAGATTGTTGTTCCATTACTTAAAATAATAAAAAATACAAAATCTCCCCCATTTCTGTGGTGTAGGCGCCGTCCGCGTTCGGTAAATGTACACAGCGTAATTGTCAGCTCATTATACATTTTTTCAAGGTTCTATTGGATTGCTAAGCAACACCCACACTTCATCTGAAGTCATTTTTTTCCCCCCTTTTATCTTGTTTTTCTGCATTAATACATTAATACATGTCACTGTGCCCTGTCTGACAGACATAAAGGAAGATGAAAGCTTGAGATATGTACAGGTAACTTGGAGGAATGCGTTTAGACACACACAAAAGGCTAATATTCTCTTTGAGAACACCCAAACATATGAAGGGAATTCATAAAGGATTAGCATCGGTAACCCATTATCAATTATACAAATTGAATGCTTGATTTTGATTGGACCTTTCTTGTTATATTCTGATATCTTGTAATCATTTGATTCTGATTGGACCTTTCTTGTTCTATTGGGATATCTTGTAATTGACTAATCGATTAAAAGGTTTGTTTTTTAATCGCCAACGTGACACAGGGCACACACCTACTGACCTTCCCCTCCATTCCTGTTGCAGCCATACTTAAAGGGTAACACATGAATGAAAAGCCTTCCAACCACGTCAAGGTAACCCCAGTCTGGAAGGTCCTAACTTCTAACGTCTAGCAAAATCGTAATTGAAGTATAAGCAATTGAAAAGGTTAGAAGTTAGGACCTTCCAGACTGGGGTTACCTTGATGTGGTTGGAAGGCTTTTCATTCATGTTATCACAGTAATGTATACTAAAACCCCTTTGTTTATAAAGTATGCCAGTGTGCAGATAATATGATATTGTATGGGGCCCAGGAATGTGCATAATCAGATGGATGGATGGATGGATAGAAAGATAAGATTGATGGATAGATAGTGATAGATGATTGGAGTAGAGGAGATAGATAGATGATAGATAGATAGATAGATAGAGATATAGATAGGATAGATAGATAGATGATCAGACAGACAGACAGAATGACAGATAAAGAGAGAGAGGAGAGATACATAGATAGATGATTAGACACAGACAGATATAGATAGATGATTGGATAGATAGATTATTGGATAGATAGACAGACAGACAGACATAGCTAGAGTAGCTAGACGACAGACAGACAGACAGACAGACACATAAAGGATGGGGGAGAACTCCAATTAGGCTAATTTACAACTACTTTGCGGAGAGTGCTACTGATTGGTCAAACATTTATACAAACATAGAAAGAAGAGAGAGATAGATAGATGATTGGATAGATAGATTGGTTGTCTATCGTTATCTACTATCTCATCTATCTATCAGTCATCTATCTCTGTCTGTCTGTCTGTCTGGATAAAGGTCCTAAGCACCAGACCGAAACGTTGCCACTTGCTGCGTGTGATTTTCACAAGACTGTGAATGCTCTAATACATTTGTGTACTGCTATAGCATCATGGGATCAGAAGCACCCAGGCAAGACTGGAAAAGGTTGAAGGTAGAGTGCCACACTATTTGCTTTTGATATCTGTCTATCTATCTCTCTGAGATACTGACACACACACATATATACGGAACATCATACACAACACATGCACTGACATTCACATACACATATACATGCACTTACACATACATTGATATATTGACACACTGGCACATGCTCTGACATACTGACACACACAGACACTGCTGTAATACTGACATGCACACAGACACACAATGACAAATGGCACACACACACATTATCTGTGTACCTAGCAATCACCTGCTACAGTAACATGCCCAATCCCCACCTGACAGCACGCTAGGCACAGTTTCCACACATTGGTGCAAAATGGACAGCCAGGATGCTGGGTAATGTGCCCTGACAGGGTCAGGAGTGGGACCTGGCAGTTTACTTTAAAGGCCCTTCCTTTCTCTTCCCCCAACGGGTGTCTGACGGGTCTGGAGGCAGCTTGCATGGCGCGGGTCCGTCGCGGGCAGGGGGGGCTCTAGCGGTACTGGTGCGAGATCCGGCAAGGAATAAATATCAGTTTGTGTGCCCAGGAATTCCTCCGTCCCTATTTCATTTCATATATAGAGAGATATACTGTATATACAGATAATATGATATTGTATGGGGCCCAGGAATGTTCATTGATTATCTTTTCTATGTTTGTATAAATGTTTGACCAGATCAGTAGCACTTCCGCTTAATGTAGTTGTAAATTAGCCTAATTGGAGTGCTTCCACAATCCTTGTATTGTATGTACCCAACCTGACACAGGTACACACACTTACTGATCTACTTATCCATTTCTGTGGCAGCCATAGGGTAACTAAATTCAAAGATCAAATTTTGATTTATAACCCAAAAAAAATGTTTTAACCCCCATTCTGACCCACGAACACACACTTATTGACCTACCCTTCCATTTCCGTGGCAGCCATACTTAAAGGGGAATTGTCAAAAACATTTTTTGACCAATAATCAAAAAGGTTAATTTTTTAAACCCCCAACCTGACAGAGGTACATACACCTACTGACATACCCTTCTATTTCCGTGGCAGCCATACTTAAAGGGTAACTATAGTAAAAAAACAAATTTTGATCAATAATTTAAAAAGTTTGTTTTTTTATACCAGGTCAAGGTATATCATCATCTGGACTATACTGAATACAACAGTAAAACAATATTTGTTTTTTTAACTTCTAACCAGACACAGGTACATACACCAACTGAACTACCCATTCATTCATGTGGCAACTATATTTAAAGGTAAGTATAGTCAAAAAACACATTTTGACCAATCAGCAAAAGAGTATTTTATCCCCCAACCTGAAACATGTACACACACCAACCGGCCCATTTACCCATATTTAAAGGGTAAGTTAAAAACAACAATGTCCTCATCATTGCCATTAGTGAGTTTTAAAATCTGCAGCACAAACACACACATTCCCCTTCAAGCCAAATTCAAAATTTATACTTAAACTTTCCCTTTCTAGTTACATAGTGATATGTTGTACTCATTTGATTCTAATTGGACCTTTCTTGTTGCATTGTGATATCTAGTAATCGTTTGATTCTGATTGGACCTTTCTTGTTGTATTGTGATATCTTGTAATCGTTTGATTCTGATTGGACCTTTCTTGTTGTATTGTGATATCTTGTAATCGTTTGATTCTAATTGGACCTTTCTTGTTGCATGTGATATATAGTAATGTTTGATTCTGAATTGGACCTTATCTTGTTGCATTCTGATATCTAGTAATCGTTTGATTCTGATTGGACCTTTCTTGTTGAATTGGAATCTGTAATCGTTTGATTCTGATTGGACATTACTTGTTGTATTCTGATATTTTGTAATTACTTGATTTTGATTGGACCTTACTTGTTATATTCTGATGTCTTGTAATTGCTGATTTTGATTGGACCTTTCTTGTTATATAGTGATATTTTGTAATTGCTTGATTTTGATTGGACCTTTCTTGTTATATGGTTATATCTTGTAATCGTTTGATTTTGATTGGACCTTTCTTGTTATATGGTTAAATCTTGTAATTGTTTGATTTTGATTGGACCTTTCTTGTTATATGGTTATATCTTGTAATCGTTTGATTTTGATTGGACCTTTCTTGTTATATGGTTATATCTTGTAATCGTTTGATTTTGATTGGACCTTTCTTGTTATATGGTTATATCTTGTAATCGTTTGATTCTGATTGGACCTTTCTTGTTATGTAATATTTTTAATGGGTATTGGCTTAGAAATTTTTTTTGTAGAATCTTTTTTGCCAGAAAGGATATTTATGTTTCATATTTTTCTATATTGGGTTGATCCTTTTTTTTATCCTTTATCGCTGGTCTTGTTTTTACATTATATAATAAATATTTATTTTCTCTATCAAATCCTTGTACAGAGACCCAAAGGAGAGGGGAAGGTCAATCCCATGTTTGAATGTTAAATTGATCTATTGTTGGACCATATGTTCAAGTTGACTAATGTATGGCCAGTGTTACAAAGTAATTCTGGTACTGATGCAGACAAAGCTTATGGTCCATCACTGCTGGGTAAAAGGAGAGTGGACTATTATTTTTTTCTTGATGTGACTTATTGACATAAATCGACCCCTGGTCTTTATGTCGGAGTTGCCATGGTGCATGTTATGGAGTACCATTGTTATCTGATAAATAAAACACACGGTAATTATGTCTAACATTGTTGAGTCACAGTCATCGTTTGGCAAAAATATTTACAGATTGTACTTCCTAAAAGGAAAAAAGGTCATTGAATGGTCTTGAATGAAACTGAATATTGTCTTTAATCATCAAGAGGATGTAAGGGAAGTGTTAGGACCCAACGGGAAAGAGAAACGTCTAACATGTTGTATAATTGGATAGGGATTTGTCCATGTCCAGGTGGATAACTTGGAGGAGATGAAAGGCTGCCATTCAACCAGCACATAAATAAATCTCTTTGGATGAGCCAGGAAGATGAAGGGCTAGGGGTTGGGTGTGGTTATGTTGGCTTGTTAATGCAGTAATATCCTAATTATAATCACTGTAACTTTTTGAGTTCAGACAAACTATCATGTACAAACTAGCTCGGTTTTCCGAACACGCAGCTATATTTACAATAATAAATAAAAATTTGATTATTATCGAATTTACGAGCCGTTCGCTAACCCTAGAATATATTGTTCATTTTCACTAACCCTCGAATGTATCGTTCATTTTCGGTAACCCTCGAACGTAATGTTTGATTATGATAACCCTCGAATGTATTGTTCTATTTTCGGTAACCCTCAAATGTAGTGTTTGGTAGCCCTCGAATGGAATGTTCATTTTTGCTAAACTTTTGAATATAGCCTTTGACTTTCGATAACCCTTGACTGTATCGTTCAATTTCTAGTAACCCTCGAATTGGCCGTAACCTTTTACTAAAGTTCAGAAGTTTGAAAAGGAACCGAACTTAAGGCAGTTCGACCATCTCTAACTGTAATGAGCGGATCTCTTAGTCACTGTCGTAGCTTGTAGAGCTCATCTGACTGACTATGGGTGACTAGGAATAGTTTAAAGTCCTAATAACCTAAACTCCCTGATAAAAGAATCTCTACTTCTGCCATTGTTAATCAATGTGATGTCTAAAGCTGGTTACACACGTAGAGATCCTTAATTCCGACCAACCTTCTGCAATTCCGACCGAATGGCCAGGACAAAGGACTTCTGGTCGCGGCAAAAGTAGCTGCGTGCGACCAAGCGTGCGGTCCATATAACACGTGGTTTTCTGACACATCTGATCGCCCATTTGTCCATACAGTCGATATAGATGAATTATTACATGGTGTGTACACAGCTTAACATTGGGTTTGAATGAAAGGGAAGAATAAAGAGTCAAATGATAATTTTCCAAGCAACTCTTGACTTGCTGGTTACCATGGTCATTTGTGTTTACAACTGTTTGGATAAAAAAACAAACTGTGCAAATATATTGACTGCCATCATTAAAGGGGAAGTTCAGTGGAATGTTTTTTAAAATAATTTTTATTTTACATGTAGCTAGGTATTCTACATATTGTCTTCATTCTTGGATCATTCAGTTCATTCAGTTGCTTTCATCCCCTTTGTTATGCTTTGCTGTGGTCGGTAGTGAGCTGCCATTTTTCAGGTTACGTAACGGTCCTTCTTCTTCCCAGAATGCACCACTTCCTTGGACTGCTCATAACAGTAATTTCTACTGATTGGCTGGACCGTCAAACATGCTCAGATCTCTACTGAGCAACTGAATCAACCCATATTCTAGAAGTAATTATTGAATGACTGACTTATTAAAGGACAACTATACCCAACCGTCAACCCCCTAGGGCGACCATCATAACCACTAGGGCCATTATGGGACAAAAATCCCCCCCCCCCTTCCCACACACACAAAAAGAGAATTTTATATAACCACAGACTAATCCATTGGGTTAGGGTTTAATTAATGCCTGGGAAGGTTATAATTAGCAGATTGTATCAGGGAATTTCCTAGCTGTCCCAAGCTGCCCTAGAAAACCCTCTATTTATATATACACGTGTGGATGGTGATGTAACCTAATGGGAGGTTTGTATTCTAACGAAACAAGGGCAGCTGCTGTATAATAATGTCATTCAGAGATTTGGGAGGGAAGGTACAATGTTACATGAGCTCATCTCATGGCAGTTCTGCTCCTCAATGTTCAACCAATCAGTGAGCAGAATTCACACACACACAGCGAATCATAAACTTTAACATTGAAATAGAATTTTGTTCAGTGTTGCCTTCTTAAAGGGATACTACATTTACAAAGCCATTAAAAATGAACTAATTCAGACTACAGGCTCGTACACACACACAAGGCCACGACCCATGACCCTGACAGATACCTGTGCTGAACGTCCGTTTATCGAGTGCGTGTATGCGTTTGGTCGGGGGGCGTTCATTAATCCGCCATGCCGTTCGTCACGTACCTGAGTGCGCTCGGGGGGCGTGGAACATGGCCTCCTGCATTATCCAGTGGCGTAGGGATCACCATAGAAACCATAGCGGCAGCTATGGGGCCCATAGCCACTGGGGGCCCATAATGATCTATAAATCCTACACTAATCCTTATCTCCACAGCAGTAAATATGTAATTTTACAATGAAGCAGTAACAATCCTGCTTTAAAACACCAGTAGCCAAGTAGAACTTTTAGAACCAATTGTACCTCTACCAGAAGGAGTAGCCAATCACAAACAGCGCCCACACCCTGTACCAGAAGGAGTAGCCAATCACAAACAGAGCCCACACCCTGTACCAGAAAGAGTAGCCAATCACAAACAGCGCCCACATCCTGCACCAGAAGAAGTAGCCAATCACAAACAGTGCCCACATCCTGCACCAGAAGGAGTAGCCAATCACAAACAGTGCCCACATCCTGTACTAGAAGGAGTAGCCAATCACAAACAGCATCCACATCTTGCACCAGAAGGAGTCGCCAATCACAAACAGCGCCCACATCCTGCACCAGAAGGAGTAGCCAATGACAAGCAACGCCCACATCCTGTACTAGAAGGAGTAGTCAATCACAAATAGGGTCCACAGTCTGTACTAGAAGGAGTAGCCAATCACAAACAGATCACAGATTGCTAATTCCCACCTCCCTGTGAATAACAGAACACCCGGGGACACTGGAACTTACTTTACCGGCGCTCCACTTACAGCTTCTCACCAGCAGATGGCAAGCTGTCTGGTTCACGCTCCTTTTTTTGCGCGCGCAAGCCTATACTAAAGATAGGAATGCGATTGGGACAGCACGCTCATCAGCTGGTGAGAAGCTGCTAGTGGAACATTGGTAGGTAAGTTTAAAGGAATAGTTCACTCCCAAGTGAACTATTCCTTTAAAGTAGAGATGGCCAAAACTCACTAGTGTCGTTCCATTTTCAGATTCCCGATTCTCGGGAAAATCCCGAAGATCCGAAAATCCGAAACTGTAACGAATTTTCAATAATTAGCCTCGAACGTTCAAAAATGATCGAAAATACGATCGGAGACCATTTTCACGTTTCCAATAGTATTTTCGAAGATTCTCGAATGTTCAAGGCTATTTTAGAAAATTAGCGAAAATAGCCTTGAACATACGATTTTTGAAAATAGCCCCGTACTTTTAGAAGATTATTGAAAATAGCCCTGTACTTTCAAAGTCCTGAAATCTGGAGGATCCGTCCGGATTCGGACGGATCTTTTGGATTTCAGAACCGAGGGGTTCGTGTCGAACCTGGATCCCGTCTCTACTTTAATGTATTGATTGATACCCGGGATAAGGAGCTATGCCTTACCTCCTGTTCTTCAATCAATATCTCAGGAGCCAGGACCGAAGGAAAGTATATTTACCTTTTGCACAATCCACCGATGCAGAGCTGAAAATCTCCAACCGTTTTCTGGTTTAATTCTCTATAGCGTGCATTATTGTGCATTCACACTAAAGAGAATTCTGTCGCCTCCATCTGCTCGTTGAGCTTTTTTATAAACTTGAGAGGAAGAGGAGACCACAGGGAAATCACCAGTCAATCATTGGTTGTGATGTCAGCATTTAGAGCCTTGATTGACTGCATGGAAGGAGGAGACATTACTCTGTCCTCCAGAATGGGGACAATAATTATCCTTAAATATCTGGTTAGCAATACTAGTAATAATGAGCTGAATATATCAGTTAGGATTGGGGGCAGGTTAACGGACACGTGACCAGATTTTTGTTTTAAGTGTGACGATGCCCTTTAAATAGAGAATTTTAAGTCACAGTAAAATTTACTTGAATGTGAACCTGGGTAAATGGTTTTGACCTGGGTTCTGTTACATGTAGCTGTGATTCTGAATTGACTTAGATACAAACTGTTGCCCCTTTCAGATTTTCCATTCTGGATAATGAATCTAATTTATTTGGCCCCAATGTTTATTACACACACATTCCTTACCAGTTATGGTTCCTTCCTTACTCTTTCGACTCTCCCATAGTAAAAGGGAAGGTTCATTGAGTCCCACCAGCACATCTGCTACACATCTAGCTCAGCTACAATATATTTGTGCTCATTGCATTCCTCAGATGCTTCTGCCATGCAAGTGGAGTTCTTGAAATATGTTAAGTATTACTGATCGGATTTAGTGTTTCACGTTGTAAGAGTGACGCATCTCTATGAACCTAACACCAATTAGTTATACAAAAATTTACTAGTATAGTTTTTTGTTATTTAATCCGTATGTGCCAAGTACAACATTAACAGGCAGGTATCTGTGGATATAAATATAAAAAAAACAACGTTAAACTCTATCAGGTAGTATTTTTTTTTTTTTAACTGCAATAGCTAGAAATGTGAGAGATGTAAGACTAACCTGAAATGCAGTCAGATGATCAGATGATTCAGCTTCCTGATTCTTCCAGTTATCAGCCGTCAGTCATGGATGTAACAGATAACATCACAACCAATGACTGAATGCCAGGGGTGTCTCAAGCGTTTTTGCCACCTGAGCCAAATTTTTAAATGCTGCCCCTATGTACCACTAAGCACCATGAAGTGTGCCACAGCAACCAGGAATGGGCGTGGTTAAACATTTGGTCATTGTAAACTTCACATCATGACGGTATTTATACAGCGCCTCAAAAAGACATTTATCCACACCATCATTTTTGTAGAATAAAAGATTTTTTCCCAAGAGATTTGGAAGCCTCCCACCACATCATGGTCTTTTTAGCAGGGCCCTAACTAACCTAACCAAGTTGCCCTCACGCACACGCTGACGCAAATAGGTACATATAACATGCCCTAATGCCCAGATCACACAGATAGGTACATATAACATGCCCTAATGCCCAGATCACACAGATAAATAAAAAATAAAAAAGCTCACGCACCTGCAATTTTATTTTTATTCTGGTCTGCCTGATGCTTTTCTAAAAGAAATAAAAATAAAGCAAGCTCTGTCTGCCGCCTCTCTGATATTTAGCAGGGGCGCTGCCCTGAGCATTTTGCTCATATTTCCTCATTAGAGAGACACTCCTGCTGAATGCTATTCCCCCAGCTGCCTACTTTTGAGAGGTAGAGGAAAGGGGGAGATCATATTTTTGATGTATAACAGATCAGTCCTACATCTATCAGCTTTCTAATTATTGTGTGCCAGTCCGACCCTGCTAATTAAAGTACCTAAACTGCTAGATCACTGTTAGTCTTGGTACAAGGCATATTACTGTAAGGGATTGTGTTATCCTTCCAACCTCTAAAGAAATGTTTTATTGGCAATACGCAGCACTGAATGTGGGCACTAAAGGTGGTTAAAATGAAGTTTGCTGGAAGTTAAAAGAACTGCTATGATACAGAATAAGCTATAGATACATTAACCGCTTGTTAATGACTGGAACACAAAATAACACTAATTACAGATACAGTTAGGTTGCATTTCAAAGGGGAGAATACAGGACATGTCAAACTTGATTAAATGTATCCAACTCTTTTTTTTAAATAAATAATTGTAATTATGTTTTTGTGCCAGTGTGACTGTCAGATTATGTCAGTTACATAACCCATTGCATATACCACTGCAAACAACGCCCATGCCATTACAAGTAATTGACATTGCATCACCATTCGTTATAACAAATAAATGACTAACAATTGGGAAAAGTGACTGTGTTATTTATCTAAAGATTTAAAGGGGAGATGCCATGCTAACCTGTGTGTGTGGATGTAATACGGGTTAGTTTAGATAGAGCCCATGCTAACCTGTGTGTGTGGATGTAATACGGGTTAGTTTAGATAGATGTCATGCTAACCTGTGTGTGTGGATGTAATACGGGTTAGTTTAGATAGACATGCTAACCTGTGTGTGTGGATGTAATACGGGTTAGTTTAGATAGATGCCATGCTAACCTGTGTGTGTGGATGTAATACGGGTTAGCGTAGGGTTTCAAAACTTTATCCAGTCCTGCACCGGAAGGGCACTGGGCACCCAATGCTAATTTAACAGATTTTTAATAACTCTTAGGTCCTCATCCCAGGGGTCAAACTGGTTCCACCTTGTCCAGGACGGAGTCTGATCAGATCAGGTCTTACCTACTTTATGAAACGTAAACCATTTGTTTTTTTGGTCACACATCCCTTTAAATGAGTGGGCCCCTTAATGTGCTCTGTTTCCTGGTTGGCCCCAGCAGTCCAGCGCTGGCTTCTTCCAACCTCCTTTAATGTTCCTTTCCAAATAAGTTTAATGAACACCTATTATAACATGAGCTCTTGAGAATAGAGATGGACTGAACTTCACAAAGATCGGTTCATTTTCGAACTTCGGAAAAGTCAATAGGGGGTAAATATTTTGGAAAGTTCGGATCGAGGATTGACTAACGGCCAACAATCCTGCAGCCAGACATTTGGGGGTCCCGTGGCTCAATCAGGGGACCTTACAAGCACCATTGAGGCCCTGACAAGTGCCCTTTGGGGCTTAAGGGGTCCCGCAGTTCAAAACTGGGACCCCCATCACTTAGAAGTGTCCTTGTGGCCCTGACAAGTGCCCTTTGGGGCTTTAAGGGTCCCGCAGCTCGAAACCGCCCCCCCCTCCCCCACACTTAGAAGTGCCCTTGTGACTTAAGGAGTCCCGCAGCTCGAACCAGGAACCCCTCACTGGCACTTATAAGTGCTCTTGCGGCACTGCCAAGTGCCTTTGTGGCACAATGCTTAAAATCATATGATCACACATTAACCAATCATATTTGAATAAAATATTGAAATATGATTGGTTATTGTGTGATCATATGATTGCAAGCATTGAAATCGTAACCAATCATAATTGGATTTGGCCCTTTTACAAACCTATATAAAGAGCTGCAAACCTCCACGGAGCTAAGAAGCCATCGCAGCTGATAGATGGCAGAAGAAAAAAGAAAGAGGACTTTGGATCAAGAGGTTGGCAACACCGGCAACATTGTTGGCAACATCAGCTGGCTAGAAGATCCTTTTTAGGACCAGGGGGGTCCTGTTTTCGAGCTGCAGGCCCAGCCGCAAGGGCACTTATAAGTGCCGGGGAGGGGGTTCCCGGTTTGGGCTGCAGGACCCCGCCCCAAAGGGCACTTGTCATTGCCACAAGGGCCCACCCAAGGGCTACAAGGGAACTTATAAGTGCCGGGGAGGGGGGTCCTGGTTCGAACTGCAGGAGCTGAAGTGTCCGGCTGCAGGAGTGTTTGGAAATCCTTGAGTGGGCGAATGACGGAATTCCCGGTTGTTCGGGTTTCTTTCAAAATCGTCGTTCGAGGCTTACAGAACGGTCGGAAATCCTGGAATGTTCAAGAATTCTCAAATGTTCGATGATTTCGATGATTTTTCAGTACGAACTAGTGCGGATAGTTTGGATAAAGTTCACCTCAAACTCGGGTCTGTGTCCCTCTCTCCCTGAGAGCTGCACAGAAACTACAGCATAGTAATTAGGGCTTTATAAATGTTAACAACATACATTTATACACACAAACACACATACACACACATACACACATACACACACACACATACACACACACACATACACACATACACACACACACGTACACACATACTCACGCACACACGTACACACACACACACACACACACACACACACACACATACACACACACACACATACACACACACACACACATACACACATACACACACACACATACCCACACACACATAAACACACACACACACACACATACACACACATACACACACACACACACACACACACACACACACACACACACACACACACAACACACACACACATTTTTATTTTCGTTACACTTACCTTTTCACCTTTTCATATATAGAAACTTAGGTTTGGGGGTGATCCTGGTTATGAATAGAGATATTTATAGTGTGATGGGACTTGCCCTTTAAATGGTGGTTGAATGGGGATATATGTGTGTGTGTTACTACGTGCTACAGACACTGCACATTGTACTGACCTACTACAAACCATAGAGACTCGGCACGATCGGAGGAAAATAAAAACATCCTCCAATGTGAGAAACGCTCTGGTACAGATATTAAATATTCAACTTATTAAAGGACAAATAAAGGCAAAAAAATGATACAGTACTCAGCCTGCCCGGGAGGCAGTTTCTGCCACCATCAATGGCAGATTTGCCATTTGACACATGGCCATAGATTTGACACATGGCCATTAAGGAGGGACAGTAACCATTACTCACAATCAGGCAAATTCTTAGAATGATCTTTACTTGTCCTTTAACCATTGAAAAATCCTGCTCAGGTCATGGAATTCCCTTCCAATAAAAGTCTTTGGCTCCTGATAACATGAGTGCATCGTTATTAGAACCGATCAGGGTTATATGGTTCTGGTTATATGGTTCTGGTTATATGGTTCTGGTTATATGGTTCTGGTTATATGCTTCTGGTTATATGGTTCTGGTTATATGCTTCTGGTTATATGGTTCTGGTTATATGGTTCTGGTTATATGCTTCTGGTTATATCCTTCTGGTTATATGCTTCTGGTTATATGCTTCTGGTTATATGGTTCTGGTTATATGGTTCTGGTTATATGGTTCTGGTTATATGCTCCTGGTTATATGCTCCTGGTTATATGGTTCTGGTTATATGCTTCTGGTTATATGGTTCTGGTTCTGGTCAGAAATCAGCAGCATAGCAGAGAAATCACCTCTTCAGGGCTAGGCCACACTAACAATGCCAACATAACACATTGCGGGTGGCCACATTGTGTGCTCCGACTTTGGAATATTGTGCAAATCGCAGCGCAAAGGACGGTAACGCGCATGAAACAATAATAACATTTATAATGTAATTCCATAAGTTGGGTCACTCTCAAACGTTTTGTCCATACACTCACCCAAACACACACACATATAATGTACACACCAGGACACATGCAAGATCGGACAAACTTGCTCCTTTAACACTGCAGTAATGTCCAGCCTGTCTCCGTTCCTGGAATGATTGTGTATTTACTGCCCCCACCTGGTCATAATAAGAAAATCTCTCGTCAGCTCATAATTTAATAAATTAAGGCCTCCAATAACCTTAGTTTTTGCTTTTAAAGTGATTAGAATAAAAAATAAATCCAGATGGCAGACGTCTTTACAGAAGGTGTTGTAGACATAATGCTAATTACCTCTCTTGATTGCATTCACCTGTGTTGTAGACATAATGCTAATTACCTCTCTTGATTGTATTCACCTGTGTTTGTAGACATAATGCTAATTACCTCTCTTGATTGCATTCAACTGCAACATAGACATAATGCTAATTACCTCTCTCTTGATTGCATTCAACTGCA
>CM033470.1:22452336-22472949 GCA_019447015.1 Hymenochirus boettgeri | reverse complement strand
CCTCCAATAACCTTAGTTTTTGCTTTTAAAGTGATTAGAATAAAAAATAAATCCAGATGGCAGACGTCTTTACAGAAGGTGTTGTAGACATAATGCTAATTACCTCTCTTGATTGTATTCACCTGTGTTTGTAGACATAATGCTAATTACCTCTCTTGATTGCATTCAACTGCAACATAGACATAATGCTAATTACCTTTCTTGATTGCATTTACCTGTGTCATAGACATAATGTTAATTACCTATCTTGATTGCATTCACCTGTGCTGTAGACATAATGCTAATTACCTCTCTTGATTGTATTCACCTGTGTTGTAGACATAATGCTAATTACCTCTCTTGATTGCATTCAACTGCATCATAGACATAATGCTAATTACCTCTCTCTTGATTGCATTCAACTGCACATAGACATAATGCTAATTACCTCTCTCTTGATTGCATTCAACTGCATCATAGACATAATGTTAATTACCTATCTTGATTGCATTCACCTGTGTTGTAGACATGCTAATTACCTCTCTTGATTGTATTCACCTGTGTTGTAGACATAATTACCTCTCTTGATTGTATTCACCTGTGTTGTAGACATAATGCTAATCACCTCTCTCTTGATTGCATTCACCTGTGTTGTAGACATACTGCTAATCACCTCTCTTCATTGCATTCACCTGCATCATAGACATAATGCTAATTACCTCTCTTGATTGCATTTACCTGTGTCACAGGCCCCTAACTACCTAACCAAGTTGCCCTCACGCACACGCTGACGCAAAAAGGGACATATAAAATGCCCTAATGCCCAGATCACACAGAAGGTAATATCAACATGCCTAATGACCAGATCACACAGATAGGACATATAACATGCCCTAATGCCCAGATCGCACAGGATAGGTACATATAACATGCCCTAATGCCCAGATAACACTAGATAAATAAAAAAATAAAAAAGCTTCACGCACTGCAATTTTATTTTTATTCTGGTCTGCCTGATGCTTTTCTAAAGAAAGAAAAAATAAAAGCAAAGCTTGTCTGCCGTACCTCTTTCTGATATTAGCAGAGGGCGCTGCCCTGAGCATTTTGCTATATTTCCCATTAGAGGAGACAATCCTGCTGAATGCTTATTCCCCCAGCTGCCTACTTTTGAGAGGTAGAGGAAAGGGGGAGATCATATTTTGATTGTATAACAGATCAGTCCTACACTATCAGTTTCTAATTATTGTGTGCCAAGTCCGACACTGCTAATTAAAGTTACCTAAACTGCTAGATCCACTGTTAGTCTGGGTACAAGGCATATACTGTTAAGGGATTGTGTATCCTTCAACCTCTAAAGAAATGTTTTTATTGGACAATATGCAGCACTGAATGGGGGCACGAAAAAGGTGGTTTTAAAATGAAGTTGCTGGAAGTTAAAAGAAATGCGTATGATACAGAATAGCTATAGATACATTAACCAGCTTGTAAGACTGGAACACAAATAAACTAATTACAGATACAGTTAGTTGCATTTCAAAGGGGAGAATACAGGACAGTCAAACTTGATTAAAGGTATCCAACTCTTTTTTTAAATAAATAATTGTAATCTGTTTTTGTGCCAGTGGCCTGTACCCCCAGGAATTATGTCAGTTACATAACCCATGCATATACCACTGGCAAACAAACGCCCATGCCATTAAAGTAATTGAATTGCATCACCATTCGTTATAACAAATAAAAGGACTAACACTGGGGAAAAGTGACGTGATTTATATAAAGATTTAAAGGGGGGAGATGCCATGCCTAACCTGTGTGTGTGGATGTACTACGGTTAGTGTAGATAGATGTCCTGCTAACCTGTGGTGTGGGGGATTGAATACGGGGTTAGTTTAGATAGATGCATGCTAACCTGTGTGTGTGGATTTAATACGGGTTAGTTTAGATAGATGCCATGCTAACCTGTGTGTGTGGATTGTAATACGGGTTAGTTTAGATAGAGCCATGCTAACCGGTTGTGTGTGGTATGTATACGGGGTAGTTTAGATAGATGCCATGCAACCTGTGTGTGTGGATGTCAACGGGGGAGTAGATAGATGCCATGCTAACCTGTGGGTTGGTCTAATACGGATTGTTTAGATAGATTGCCATGTAACCTGTGTGTGTGGGATGTAAGTACGGGTTTTAGTTTAGATAGATGGCATGCTAACTGTGTGGTGGATGTAATAGGTTAGTTTTAGATAGATGCCATGCTAAACTGGTGTGTGGAGGAATACGGTTAGTTTAGATAGATGCCATGCTAACCTGGGTGTGTGGAGTAATACGGGTTGTTAGTTAGATAGATGCCATGCAACCTGTGTGTGTGGATGTTAATACGAGGTTTAGGTAGATAGAATGCCATGACTAACTGTGTGTGTGGATTGTAATACGGGTAGTTTAGATAGCTGCCATGCTAACCTGTGTGTGTGGATGTTAATACGGGTTAGTTTAGATAGATGCCATGCCCTACCTGTGTGTGTGGTGTAAAGGTGTTAGTTTAGATAGATGCATGCTAACCTGTGTGTGTGGATGATTAATACGGGTGAGCGTAGTAGGGTTCAAAACGTTATCCAGTCCGCACCGGAGGGCACGGGCACCCAATGCTATTAACAGGATTTTAAAACTCTTAGGGTCCTCATCCCAGGGTCAAAACTGGTTCCACCTTGTCCAGGACGGAGTCTGATCAGATCAGGTCTCTACCTACTTATGAAGTAAAACATTTGTTTTTTGGTCACACATACCTTTAAATGAGGGGGCCCCTTAATGTGCTCTGTTCCTGGTGGGCCCGAGCAGTCCAGCGCTGGCTCTCCAACCTCCTTAATGTTCCTTCAATAAGTTTAATGAACACCTATTAGAAACATGAGTCTTGAGAATAGAGATGGACTGAACTTCACAAAGATCGGTCGTTCGAACTTCGGAAAAGTCACACAATAGGGGGTAAAGATTTTGGAAAAGTTCGGATCGAGATTGACTAACGGCCAACAATCCTGCAGCAGACATTTGGGGGTCCCGTGGCTCAATCAGGGGACCTTAACAAGCACCATGAGGCCCTGACAAGTGACCTGGGGCTTAAGGGGTCCCGACAGTCAAAAATTGGGACCCCCATCACTTAGAAGGGCCCTGGTGGCCCTGACAAGTGCCTTTGGGGCTTTAAGGAAGTCCCGCAGCTCGAAACCGCCCCCCCCTCCCCCACACTTAGAAGTGCCTGTGACTTAAGGAGTCCCGCAGCTTCGAACCGGAAAAACCCCTCACTGGCACGTATAAGTGCTCTTGGCGGCACTGCCAAGTGCCTTTGTGGCACAATGCTTAAAATCATATGATCCACACATTAACCAATTATTTGGAATAAAAATATTGAAATATGATGGTTATGTGTGATCATATGATTGCAACCATTGAAATCGTAACCAATCATAATGGGATTGGGCCCCTTTTACAAACCTATATAAAGAGCTGCCAACCCTCCACGGAGCAAGAAGCCATCGCAGCTGATAGATGGCAGAAGAAAAAAGAAAGAGGACTATGGATCAAGAGGTTGGCAACACGGCAACATGTTGCAAAATCAGCTGGCTAGAGATCCTTTTTAGGAACAGGGGGGTCCTGTTTTCGAGCTGCAGGGCCCAGCCGAAAGGCACTTATAAGTTGCCGGGGAGGGGTTCCCGGGTTTGGGCTGCAGGACCCGCCCCAAGGGCACGTGTCATTGCCACAAGGGGCCCACCCAAGGGCTAAAGGGAACTTATTAAGTGCCGGGGAGGGGGGTCCTGGTTCGAACTGCCAGGAGCTGAAGTGTCCGGCTGCAGGAAGTTTGGAAATCATGAGTGGGAGAATTGGAACGGGGAATCCCGTTGTTCGGGTTGCTTCAAAATCGCCGTTCGAGGCTTACAGAACGGTCGGGGAAATCCTGGAATGTTCAAGAATTCCAAATGTTCGATGATTTCGATGATTTTTCAGTACGAACTAGTGCGGATAGTTGGCATAAAGTTCACCTCAAACTCGGGTCTGTGTCCCTCTCTCCCGGAGAGCTGCAACAGAAACTACAGCATAGTAATTAGGGCTTATAAATGTTAACAAACATACAATTATACACACAAACACACATACACACACACCATACACACACACCATACACACACACCATACACACATCAACACACAACGTACACACAGACGCACGCACACACGGACACAAACACACACAACACACACACACAAACACACAGACACACACACACACAGACACACACAACACACACAACACCACAGAGACACACACACCAACCACACACACATAAACACACACACACAAAACACATACACCACCACATTACACAACACACACACACCACACATACACACACACACACACACACAACACACACACACTACACACACACACATTTTTATTTCGTTACACTTACATTTTCACCTTTTCATATATAGAAACTTGGTTTGGGGGTGCTCCTGGTTATGAATAGAGATATTTTAGTTGTGAGGGACTGCCTTTAAATGGTGGTGAATGGGGATATATGTGTGTGTGTTACTACGTGCTAAAGACACGCACATTGTACGACCTTACTACAAACCATAGAGACTCGGCACGATCGGAGGAAAATAAAAAATCCTCCAATGTGAGAAACGCTCTGGTACAGATATTAAATATTCCAACTTATTAAGGACAAATAAAGGCAAAAAATGATACAGTACTCAGCCTGCGGGGGGGACCGGGAGGCAGTCTGCCACATCATGGCAGAATTCCATTGACACATGGCCATAGAATTTGAACAAAATGGCCCATGAAGGAGGGACAGTAACCATTACTCACATAGAAATTCTAGAATGATCTTTACGGGCCTTTAACCATTGAAAAAAATCCTGCTAGGTCATGAATTCCCTTACAATAAAGTCTTGGCTCCTGATAAAATGAGTGCATCGTTATTAGAACGATCAGGGTTATCTGTTTGGTTATATGGTTCTGGTTATATGGTTCTGGTTATAGGGTTATGTTTTATATAGCTGCTGGTTATATGGTTCGGTTATATGCTCTGGTTATATGGTTTGGTTTTATATGGTTAGGTATATGTTCGGTTAATCCTTCTGTTTATATGCTTCTGGTTATAGCTTCTGGTTATATGGTTATGGTTATATGGTTCTGGTTAATGCTCCTGTATTGTATATGGTTTGGTATTGGTTCCTGGTTATATGGTTCTGGTTATATGCTCGGTTAATGCCTTCTGGTATAGGGTTCTGGTTATAGGTTCTGGTATATGGTTCTGGTTATATGGTTCTGGTTGCTATGCTTCTGGTTATATGCTTCTGGTATAGGCTCTGGTTATATGGTTATGGATATGGTCGGTATATGATTCTGGTATATGCTTCTGGTTATATGGTTCTGGTATATGTTCATGGTTAGATGCTCTCGGTTATATGTTCGGGTTATAGGGTTCTGGTTCTGGTTCAGAAATCCAGCAGCCATAGCCAGAGAATCACCTCTCAGGGCTAGGCCACACTAACAATGCCAAATAACACATTGCGGGTGGGCCACATTGTTTGCTCCGACTTTGGAATATTGTGCAAAATCGCAGCGCAAAAGGACGGTAACGCGCATTGAAACAATAATAACATTTATAAGGTATCCATAAGTTGGTCACTCTCAAACGTTTTGTCGCATACACTCACCCAACACACACACATATACTGTACACACAGGAACATGCACGATCGGACAAACTGCCTCCGTTTAACACGGCCAGTAATGTCCAGCCTGTCTCCGTTCTGGAATGATTGTGTATTTACGCCCCCACCTGGTCATAATAAGAAAATCTCTGTCCAGCTCATAATTTAAAAAAAAAAAAAAAAATTTTTAAAGACCTCCAATAACCTTAGTTTTGACTTGTAAAGTGATTAGAATAAAAAATAAATCCAGATGGCCAGCGTCTTTACAGAGGGTTGTAGACATAAGCTAATTACCTCTCTTGGATGTATCACCTTGTTGTAGACATAACTATTACCTCCTGATGCATGCACGCAACATAGACATAATGCTAATTACCTTTCTGATTGCATTGCCCGGTCATAGACATAATGTTAAGGACCTATCTTGATTGGCATTTTCACCTGTGCTGTTAGAATAAAGGCTAATACCTCTCTTGATTGTATAACCTGTGTTGTAGAATAATGCTAATTACTCTCTTGATTGGCATTCAACGCATCAGAGACATAATGCTAATTACTCTCTCTTGATGCATCAACTTGCCATCATAGACATAATGTTAATTACTATCTTGAGTGAATTCACCTGTGTTGTAGACATGCTAATACTCTCTTGATTGTATTCACCTGTGTTGTAGACATAATGCTAATTCCTCTCTTGATTGTATTCACCTGTGTTTTAGGACATAATGCTAATTACCTCTCTTGATTGTATTCACCTGTGTTGGGACATAATGCTAATTACCTCCTTGATTGTATTAACCGCTGTTTTGTAGGACATAATGCTAATCACCTCTCTCTTGATGCATTCACCTGTGGTGTAGGACATACTGGCCTAATCACTCTCTTCCCCATTGCATTCACCTGAACATAGACATAATGCTAATTACCTCTCTTGATTTGCATTTACCTGTGTCATAGAACATAATGCTAATTACCTCTCTGTTGATTGCATTATCTGGTCAAGACAATGCTAATTACCCCTCCCTTGATGGCATTGTAACTGTGTGAAAAAGTAATGTTAATTAACCTCTCTTGTGTGATCACCTGCATCAGAGAACAATGCTTATTAATATTTGATTGATTCACGTGTGTTATAGACATATGTAATTACTCTATTGATGCATTTACCGTGTCATAGGACAAATGCTATTACCTCTCTGTTGATTGCATTCATCTGTGTCATAGACAATGTAATTACCCCTCCCTGATTGATTTACCTGTGTGAAAAGAATAATGGTTAATTACCTCTTGATTGCATTCACCGCATCATAGACACACTGCTTTATTACATATCTTGATTGACATTCTCACCTGTGTTATAGACATAATGCTAATTACCTCTCTTGATTGCATTCACCTGTGTCGTAGACATAATGGTAATTACCTCCCTTGATTTCATTCACCTGCTTTGTAGACATAATGCTAATTACCTCTCTCTTGATTGCATTTACCTGTGTGTAGACATAATGCTAATTACCTCCCTTGATTGTATTCACTGTTTTGTAAACATAATGGTAATTACCTCTCATGATTGCATTCACCTGTGTTGTAGACACAATGCTAATTACCTCTCTCTTGATTGCATTCATCTGTGTTGTAAATATAATGCTAATTACCTCTCTTGATTGCATTCACCTGTGTTGTAAAGATAATGCTAATAACCTCTCTTGGTTGCATCCACCTGTGTTGTAGACATAATGCTAATTACCTCTCTGTTGATTGCATTCACCTGCATCTTATACATAAGGCTAATTACCTCTCTCTTGATTGGGAGTTTTACTTTTTAAAGAAGACGGGGCACAGTAAATAACTGTCAATCACCCATTTCCAAACACACACCCCCCCCCGCCCCGGCACACTACATGTAGAAACCATTCATTCTATAAAAGCAATGATTATTTCTGTCACTGCATGGCTAATTGATTCAGCAGTTCAGTTTTGGGAGGGGGTGGATACAGAGAGAGGAGACATGATACTAACTAGGAGTGAGCTGAACAGGACATGAGGAGATCTAGTGAGGGAGCACTGGGAGCAAAAAGGGACAAGTTCCTGACAGTGCTAAAAATATAGAAATGGATAAAGGCAAGTCATTTTTTTCAGTTTAGTGTTCCTTTAAGAATATAAGTCCTACTATAATAAAATCTATGTATTTTCAGTGTGAAACTTTGTTCAGTTTCAAAACACATTGCACATGCACTCACAGCACATGCACACACACACACACACACACATCACACATACACACATTAACGGGGCTGCCATGGTGACTTGCCTTCCAAAATGTAGCATTTTTCAGAAAAATTCTAATTTTATCCTTAAACGTTCCCTTTCTAGTTCAGTTTGCTGTGTCAGAATACAATTAAATGCAAGCAAAGGGTTAACCCCTCTATATTTAACCCTCTAGTGGTTATCCCAGTTTATTACATTACTGTGGAAATTCACAATCCTTTATTATCTCTACTAATCCGAACTCTAAAAAACAGAGTAATGTAATAAAAGTACTTAAAGTTAAAAATGGTGCTAATTTTGCCCCATTCCAAATGTAAAACAATATCTGTTTGTTCATGAACATGCCGGGGCCCCAGACAGATCAGAGGAGCTGGAGAGACAGGAGAGCTCGCGCGCTATAGTACCATAGAAAGAGAAGCAAGGCACAGGCCGGGCGCAGACAGAGCTATGAGCGGGAGAACAGGCAGCGCGCGCGATAGAGAACAGAGGAAAAGAGAAGCAAGGCACAGGCGGGGCCGCATACAGAGAGAGGATCGGGAGAGACAGGAGATTCTCGCGAGATATATAACATAGAAAAAGAGCAATGCACATTACTGGCCCATACCATATCAATGACTGTATATAACAGTATTCTCTATATATATATAAACATAGAAAAGATAATCAATGCACATTACGAGGCCCCATACAAATCATATTATCTTTATATAAGCTCTCTCCCCCCTCCTCTTAAAACAAAAAAATATATATAAACATGAAAAGATAATCAATGCCATTCCTGGGCCCCATACAATATGCATATTATCTGTATATTATACAGTATATCTCTCTATATATATTAAACATAGAAAAGATACTCAAGCACATTCTGGCCCCATACAATACATATCTGTATACCTACACGAATAATGAATCTCTCTCTATATATACACAGAGAAAGAATATCATTCCCCTTCCCTAGGCCCCATACAATATCATATTATCTTGGTATTACAGTATTCTCTCTCTATATGTAAACATAGATAAGCTAATCAATGCACATTCTGGGCCCCATACCATATCATTTATCTGTATAACCGTAATATCTCTCTCTTCTATAAACTAGATCAGATAATCAATGCACATTCTGGGCCCCATACAAGGTATCATATTATCTGTATATACAGTATATCTCTACTCTATCTATAAAAAACCATGAAAGATAACAATGCACCTTCCAGGCCCCTACAATATCATATTTATCTGTATCACAGTATATCTCTCTCTTCTATAACATAGAAAGTAATCTGCACATCCTGGCCCCATATACAATATCATATTATCGTATACAGTATATCTCTCTTCTATATATATCAAAACTTAAAAGATAATCAATGGCACATTCCTGGGCCCCATAAATTCATATTATCTGTAATATACAGTATATCTCTCTCTATATATATAAACATAGAAAATATAATCAATAATGCCCCTTCCTGGGCCCCATACAATAATTACCATATGCTCTTATATACATTATATCTCTCTCTACTATATAACATAGAAAAGATAATCAATGCCTGTCTAGGCCCCTACAATATCATATTATCTGTATAACAGTAATATCTCTCTCTATATGAAACATGAAAAGCTAATCAATAGCACATTCCTGGGCCTCTCACAATATCATATTTCTGTATTACAGTAATCTCTCTATAAATAGATAAACGATAGAAAAGATAATCATGCACATTCCTGGGCCCCATAAATCTCATATTATCTATATATACGTATATCTATATATTAAACAGAAAAAAGATAATTAATGCTCATTCCTGCCCCATACAATTCATATGTATCTGTATATACAGTAATCTCTCTATATATATCACTAGATAAGATAATCAATGCAGCAGTCCTGGGCCCCATACAATATCATTTATCTGTATTCAGTATAATCTCTCTCTATATATAACATAGAAAAGAAATCATGCCACATTCCTAGGCCCCTACAATATTATATATCTGTATATACAGTATATCTCTCTATATATATAAACATGAAAGATATCATGCACATTCTGGGCCCCAACAATATCTATTATCTGTATATACAGTATATCTCTCCTAAATATATGAAACATAGAAACGGATAATTCAATGGCACTTCCTGGGCCCCATACAATATCATATCTGTATATACCGTATATCTCGCTCTTATATATAAAACATAGAAAATATAATCATGCCCATTACTAGCCCATACAATATCATATTTCTGTATATACAGTATTCTCTCTATAAATTAAACATAGAAAGATAATCAATGCACCTTCCTGGGCCCCATACATATCATATTATCTTGTATATACGTATAAATCTCTCTAATATATATAAACATAGAAAAGATAATCAATGAACATTTCCGGGGCTCATCCTATTCATATTTCTGTATATACAACAGTATAATCTTCTCTCTAAAATAAACGTAGAAAATATATCATCACATTCCTGGGCCCCATACCATATCATATTATCTGTATATACAGTATATCTCTCTCTATATATATAAACATAGACAAGTAATCAATGCACATATCCCTGGGCCCCATGCTCAGCAATCTTATGATTATTCTGTATATACAGTATATCTCTATATTTTTAACATAGAAAAGATAATCCACTGCACATTCTGGGCCCATACAATTATCATATTATCTGTATTACGTATATCTCTCTCTATATATATATATAAACACGCGAAAAGATAATCAATGCACATTCCTGGGGGCCCCATACAGATCATATTATCTGTATATCAGTATCTCTCTCTCTAGATATAACATAGAAAAGATTAATCAAAGCACTTCCTGGGCCCCAGACCATATCTTTATCTGATATACAGTCTATTCTCTCTCTATATATATAACAATATAAAGATCAATCAATGCACATTCCTGGGCCCCATACAATATTAATATTAATCTGTAGATCAGTATATCTCTCTCTATATATAAACATAGAACAGATAATCCCATGCACATCCCTGGGCCCCCATACAATATCCATCTTATCCTGTATATACATTATATAGCCTCTCTATATATAAACAATAGATGATAGATCAATCACATTCCCTGGCCCCATACAAATATCTCTTATCTGTATATACAGTATATCTTCTCTCTATATATAAACATAGAAATGATAATCATGCACATTCTGGGGCCTCATACAATATTCATATTACTGTAATTACAATATATCTCTCATACTATAAACATAGAAAAGTAATAATGCACATTCGCTGGGCCCATTAAATATTTCATATTATCGTATATACAGTATATCTCTGTCTATTATAAACATAAAAATATAATTCCCTGCACATCCTGGGCCCCATACATATATGCATATACTCTGTATCTACAGTATAACTCTATTAATATACAAATAGAAAAGAATAATCATGCACATATCCGGGCCCACTACATATCATATTATTGTATATACATTGTTATCTCTTATATACATAAACATAGAAAAGTCCTAATTCAATGCATTCCTTGGGCCCATCAGCTAGCAATATTATCTTATCATACAATATATCTCTATATATATATACAACATAGTGAAAGTATATCAATGCAACGATTCCTGGGCCCCATACAATACATATATGATCTGTAAGTAGTATTATCGTTCGTAGTTAATAATTAAAACATAGAAAGGATAATCAATGGACATTACGTGCGCCCATACAAATACAATTATCTGTATATACAGTATACTCTCTCTCTATATATAAACATAGAAAAACTGATAACTCAATGCCGGATCCTGGGCCCCACTACAACATCATATTCTTGTAATACAGTTATATCTCTATATTATATAAACATAGAAAAGATATCATGCACATTCCTAGGCCCCATAACTATCATATTATCTGCACACTGGCATACTTTATAATCAAAGGGGTTTTAGTATACATTATTGTGATCACTACATTTAAAAGATAACAACATTTCTCTCTATGGCCACAAGATGGTGCACCTGTAAGGGAAATAATCGCAAAAACCTCAAAACTTACAGGCAGGTGTAATAAAAGTTCTTATCGTTAAAAACAGTGCTAATTTTGCACCAAACAAACAGATATTGTTTTACATTTGATGGGGCAAAATTAGCAACCGTTTTTAAACTTTAAGTACGTTTATTACATTACTCTTGTTTTTTAAGAGTTCAGATTATAGAGAGTTAATAAAAGGATTGTGAAATTTACAATAATATGTCAATAATGGAAGAAATAACATCAGAGGGTTAAAAATAAGAGGGGTTCAAACTTGCCTTAACATTTAATGGTATTACTGACACGAAAACAAACTGAACTAGAAAGGGAATCTTATAAGGAATTCAAATTTAGAATTATTTATGAAAAATGATAATTTTTTGGAAGCAATTCCCATGGCAAGCCCCATTTAATGTGTGTGTGTGTGTGCATGTGCTGTGAGTGCATGTGCATTTGTTTGAAACTGACAAAGTTTCACACTGAAAAGAAAATACTAGATTTTATTATAGTAGGACTTATATTCTTAAAGGGACACTAACATCAAAATGACTGCCTTTATCCATTCTATATTATTTAGCACGGTCAGGAACTTGATCCTTTTTTGCCCCATGGCTCCCCACTAGATCTTCCTCATGTCTGTTCCGCTCACTCCTCTTTAAGTATCATGTCTCTCTCTCTTATCCACCCCCTCCCAAACGACGTGCTGAATCAATTAGCCATGCAGTGACATAAATATCATTGCTTTCATAGAATGAATGGTTTCTACATGAGTTTGTTCCTGGGCGGGGGGGGGGGGTGTTTGGGAAATGGGTGATTGACAGTTTTATTTAACTGTGCCCCTTCCCTTCTTTAAAACGTAAAACTCCCAATCAAGAGAGAGGTTAATTAGCCTTAGGTATAAGCTGGCAGGTGAATGCAATCACAGAAGGTATTGCATTATTTCTTCAACCCCAGGTGGATGAACCAAGATAGGTAATTAGCATTATCTTTACAACACAGTTGATGCCATCAAGAGAGGTAAACAACAAAACGCCCAAAAAAAAGTGAATTCCTTGGCTAAATACAATTATCATACATCTGTATATACAGTATACTCTCTCTTCTGATATATGTAACCATATAAAATATATTCACATGAACATCTATTCCCATCCTAAGTTTATTTCACTATATCTGTATATACATTATATACTTCTCTATATATAATATAATGCATTATATAAAGATCAATCAATGAAACATGCCTTATTCCCCATACAATCAATGATTTCTTTTAGTGTAGTACAGTATATCTCATGAGTATATAACATATAAAAGTATTCAATCTATTGTTGTCTGGATCTTTTTTTGTTTTTTTTACTTCGATTCATTGCCTTCATCACTGGTATAATAGTCTAAGGGCCCACTATTACTTGCAAGATCCAAATTAAGTCCACCATAAAATCAATTTTTCTTTCTTCCCACACAAATTCCTATATACCAAATACGTGTTGAATTCTCCAGCCAAACTAGTGTAAGTCAGACCCGAATTCCAAAACTCGTGATTGTAATTTACGCACTTTATCTTTTTAAACCCATATACCTACCGTCTTCGTTTACTCAAACATTTTCTACGCTATTTTGGCTCTCGACTAGCCAATCCCAGAAGAAAACGCTTTTGTTAGCACCCACAAATAACCTATATGTTACTCTCAACACAAGACTTGTACCGCAAAGACTTGTAAGCATGTAATTCAAAAACGCTCACCAGGTACACACTCTTTAAAAGAATGTCCTTCAGGTGAGCTCTCGTGCCGTATAGCATTTTTATCAACACTATATTGCCCATTCACTTGTTTCACTGCTGTCGTCACCAGCAATTTTAAACATACAATATCAAACCTTCCAAACCCGCATTGCTACCATAATTTTCATTTATCAGATTAATACTCTTAGTATAACCGTCTGTACCTTATTAATAAGATATCCTCCTGAAGGGGAATTTTCCAGAAAGAATATGACGGACGCACTACCCCCGCATTTCTATGAGCAAACTATCCACACCCCTAGTTTCCACAGATCTCCGTGTCAATGGAGACTCTTCTCCTCGACAGGGAACAGAGAGCCACTCCTAGCCCCACCGTTTGCTCTAACAATCGTCCACTTTATGTGTCAGTTCGCGTCGACCGCTATTTTGATATCAAATGTATGAATGTTTTAAATCCTCAATAAAAAACAGGCGCCATCGCCTTTCATCCATCTTTGTTCATCAACGACTCGACTCTATGCAAGATCTTATTCCCCCAGTACAGTGAGATTCTTAGTATTAGTATTCTCCCAATCTTTTTTAAACACCCTTTTTAATACCAATTTGCTTAGTGAAATAGCCGGATGTGTCTTCCTTTCTAGCTGGAGTGCACGTAAAGAAATTGTAGAAACGTCCTAGCATCTTGCGTTTTGTCTCCCTTCTTTCTTATGTTTTTGTACCTTTCCCAAAAACTCCAGTCATGAGCTGCACCCCCTCGAAAACAGAGAGAAGGATGACAACCAGGATTTTCACCTCGCACCCTTTCACTGATTATGGATTTACTAGATTTATGACATACAATAATTCCAAATCAGCTACACTTAGAAACAACAGCCGAATAGTATCAGCACAGTACTTCCAAATGTACTTCGCACTTTTGCTTTAGTATACACACTTAACACTTTGTAGATGTAGCCAACATAAACCGCACTTAAAACACTTGCGTGACTATTTATAAGATTTTCACCCTGTTTAGTTTTAAAAAACATTTGCCTCCCCATTTTTGGTTTTCTTCCTCGACTACAGAGATTCACAGCAATTTGAAACATCTGTGCAACAATTTACTTAAGCTGAGACACTAGTTTCTAGTTATTATAATACAGCCCCCACGGTTCTGAAGAACCCACACACCCCCCACATTGAAGTACCTTCTTTGTTGTTTTTTTTTTTTTTGTTCTTACCCTACAATCCTTGCTTAGACCCCTACATCACACCCACAATACAATTTTCTTTCAAACCACGTTCTCCAAATATTAGTTATACTGTCCTGCTGACCATTACATAGCCTCTGATGTTTTTACTTTATTAAGACACCCATATTGCATTTTAAACCACGCCAACATAGATCCAATTTAGTTCCTACTTCCAGTACAAATTTCTCTAGTTTCGTCACAAGAACCTTATCATGTTGTTTTTTTCATATTTTTCTTTTTTTTACAAAGACACTTCTAGAGTTTCCAAATTTATATATAATAGCTCCGTTCATTTTTAAATTGTTAACTGCACCAAAGGTTACAAAAAATCAGTCTTTCTCATTCTCTTCTAAATTATACGTTTATTAAATATTGTCAGCTCTTGTTATAATTGTCCAAACTTTTCCACTATACCCACTACAGATATGTTTAACCCGCATAAATACTTTTAAATTCGCCAATATATCTTGATTTTAATGACCTTCTTTTCTCTCTACCAATCTCACTCCCACTCCCACCTTCAAACATCCCAACATGCGTTGCTTACTTGCTCTCTGTGGGTTTTGACGTCTATGGCACATATAAAACACAATGTCAAGCTGAGAATACAAAACGTCGCTTGATAGAGTTCGGGATGCTTGGCACTTGGATTGTAGGCCAGAAAAAGCCTTTATTTTGACCAAGGATAACAACTTTAAGACTCTTATAATCTTCTATGTATGAGATGATATCACTAAGAATAACTAATAAATATATCCCCCTATACTTTTTACAAAAACCAGAGAAATTTAAACTAAACACGCTCATAAATCGTGATATCACCAATTAGTTTTAGTTACTAGTACCCCCCCCAAAAAATGATAGAATAAGTACCTCTTTTTCGAGTACCTTCCCCCCTTTCCTTCCCCCCGCCTTTTTTCCTTTTTCCCCCATTAATTAGAACTTCTAACGTAAGACACACCTTCAGTGTACCATTAGTTGATATAGACAGCCTATATCCAAACATCGTTGCTCCCTCCCCCCAATTTCACCTTAAAGTATCTTTACAATTTTCTCCTTCCCTAAGTTAACTTACCACCCTGCATTCTACCTTCTCCTTTATGGATTTCACCTCTCATAAAGCCGGTCACTGTCACAGCGCATTACTCTAACATAGATATTTAATTTTTTCAATTATCCGGTCTGGTTCCGCAATTACCCATTTTGATTTCGCACAACCGAAACCTTTTATTTCTAAAATAATTTCACTTCAACCATTTTCTTGCCATCCTTGACGTTTACGATTAATTTCAATAAACCGTTATTATACCCCTTCAGAACTTCTTTATTCTTTATCCTTAGCTGGTTAAAGTTTTGATTAATGACTTTTCCATCCCTCCTAGTGTGTTATTTTAGTTTTGTTTTTGTATATTTTAATACTCTATTTTTACGTCCATCGTATATGTTTACATGTAGTTTTTAGTTTATCTTATTGTCTATGTTGTTTGTTTATCTGCTCTGTTCTCTGTCTGTACTTTACCTTTCTCCCGACATAGCACCTTACCATCCCTACCCCTACTATTCGAACTTTTTCTCACGGAGACTACCTCTCCTTTTTTTTTCAGTTCCTCCATTCTCTGAGACCACTCCTGTAATGTTTACCACTATGACTTAGTTCTGCACAGACACTCCTCTCTAGAAGCTCACACCAAAACTTTTTCAAACTTCTTCTTAAACAGTCAGGAATGAAACTCATAGAACTTGAAATTCTCCAATGATTATAAATAGACGCTTCCCAATTTTATTTCGCCATGTATACACATTTTCGTTATTTTATCAGTTACACCCCAAAGAATTTTGGTTAAACATACACCTTCCCATTAATCGTTTCTTCACCACATAAATGAAAGGTCGAGGAATTGTTTCCATGATAATTACATGAAATCCATTACCTCTTTTTACACTGTGAATCCTCAACTAGAGCCGACTAGGCTCCTTCCTTATCCAACAGGTACTTATACTATCGTATTACAAGCAGTATAAACTATTATTCAACAATACGCCCCATCCAAAGTCCATAAATCTCTGGTTATAAGCAAGCTAAGAGAACTCGTCTCTCATGGGAGACGATCAAGGGAGGGAGCGGCGTGTCGTTTATCAGTCACGGGATAGCTTCTAACGTTCTATTTCCAGTGCCTAGACCGATCAAAACCCCTTTTCCCAATCTAAACATCTCTTCCATCTGAAACCGCATAAGCTAACTACTACACACTTTCAAATTCTTCTGGACACCTTGTATCTTAATGCACCATAAGGAAAAAACTGAGATTTTTACAACATTTATTCACACCACATAAAAATTTTACGCATAATTGGGACTTAATTCTTTTATATCACACAACGACTTCTATAGCTATTGTTTTTAAAGATACTCCTATATCTCATATATTCACAGTGGGACCCTATCACCATCTCATTTTTTCCATCACCTTAAGTTTATTCTTTTATGAAACAAACTTCGCAAATTTGCGTCGTTTAACGATGTTCACTTCACAGACCCTGCGCACACAAACCCAACTTTAAAAGAACTATCGAGCTTAATATTTCAAGTGGCCTAACATAACACAGAATGCATACAACAACATTACAACGTTATTTTTCTGTCCTCACACTAAACTCCGGTAATAAGGGGGCCACATGATAGCACTAGCATCATCTAAAAAACGAACCCACCAAAAGAAACTAAATAGTTTGCTTCAAACACTAATTGATCAATTCACCGACACCACGTCTTCTTCCATTATAACAACCTTACAATATATTCACCAACGTTAATAGTTGTAAATAAAATTTTGCTTTCTTTGTCCCACATACCATAAACTTAAGCGATTCCTGACACCTCAACACAATTATTTATATTAAAAAATATTAAATGCTTACACTATGTTTTCGACTTATAAACTTTAAACAACAAAATTGTTTTCACCCCAAAAGCCTCTTTGTGCTCCCTTCTCAAAACCCCAAGCGCTTATACAATTTGCACGTACCCCTACCCTTATCCGTTCAACAAATTTCCCTTAAAAGCCTATTATTAATCTTATTATTTCTTCCACACAAACTTTCTCCACGCAATCAATGCCCAACAACCACATGCCCACACCCGTACTTGAATTTTAAAATACCTCAGAGTTTAACATAATACCAAACTACTCCTCACTTACCTCGCCCGAATTTTCAACCCTTGTGAGACTGCAGAAACATAAAACAAATTTAAATTCTGTACAGGGCCCAAGTCCCATACGGATGTTTTACAAGTAGCTAGTTACTACAAAAAAATTTATCTAAGGAGCACACGTCACTCCCATCTTCTCCCACTATTAATGCACTGTTAACATGTTCCATCCCCCTCTCATTAGATCTACTCGAGGAATATCAGTAATTCATTCCAAAGAAGGGAAGGAAGGAATCATCAGATTCTCGTAATTACAGACCCATTTCACTATACAACACAGCCATAACAATTTTACCAAAATCTTGCAAACAGAACCTAATAGACCTTACTACCACACTCATCATAGGGATCGTCAAAGCTGGCTTAGTCCTGGCAGAGAAAAAATACCGACAAATCTCAGACGCCACACTCCAATTTAGCTTGTACCACTGCCATTGCTTGATTTGTTGTTCCACCACCAGCCTACCACGAATCGGTGGGACTGGACGCAGAGAAAAAAGAGAAGGAAAGGCAGTTCGACAGAGGATAGATGTTGGACATACATGAAACCCCAACTAACGCACTCGGGTTCTCAGCCCATCTATATCCGGCCATAGATAACATATACGACAGATTCACACGCACTGTTTTTTCAAAAACATGGGGCCTTCTCTCTCTCAGTCTTCCTATAAGGAATGTGACTATGGCAGGGCTGCCCCCATAATCCCCCGCTTAATAATCGCCCATGCAGGAACCCCTAGCAATAAATATACGCCAAGACCAAAAAATTTACGGGATACAAGGAAATAGGACACATAAGGAAATAAACTTCTCTGTGTCGCCGATACGCCTACTTCACACTAAAATCACCCACTCACTTCACTCCCAAAACTTATGATCACCAACTACTCCGGAATTTAGCAAATCCAGAGCTTTAGTAACATTAGATGAACACAAACTCGATAATTCTTTCCCGCTTAGACATTATTTATAACCCCCCACTACAAAGATTATAAAACAATTTTTAATTTCGCTTGCGGTCCCTCTACTTCACATACCTCTGTATTAAGATCAGTGAGACCCAACCTGTTCGTTAAATTATTTAACAACAAATATCCGATTAATAAAGCAACTGATATACAAAGTAAAATCTGGACAACACATAATCTACGTCCCTTAATTTTGAGAGAATTAAACAGCATATGAAAAGGGCTGATCCTTACCAAAATTGGCTATTTGTTCGCTCCATGTGCATTGATTATCTTTTCTATGTTTATATATATATAGAGATATACTGTATATACAGATAATATGATTTTGTATGAGGCCCAAGAATGTGCATTGATTATCTTTGCATTGATGTTATCTTTTAAATGTAGTGATCACAATAATGTATACTAAAACCCCTTTGATTACTAAGTATGCCAGTGCGCAGATAATATGATATTGCATGGGGCCCAGGAATGTGCATTGATTATCTTTTCTATGTTTATATATATATAGATATATATACTGTATATACAGATAATATGATATTGTATGGGGCCCAGGAATGTGCATTGATTATCTTTTCTATGTTAATATATAGAGAGAGATATACTGTATAAACAGATAACATGATATTGTATGGGGCCCAGAAATGTGCATTGATTATCTTTTCTATGTTTATATATATAGAGATATACTGTATATACAGATAATATGATATTGTATGAGGCCCAGGAATGTGCATTGATTATCTTTTCTATGTTTATATAAAGAGAGAGATATACTCTATATACAGATAATATGATATTTTATGAGGCCCAGGAATGTGCATTGATTATCTTTTCTATGTTTATATATATAGAGATATATACTGTATATACAGATAATATGATATTGTATGGGGCCCTGGAATGTGCATTGATTATCTTTTCTATGTTTATATATAGAGAGAGATATACTGTATATACAGTATATATCTCTATATATATAAACATAGAAAAGATAATCAATGCACATTTGTATATACAGTTATATATCTATATATATATAAAAAAATAGAAAAAGCTAATCAAGCACATTCCGGGGCCCATACAATATCATATATCTGTAAACAAGTATATCCTTCGATATATATATATAAACATAGAAAAGATAATCAATGCAACATTCCTGGCCCCAGCCTCATCAATATCAATATATCTGTATATACAGTATATCTCTTTATATATAAACATAGAAAGAAATCAATGCACATTCTGAGGCCCCATACAATATCAGTTAATCTGTATATACAGATCTTCTCTATCTATATAACATAGAAAAGAATAATCAATGAACATTCTGGGCCCCAGACACTATCATTATCTGTATGATTACGTATATATATCTTCTCTCTCTCTCTCTCTCTCTATATATATATAGACACGCACGAATACGAACATACTACCGCCAC
>CM033470.1:22347453-22452142 GCA_019447015.1 Hymenochirus boettgeri | reverse complement strand
TATACTGTATATACAGATAATATGATATTGTATGGGGGCCAGGAATGGGCATTGATTATCTTTTCTATGTTCAAATATATATAGAGATATACTGTATATACAGATAATATGATATTGTATGAGACATGGGGCCCAGGAATGTGCATTGATTATCTTTTCTATGTTTATATATAGAGAGAGATATACTGTATATACAGATAATATGATATTTTATGAGGCCCACAAAAAACCTTTTCCCAGACTTATATAATGGAAACTGCTAATTAAAATGACCCATCACTTGTATTTATATGGAATCCCCTACGAAAGACACGCAGATAAAATATTACAGTACCGAGAGCCCTGCAGGTACCACCCCCTCCCCTAGCTCAGTGATCAGACATGCTCAGTGCGATTTAAAACTGAACGTAACAGTAATTGAAGGGTTTTCTATAGTGAAACATTTTATTGATTTTAAACAGTTCTAGGGGATATTTATAAAGGTGCGGTATTGCACATCTGCCTCTATTTTAATGCAGTGTGTATTTTACTGCATCACAATTGCACCCCACCACCCCCGACATTACCCAATTCAATGTCCTAGTGCAGGGATAGGCAACCAGTAGATCTCCAGATATTTGAAAACTACAACTCCCAGCATTCCTCTACAAGCACTGTGTAGTTAGGGAATTCTGGAAGTTGAAGCTTTCAAACATCTACATTTCAAATTTTTTTTTTTTTAAAACAACGCAGTCCCGTTCCCTCCCCCAATGCTGGTCACATGCATGGGTACACACTTAAATAATAAAGGGACGAAGCGTTCCAGAGGCTGACAAACATTTACCATCTACCTTGGGATCTCTCGGAACTTGACGAAAATTTCCCTCGGACGCAGTCGGTTCCCTGTACTAAAGTATAGGGTGTTGGCCGCAGAAATATTTAGTCCCGAACGTTTTCCCCATACTTTATATAAGGAGAACGCTCGGGACTGTGCGTAGCCTTTAAAAATAAAAATAAAATAAATAATATTGCCCGACCGGGTCACATGACCCAAAAGACAGTATTTTATAGGATTGCACATTTAGGACGAGGCCGCACTAAGCGTGCGTTGCACACATGATTACACACGTGAATGCATGATTGCACTCGCTTCATGCGAGTCGGTGGCCGCTTGCCCTGCGATACCCTGTCATTTCCGGGAATAGGAGTGCATGAGAATCACACCAACAATGGTTATCGCATGGACTCAATTAACGGACCTACAGGGCGATGCACCGAGAGCCGCTATTGGAACCCAGTTAAAACAGCCCAACAATGTTATATGTTATATGCCGATAGTGGCTCTCAGTGCATCGCCATCTGCCGTTTTCCAATACCGGCACTGTTAATGCCAGCTGTTAGATGGCGTTTAAAGTGCCGCAAGCGATGTTATATGCCAAAAGGCTCATTCGATTGCGGCACTTTAAACGCCATCTAACAGCTGGCATTAACAGCTGGGCGGTTAACTTTCACCACTCAACCGCCTCAACAAAGTCAGGCTAACCAATATAACATTTCCGGCCACTGCGCCTCTTCGTGCATTTGGCTGCTAGTATGGCCACTATAGCGTGCTCTTTTCCACGCGCGGAGACATTGTTGTGGTATAAACAGAGAAGGTCCTTTATTTAGATCCCATTGGGGATTTCATCCATAATAATTACCAGTAAGGTTTCTTGCTTTTGGGTAAAAGCTAATGAATTGGACGTTGATCCTTTAATCACTCTCAGGTGCACCGTGATTGGGGAATTGGAGGAAATTCTTCTGCAATGATTGGTTCCTGATGACCAAGTATCCAGACATTGGCAATTAGATAGACAACGTGTTAATCATTTCCTGATAACAATCCATGCAGTTGGATGAGGATCTACAGTCCTATTAGAACCAGTCACTGGCCCAGTCAACTATTTCATTGTTTTCCAGAGAACACCAGGGTAGTTATCCTAGTATCTATTAAAGTGGGTGCCCATCCCATTATAGATCTGCTGGGGGCCCAGTGATGACTCGTTACAGCACTGATTACCCCCCTAACCCTAAAACAGCAATAGTTAGAATGCAAAACTTGGCTGGGAAGCAGCCTGATGTTCCAGTCCTCCTCTCGCTCCATCCTGGTATCTTCTGGGTAGCAGCATCAGTCATGCCTGTGACAGATAACGTCTAATGACTGCAACCTTGGGCTATCTATGGGGTAAGCAAGTATGAGGGTTGTAAGTACTGCTGTTTAGAGATGGACTAGAACTCGAACCCAAGTTTTACCCAAACTATTCGAGTTCGAACGGACTCGGACTACTCAAAGTATCCCAGACCCAGATTTTCGATATTTTCCGGACTTTCGATAATTATCGAATGTTCGAGGCGTGCGAATATGCGAGTAAAATGTCTATTATACCGATACGCAAGTAAATATCGAATATCGAATCCGCGAGTAAAATGTCTATTATACCAATACGCAAGTAAATAACGAATTAACAAATATGCGAGTAAAATGTCTATTATACCGATACGCAAGTAAATATCAAATTATCAAATCCGCGAGTAAAATGTCTATGAGTAAAATGTCTATTATACCAATACGCAAGTAAATATCGAATATCGAATCCGCGAGTAAAATGTCTATTATACCAATATGCAAGTAAATATCGAATATCGAATCCGCGAGTAAAATGTCTATTATACCTATACGCGAGTAAATATCGAATATCGAATCTGCGAGTAAAATATCTCCAAGCATATTGCCCAATCTGTGCCTGCCAAGCATATTATTGCCCATTCTTGTGCCAAGCATATCACCCATTTCTGTGTGCCAAGCATATTGCCCATTTCTGGCCAAGCATATTATCTGCCCATTCTGTGTGCCAAACATATCACCCATTTCTGACTGTGACAAGCATTTTGTGTAAAATATAAAATTTAAAACTATAACTTTAGTTGTGGCCTTGGGGCATGGAAAAGGGGGGGCGTGGTTTTAAAATACTTCATATTGTTTTAATATATGGTGGGGTGTGTGCCTGGGGCGTTGGGAAAAAGGGCAGGGCCTCAAAAAACATTGCTTGCCGCGCTACCACAAGCCTTGATCTTCCTTATCCTCCCTGCTCAAAGTCACCATCCGCCCCTGCCTATATGGTCATGAAAATCATCTAGGGTCTTACTTTATACCATTAATTAACCTAACACAGAAGTAATTATATTGCTTAAAGGGTATCTCCACTCATAAATTACTGTATTCTGTAGGGTAGGGGTACTCCATCCCACCTAACCGGGCAGGTTAAATCTTAAAAAAAATGCAGGAGAAACTTACTTACCAACCTTCGATCCCACGGCTCTCTCCCCTAGTGACTACTGAGGGAAGCGAAGGATAGTAAGTGAGTAGATTAAGTAGTAGCATTAGTGGCCTATGACCAGCTGTCTGAGGTCAGCATCACAGAGGAGGCTGCCGGTTTATGGAGATATCCAGGGAACACAAGGCTGGTAAAGGTTTCTCTGCACATTTCTAAGATTTAAACATGGCGGTTAGGTTGCGGAGAGGGAGAGGGCCCCTACACTACAAGTTAATTGAGAGAAGAGGGATCCGGCTGGTGGAGGGGAGAGAGTTTCTCTGCACATGCAGGAAGCCTTAGGAGGACAGGGAAGGGGCCAATGCAGGAGAACCATAAGGAAGCAGGGAGGGGTATATTAAAAAAGGTTTAACACTACACGGTGCGGCCAGCATCGGTTAAATATAGTTTTGGGGGGTGGACATGCTGTTGATATTGTAATTCTGTAACTATTTCCCTATAATGGTATTTTCCCTTGTTAAACCTTAAGCGGGGGTACACCACAATAATGATAAAGCCCGATACCGTCGGAATCCACGGTATAGGTTTTTATCGGGGCTTTATCGTACTGTGTGTACGCTCGTTTTCCCGAACGAGCGCGCGGCCGCCGAACGCTCGGGTTGGCCGATTCGCTCGTTCGGGAAAAGTCCGAAAATTTCCATCCGCCGCCGTAGAATCCCTATAGAGGAGTCTAGCGCTTGACCGATGGAAACACACCGTCAAGGAGCCGTTGTCTCCTTATGAATTCATAGGGACTGGTGTATGCAGATCTTGCAGATCCTGTCGGTAATCTTTCAAGAAATCTGTGACTGGTGTACCCAGCTTAACCTTATTCTTCGATATGTATTTAAAGGACCCAATAATGGATCTTCTACATTAATATATGAATTAGTTATTTATTACCCAGAGACACTGATATTAACATAAATGAAACAATGTATGTAACAAGACTGTCTCAGCTAGAGGATGGGATTTGATGAAACTGCCTAAAATCGTTTCTCCCTGCAGATTGTGGAATTTAAAGTCACGGGAGAAAAAAATCTACAAAGGTCCGTCCTAACTAAGGTAAAGTAGCAAGTGGGGTAAGTTTTTACTGTACATGGCTTTGACCTGGGAAATGGTTCTGGGGAACACGGAGTATATCCACGCACTTTAAAAAAAAAATAACTTCCCTCGCGACGCACTGTTTTTAAAGATTCAGCGTGCTATTTTCGAGCCTATTTGAAAATTTAGAAAATTCGAGCAATTCAAGGAATTTTGAAATTTGTGCCTAAAAAAACTGATAAGTAACTTACTTGTAAATGGCCTTGGGAACCTCGGAAAAATGTCTGGGGGACGGATCGATCTGATGTAACCAATCTGATTGAAAAGGATCTTTGTGTCAGTAAACAATCAGATTCTTTATGAAATAATGTTATGTATCCAATCAGAATTGCTTACAAAAAAGGTGACATTCTTGAAAATTTTCGAACGCGTTTGGATACCCGAAACCGCCTCTTCTAGTCATCAGCCAAAACCTATAAGCTTGAAATATTGAGCCCCTTAGTAGAGAATGCTATTGTTCTAAGATAAATGAACTGGAATGGTTTATATCAGACACACGTACAGTTATCCTCCCGAGGATAAACGGCCAGCAGTTTATCGCGACCCTGACAACCTTCTTCTGTTGCTGTTTCTGTCCAAGATTTTTTAAAGGTGCATTATTCAATTTCACCCATCATGATATCTACGGACTTGAAATGTTTCAAGGGATGTATGCCAGGATTATGCAAAAAGAAAATCACCATTTTGGTTCCACAATTGCTTTGGACTGACAAAGTAATAAAGTCACGTCTTTTTCTCCCTCTCGCAGGTGGGGAGTTGGAAGCGTCCGTTTGTTTTATGACTGACTAGTGAACGTTCCATGTAAGACTTGAAGTTCTGAGTTTCTTTGTAGAGGCCACAGAAAGAAAGGAAAGTACAAATTCTATTTATAGCAAGCAGTGGGAAGTGGATTATCTATTGGATTGGTCGTCCAATCTTCAAAGGACAGTTCTAATAGGAGAGGGAAGATCGAGGGATTACGAGAAATATCACCAAAGGAGGAAATGAAGAAGAATGGGAATATAATCTCGTTCATGACGGGTTGTGCTCCACCAGTAATCTTGCTTTATTTCCAGAGGGGCCTGCAAGATTCATTGAACGGGTGGGCACCTGGTGATCAGTGGATACTAAGAATCTTGAAGTGCCAAGTATTATAGGTCGAGGCGTTAAATAAAAGTACCAACTGTTGGGGAAGTCTAAAGGATAACACAACAAGTGCAATTAAGTTAATGGTACTGAGATGTAACTAATCAGGAACAGCCTACGAACATACCCAATAAAGTTTATGGGGTTTAAAACCTTGGGAACTCGAGGATTTTCTCACCTGTTTGGCCCTAGATTCAAAGAAGTGCTTGTATTGTACATAAATGTGTGCTTAAAAACATGAGAGATGTAAACTAATCTGAGAGATGTAAGGAAAGCTTTTTGCTTTGGTCAGGTTTTCCAGGTTAGACGCTGTCAATCATGAGAGAGGAAAGAAAAGAAAGAACCATTTTGAGTGCAGCAGATGGAAAAGGGATGAAGTATTTGTGATACTTCTGTCCATCTTTAACTATTGTAGTTTTGTTTTGGGGGTTGATTTACCTATTTAAAAAAATGTTATTTGAGGGATGTGAACAAAGCCCTTTAAGGCCAGACATATATCTAAACAAAATAATACTTCGGTTCCAACCATTCAAATGTCACATAGTAACATAAGTAACATGAGTAATTACGGTTGAATGAAAGACATTCGTCCTATGCAATGGAAAGTGATGGGCTCTCTGACTGGCAAAATGTTTAAAACTGACTTCTAAGGGAAAACCAAGACTGGGGATAGCTGATGGATATCACTGATCGCCAATAGTTTCCCAAAACCTTGATATAGTCTAGTTGTCAGTAGAGATGTCCGAACTTCGCAAAATCCGGTCCGCTCGAGTATCCGCGAATTTTCGAATTACGGGGTTTCGCGTATTTTTGAAAATTTTCGAAAATACGGGAAAAACTAGTATTTTTTAAAATTTTCGAAAATAATGTATTGTATTTCGAAAATACGAAGGTTAATTCGAAAATTTCTGAAAAATACGTATTATGGAAGGAAATAAGAGAAATCATTTCGAAATTAGTGTTGTTTCTTGTATTTCCGGATGAGAAATTTTCGAATTACGTGAAAACTCGAATTTCGGGAAATATTTTAGTAAAAATACGAAAAAATCCGCGATCGGAGTTGGAAGGCGGGAAAAAATCGGAAAAAATCCGCCGTCGCGAACGGGAATAACTCCGCGGCGATCCGGGTTCGGATCCACGAACGGCCACCCTAGTTGTCAGGTGGAAAATTTTCACTATTTATCTAAATAGCTAATTCTTATTGGTTACTAGAGATGTCCGAACTTCGCAAAATCCGGTCCACTCGAGGATCCGCAAATTTTCGAGAAAATTAGAAAATCCGCAAGAGGACCCATTAAAATGAAAAATATCCTTTTTGAAAATACAGATGTCGAAATACGAGACATCTTGTAATTTCTAAAGTTTTCGAAAATACGTATTTCCGGAAATAAGAGAAATCCTCGTATTTCAGAAATTTTCGTGATGAACGGAACAAATCCGCGGGTTGGATCCGGATCCGCGAACCGGCCATCCCTATTGGTTACTAGCGGATGCACTAGAACCTAAACTCAAAACCAAGTTCGAGATACCTTTATAAGTGCGTACGGACTTTTTAGAACTGCTTCAAACTGCCGAACTTTCGGGTTTTTCAAACTACCGACATATTTTCGTAATTATAGCAAATTCGAGGATTATGGAATTTTATAAATTAGATTAACCCTCGAAAACAGCGTTCGATAACTCTTGACTACAGCGGTAACCGTCTTCTAGTGTAGCATTGCTAACCTTCGGATTCGGCCAAACCCTTGCGTTCAGTGTGATAAACCTTGAATGGTGTGTGTTTGATAACCCTCGTAATCTTGAAAATGTTAGTATTAAAGTTTGGTTAGACCCGGGATTGTGGTATCAGACACATTTTTCGTAATTACTGAGGACGTTCATTGATAATCATCGAAAAATGGGTCGATAGTCCAAAATTACATTTTGTTTTGGGATCTTCGGGATTTCCTGCGATCCGTTAAATCTTGTAAATGGAAGAAAACTTACAGTTCGCGCCATCTCTATTTTGGTGACAGTGACATGTTCCCCAGACAATTTCCATGAGTCCCAGAGCCATTTACAGAGTTACCGTTGTTATTTTAACTTATTGTATCAGAAAACTTTCGAACTATTTTCCCATTGACCTTTAACTGCGGTCAGTTTCGAACTATAGCACTATAGAGAAATTTACTGAAGTTCGAAATTCTAAAACGAACCAAACGTAGGAAGTTCAAGCCAACTCTTGGTGTTACCCACTCAAGGGAAACTGTTGCCAAATAGTTTTGTGTAAAAGCCAGAATATGTTTGAAAGCACCAGTAAATGCATACATAACTGGTTTGGGAAGAAAGCCACATCTATACAGTTCTAATCAAATGCTTTTCTGTATTTACTATTTGAGATGGCCGAAATATTAATAAAGTATGCGTCCGTTGTCAAATATCGAACTTCAGAGAAAGTTCGAAAGTTGTCAAATTCGGACGTATTCGTATTCTCCCGAGTCAATGAGTGGGAGTGATAGTTGAAAAGTCCAGATGAGTTACAGCTAACTAACAATGAATTCACTGTAAAGGGCTGTGGCACCTGGGCAATTGGTCTGTGGGAACATGTCACTGTCACCAAAAAAACAAAAAAAATTGTCGGGTTTTGCTGCAGGCTACTTCAGGGTTAGGGCCAATTTGAGCGGTTACTGAAATGATACTTTCGAGGGTTACCAGAAGTCGGAACGATACTTTTGAGGGTTACCGAAATACTACAATACTTTCGAGGGTTAGCTGAATTTACATTCTATGCAGTTAGCAAACGGACCTAAATTCATAATTATCAAAAAATACAGCCGCAAGTCCGAAAAAAAAAACTAACTAGTTTGAATTTAGTTTGATTTCCTGTCCGAACTTACAAGCTTCGGCTCAAACTCTGGTTCGATACGATTTCTAAGTCCATTCCCTGATTACTATACCTGGCTGTATATGGGATTATTGAATTCTGCTCTTCATCCACATGATTTCACACTACGCAGCCACAGTAGACTGGTCAGGAATTGCCTGTGAAACTGCTCTCTGTGCTTTGCATAGAAACAGATGTGGGTGTAGTAATGTATAAAATAATGTTCTGTTGGCCATTGTACATGAAAGAAAAATGCGTCGATAGATTGTGTACAGAGAGAAGTTTATTCTGGAGCATTGGGATCGATCCGGTTTAACAGCCGGACACATGTTTGTTTTATTGGGCCACTTCTTATTATGGTATTATATATGCTTGGAAGGGCTCTGTGTTTGCGGATAACACTCTAAACTATGCCGAGCTTTGCGAAAACTAGATAGATTAGCAAAATGGGCCAGCCAGAATGGCAGATGAGGATTCCAATGTGATTGTATGTGATGCATTTGGGGTTTAACAATCTTGTGACTGGTAAAAATGATGTTCTATTCTCAAAAGCAACAATCAGGGCAATGGATTTGCATTACTGTATGGGCATTCTGCTGTCCATTTAAAAGGCAATAAAGCCATCCAAAACAATACAGAATCAGAAGGCAGTAGGCGTGATTAGGATAATGTATACCCCCGACTTTGATCTCGTTCCCAGTAATATTACGTATGGTAGTTCTCCTCCAAAAAGTAAACAAACACATATAAGTGATCATTTAAATGAAGTCTATTGGTATTTTAAACTATTCAAATCTTTAAAGGGATGGAACTGTCCCATACAAATCCCAAAAATTTTAGAGGTTAAACCCTGTAGAGTATCAACACAAAAGGTTTCTTAAGACTAATAAAAAATATTAACAAATAAAACGTTATATAGACTTATTTTTTTTCCTGCCCCTCAAAGAGTTTTTTTTTCTTTTAAAATCCAAACATATTATAACCACAAGCACAGTGATGATGAACGTCCTACTCCTATCAGCTTGGACAAAAAGGATGATATGGAAGCACATTGTGCCAGTGCGGGAAGGTATTAGGGACTGCAAGTTGCAAAAGGGCAAGAACTTCTACTAATTAAAGGGGGGACTGTGGTCTCCTCCATTATTAAAATGACCATGATTCTAGTTGCCAGTGTAATTAAGTTACAGCAGTGAAAAGTTAGTTTTTCCTGCCAAAACTCGTGAAACTGCTGACATCCACCAGCACACCAATCCCAATCTGGAGCATGCCCACTGCTGGGAGAGAGCATCATCAGACTGCATTCATAACATCACCCTTGAACCTCTAACTCATTTTAAAAAACTAGCCAAAGCTGCAAATATTTTTTCTCCCTAGGTCTCATGAGAGGAAAGGACCGTAAATGGTTGCAGGTCTGAAACTAGCTGCCAGAAAAATATTGTTTTTTGGGGGGTGGGGGGGGATTCTTACAGAGCATATCAGTGACTGTCACAGACTCAGACAGACCAGAGACAGACAAAGAGGTGTAATTTACAGCCCATAACTTTAGATCCAGAGAGGCTTGTTTGAAAGGTATGAGAGAGTTCTTTTTGTGGAACCACCCTTACCCTTTACAAGATATGACAGGTTCTTCATGCGGTGTGCAAGAGCAAGTCTTTGAGTTGTTCCTACCGGACATCTTTTCAACTCACATCTCAAGTTTAATAACTACCAGGGTATCCTTGAAGCTGCAGCTGCCACGAGAAGGTAATGCGAATCTACAGCCCTTCATCACTACATGAAAAACAGCCTTTTCAGGCTAGAGTTCTACTCTTGCCTGAATAGGCGTTTCACACAGTTTTCTGTGGGGGGGGGTGTCTTAGTGGCCCACAGCACCCGCAAGTGGGTGGGGCTACAGCACCCGTGAGTGGGTGTGGCCACAGCACCCTCGAGTGGGCGGGCCACGACACCAGCGAGTGGGCGGGGCCACAGCACCCGCAAGTGAGTGAGGGTGAGGCACGCCGGAGTGGGAGGGGTTAAGACACCACACGAGTGGGCTAGGGCTAAATCATCAGTGAGTGGGCGGGGCAAATGGGCGGTAAGGAAGGGGCCATAGGTCCATGAGGGGGAGGAGGCAGGGGGGGTGCTTGACAAGAAGAGGAGGGGGCTGCAAGGGGAGGATGGAGACATTAGGAGGAGACATAGGCAGGATTGACTGTCATCCCGACATGGTGTCAGAGCAGGAAGCAGGAAATGCAGGGGACCATGTGATGCTGATTGCCATATTACACACAAAAATGTAAATATCTTCACAACGATGCAAACATAACATGCCAAAAATGTGAAAAAAACGCACAGCAGCCAAGAAAAGTAGTTAGCAACACAAATTTAAAGAATAAATAAATACTCATAATCTCCAATCAAAACAGGACCTGTAGAACCTGGCCTTCCCCTTCTATAGATATGAATAAAAAAACGTTATTTACAAAGCGTCACAGTATTGACTCCCCATATAAAATGTCTATAAAAAAAGCACAGAAGATCTGGTTTTTTCTTACCCCTGGGAAATGTTGCCTGCTTTGCTTGAGGCTCAACGCATTTCTCCCCAATCCCACAATTTCCGTACATTATGTCATGAAGGGCCATGCCACTTTTTCACCCCCTTCTACACCCCTGAGGAGGATCACTGGTTACTCTATTTTCAAGCTTTGGCTTGGGTGTCTTTAAGAGCTTTGGGTTGTGTATAACTGACATTACACTATAACACTATTGAGGCCAGAAGATACTCAGGTTCATCTCAGGTGTCATTTTAAAGGCAGGAACTCTCCCAACTCTATGATTTTAAATACTGACCTGGGCTTCCCAGCTGTAATGTGGTTTATGTAGCCTTCGTAGTCATTGCCATGGCCTGATGGCTGACACCAAAAACGCATTGAGAGAAGAAGGACCAGTGGACTCAATGGAATACTCTTCCAGGGAAGCAGGGGGAGCAAGGTAGGTTTTCTGTAAATACAGGTCCTGCTTTGGAGAATAAAAATAAAAACCCACTGGGTGTGAACATGCCCTTTTAATGTGCCAACAGCTAAAGGTTGATCGTATCGTGTGTGTGTAAGGAAGGGGGATAAGTGTAAAAAGGGCTACACCCGTTGGGAAAGTAAAAGAGCTATTGTATGCGCTCACCGTAAGCCATAGAGCACCCCATAAGACACAATGGGAATTAACACCCCCACACACACCCTGCGTGAATGATAGACCAGTGAAACTGTTTTATTATTATTATTTTAATGTTCTTTAAGGTGATTAATTCAAATTAAGATCAATGTAGATGCAGCTCCATTACAGTAGTCAAGATCTACTCAAACAGGTTATGGCCACTGCACAGTGTTAAGGAGAATCATCTATAAATCTCCCTCAAAGATTCAGTTTTAAACAGTAATTAATATGGCTAAATTCTTACAAACTATGGACTGGTTGGTTTAATCTCGGGATCCCTGATATACTTTCCTATATCACAGCCACAGGCAATTAATAAATTGTGAAAAGACAAAGTACAACGATCATTACACATGCAAGAATATTTTAAAAACTCACAGCTGGAAACCTAGGTTGACCTGTTTAACTTGTAAATAACCAACATCCGGAAACCAAAAAAATTAAAACCCTATGAATGAAATAATGAAAACATTAAATAATAGTCATGAACTGGGACAATTTACCTTAAAGCGTATATGGATGGATTTGACTGAACTATTTGAAGTTAGTGTTTAATATTCTATATTCCTATACTATGCGAAAAACTACGTGACAGTGATAACAAGATAAACAGTAATTAAACTTGAGTGACATAGCCTAAACACTGATTCATAACTGATGACATAGCTAATGCACTGGTTATACTGATACATAGTAATCACTGATTATAACTGATGACATAGCTAAACACTGATTATAACTGATGGACATAGTAAACACTGATATACTTGAGGACAGATATAAAATAAACACTGATTATCACTGATGACATAGCTAAACACTGATTTATAACTGATGACTAGCTAATCACTGATTATAACTGATGACATAGCCTAAACACCGATTATAACGGATGACATAGTTAACCACGGAGTATAAAGATGACAAGCTAAAACAACCGATTAAATGATGACATAGCTAATCACTGAGTTATAATGAGTGACATAGCTAAACACTGATCGTAACTGATGACATAGCTAAACACTGATTATAAACTGATGACATAGCTAAAACAGAATCATAACTGATGACATAGCTAACAAGATTAGAAGATGACATAGCTAAAACTGATTATAACTGATGAAATAGATAAACACTGATTAGAATGAGGACATAGGTAAACACTGATATAAACTGATGGACATACTAAACACTGATTATAACTGATGACATAGATAAACACTGATTATAACTGATGACATAGCTTAACACTGATATAACTGATGACCATAGCTTCTTAACACCTCGATTATAACTGATGGCATAGCTACACGGCTATAACTGAGGACATAGCCTAAACATGGTTATTACTGATGACATACCTGAACACTTGATTATAAACGAAACATAGATAATCACTGATTAATAACTCGATGACATAGCTAAACACTGATTATAACTGAGGACAGAGACTAAAACACTGCATAGTTGTGTTGATTTGTGTAGTGTGTGTGCTGTGTAGTGTGTACGGTTTGAGCTGTGTGTTGTTTGTGAAGTTGTGTGTTGTTGTGTGGTTGTTTAGATCTGTTGTTTTGTGGTTGTGTGTTTTTGTGTGGTTGCTGTTATGTAGTTGTGTGTTGTTTGCTTAGTTGTGAACACAACAAATCACAAGTACACAACTACACACAACTAGATCACAAAAAATCAACACAAGCACACAAATGACACCACAACCGACAAATACACAAACTACACAAACATAAAAGTACACAAAAATACAAAAAAGCAACACAAAACACCCTACACAAAACATAACTACACAAACACACAAAACTACACTGCAAAATATCTACCACAAAACTGCACAAGGACAAATATAAAAACCACACAACACACACAAATACAACATAAAAGCAGTAACCACACATCAGAACAATACACAAATACAAAAATATAGAATACACAACACACAAACATGCACAACAGAAACAAAGAATGCAAATACATGACACAAACACACACAACTACCACAAAACACACTCAAATACACCACACATCTGCATAAAAACACAGCTACATAAACACACAGAACTACACAAACATACAATAAATAACTACACAAAAACACCACCTCACAATCACACACACTACTACACAAAAACACACAACCACACAAACAACACAACTACACAGCAACATACAACGACTCAACAACACAAACAATAACTACACACAACTACACAAACCTACACAACTACAAAAAACACAGCCACACACAACACACACAAACTACACAAAAAACACACAGCTACACAAAAACACAATCAACACAAAAGCATTATCCTACACAAAAAAACACATAACTACAAAACACACAAAAAACAGACAACCTACACAATACACAAAAAACAGTGATTACACAAAAAAAAAACTTACAACAAAACACAACTACACAAACATAGAACTACATAAACACAAAACATACACAACACAAACAATGCAATTACACAACAACAACTAAAAACAATACACAACAACACAAAACATCATGACACAACACAAAACTACAGCAACACACATCAACGGTACAAAAACACATATACATAAACACAAAACTATTACAAACTATACACAAACTAAACCTTCACAAAAACACAGCTACACAAAAAAACACACAAAACACAGAACTACACAAACCAACACGACTACATAGAAACATACCAACTATATCAACAACGACATAAAAACACACAAACACAGAAACGACACAGACACAATTACACAACACACCAAACGACAAAAATCAGCTACCACATGAAATACACAACAACACTATACAAAACTACAAACAACCAAATACACCAAACAAAACCAAAACCTACACAAACCACACAAGTACACAGCAACCAACAAAACTACACAAACACACCATTAAAAACATCCCAACATAACACAAACCACACACACACAACAATACACAAAACTCACCAGTAACACCACTCAAAATGTACACAATAAAAGCACGGGTAATTAAATGTATGTAAAGTTAAATGTCTGGTTTATGTATTTGAATGAAGTTATGAAGATGGACATTAGTTTACATAAATGAGGGCTACCCTCATATCCACATCCTGTGTACTCCAGATGTTTTCAAACTACAATCTCCCAGCATTCCCTGATGCAATTTGCTGAGGTTTGTAGTTTGAAAACATCTCTTGGGCCCTACAGGAAAGGACATATTTTGTTAAGTCACAAATCCAAAAGAGCATTACCCCATAAACCAACAGTACACAGGTACACACACTACTGATACACACTCACACAACCCAACAACCCTTCCATTTCAGCGAAACATAAACACAAAAAGTAATAATGAGAATGAATGATGAAATGGAAATATCCACTTTCATTACATGTCTCATAGCATTTGGAATGCAGCATCAATGTGTCTAATGGTGCTAGGCCATAGGTAGCAATTGATACCCCAAGCCAATCGTATGGAATCTGCAGACCTAAAGAGTGTCCAGTTCAATGGTACAGAAGCTTAGTTAAAGGGGAAAGTTCAGTGGAAAATATCATTATTTTTTTAAAATTCTATTCTATTCCAGTGTATTTATACATACATAAATTATCTACATAATCTCTTCCATTTTGAAAAATATGTTGAATTTATACCCCTGCTATTCCCTGCTGTTGACATTTAGTTACCGGACATTCAGTTATGCAATGGGGCTCCTTCTTATACCCAGAATGCACCACATCCTTGGAAGTTCCTAACAGTAATTTCTACTGATTGGCCTTATCTGTTGTGATTCAATTAATGATCAAGCGAGACTTAAGTTTAGTTTCTTGAAGACGTTTTAGCTAGTCATCGACGGATTCTCAATTCAGAATGACTTGTACAAGAATCTGTCGGAATTTGTACCCTGGAAAGTCCCCATTAGCATATCACAGCAAGGTGTTGGGACCTCTGATATGCAAGCATGATTGCATGAGGCTAAGAGGTTGTATAGGTACCAAAACTACAAGAGAAAAGGCAAAACTTTAGGACACACCCACTATAGCAGTGACTAAACAATCCCTTTATATCTCAGCCAGCCTCCCTGAGAGAAAGTCCTTGTGCGAAAACGCGTCCAGCGTTACCACCGCTGTTCCCCATGTGACCCGCTCTCTATTTGGCTGTGAAGTCGCGTCAATACGCTACTTCTGATCCCCCGTGACTGGTGGACTGGTACTGATGGTGACAGATGAGTTACATCTCTTATGGCATGTCTTGACATTTGGGGGAGTTTGGTCTTACTATTGTTAGTAGAGCCTGGGACAAGAGGTTTCGACTATAGGGTATTATCATGGTGAATGAATGGAAAATGTATGGATTTGAAGTGTTTTTAATTGTTTGAGGATATGCACATTTTCCCCAGATATAAGTAAATAAGGGATTTTTAGTCATGCTATAGTGGTGCCTAGTTTGCAGTTTCTCTTGTAGTTTTGTATCATGTTGATTTTGATAACATGTGCACCCACCACTCTATTTAGAGTGCTTATACTCTGTGCGAGCACTACTTTGTTATTATTAGAGGTGTATAGGAATCCCAGGGAAAGGTGTCAAAACAGAATTGTCATGGCAGACAGGTGGTGTCGAACCCCCCACTCTAGTGAGGCTTGGTTTCTTTATTTTCAACATAAATGGCCTCCTTGACACCTCTCGTAACCAGTCACGTCCTTTGCCAAGGGTGTTAACCATGCCAATCTTCAAAGGTTATGGCCTTTTTCCTCAAGACTGTACAACTGACTGCCATGTACAATGCGGTTTTTGACACCTTACCCTGGGCAGTCATATCACACCTTAGCTTTCAGTGCATTCCCACCATGATTCAGGAAGGCTGTGATAGCCTAATGGGGCTTTCCAGTGTACATAATTGCCAACAGATTCTTGTCCAATCACTCTGAATTGGGACAATCCAACGGAAAGGACTTAGCGAAACTAAAATCACGAGAACTAAACATTAAGTCCAGTGGACTGAACTGAATACAACAGATATACCTCGTTTGGACGGGATGAATGACTATTACAGATACTATACCATGCCCTGGATGATCATGAATAGTAAGATATACGTGACCTGGATGAATGACTATTACAGATATACCATGACTGGGGTATGGATTGAATATTACAGATTACCATGACCTGGATGAATGACCTCCCCCATACAGATCAACCTGAAACCGGGAATGAATCCCAGCCCCCAAACCAATTACCAGATAGACCATGCAAACCCTTGCGATAATGCCACACCATATTACAGATATACCATGACCTGGATGGAATGAATATTACCAGAATAGACCAGACTTGGATGAAATGAATGAAACCCGAATATGACAGATATACCATGCCTGGTATATGATGTGAATGAATATTACAGATATACCATGACAGGGATGGATATGAATATACAGATATAACGTATGACCTGGATGAATAAATATTACAGATATACCGTGACTTGGATGAATTATAACAGATATACATGACCTGGAATGAATGAATATTACAGATATACCATGGCCTGGATAAATGAATATTACAGATATATCACAACCTATGGATGAATAGACTATTAAGATATACCATGACAGGGATGGATGAATATTACAAATTAACATGCCTTTGAGATATGAATATTACAGATATACCATGACCTGGATGGATGAATATACAGATTTATACCATGACCTGGATGGATGACTATTACAGATATACATACCGGATGAATAAATATACAGATATACATGCCTGGATGAATGCTAGTACAAAGATACCATGACCTGGCATGAATGAATATTACAGATATACCATGAAGGGAATGGATTGAATATACAGATCTAACGTGACCTTGATGAATGATTATTACGATATACCATGACGGGAAATGAATTACAGATATATTATGACCGGATGGATGAATATTACAGATATACCATGACCTGGGATGGTGAATGAATATTACAGATATACATGACTGATGAATGAAAATATTATAGATATACCATGACCTGGACATGAATGAATATTTACAGATTATACCATGGACCTGGATGAATGAATATTACAGATATTACCCTGACCTGAATGAACATGAATATTACAGATTCCCATGACGGGTGATGGAATTGAATATTACAGATATAACGTGACTGGATGAATGATTATTACAGAATACATGACCTGGATTAATGAATATTACAGAGATATTATGACCTGGATGGATGAGAATTACGATATACCATGAACTGGATGAATGAATATTACAGGTCTACCACTGACCTGGATGAATGGAATATTTCCAGATGCACCATGACCTGGAGGAAATGAATATTACAGATATACCATTACCTGGGTGAATGAATATTTACAGATACACCGTCTGGACTGTATCGATAATGATATTACAGATAATACCATGACCTGGATGAATGAATATTACAGAATATACCCTGACCTGGATGAAGGAATATTACAGTCATACCCATGACATGGATGAGAGAATATTACAGATATACCATGACCCTGGATGAATGAATATTACCAGATATACCGTGACTGGATGGTATGAAGATTACAGTATAACGTGACAGGCGGTGAATATTACAGAGATGCATGAACCTGGATGAATGAAATATTACAGATATGCCATGACCTGGATGAATGATAGTACAAGATATGCATGACCTGGATGAATGACTATTACAGATATATGGCCATGATGGATGATTATGGAATATTACCAGATATGCCATATGACATGGATAAAGAATATTACAGGATATACCATGACTGATGACTGAAATTTACAGAATACGTGACCTGGATAATGAATACTAAAACAGATATACCGTGACCTGGAATGAAATGAATATTACGAATTACCGCGACCTGGGTGAATGAATATTACAGATATACAGTGACCTGGATGAATGAATATTACAGATATACATGACCTGGATGATGAATATTACATATACCTGTGACCTGATGAAGGAATATACAGATGTATTACCGTTGCCCTGGATGAATGAATATTTACAGATTAGACCCTAACCTGGATGAATGAATAGTACAAGATATACCGTGACCTGGTATGAATGAATATTACAGATAGACCAGGACCTGGATGTATGAATATTACAGATAGACCATGACATGGATGAATGAATATTTACAGATAGACCTATGACCAGGATGGATGAAATTACAGTTATACCATGCCTGGATGAAATGAATATTACAGATATACCTGTGACCTGGAGGTAATGAATATACAGATATAACGCTGTTGACCTGGAATGGATGAATATTACAGAGATACCATGACCTGGTATGGATATGAATATTACAGACTACAGGACCTGGATGAATGAACTTATACAGATATACCATGACTGGATGAATGATATTACAGATATACAATACTGGATGAATGAATATTACAGAAACCATGACTGGATGTATGATATTACAGATATACCATGACCTGGAGGGGAGTGAAGTATTGCCGAGATTCCCATGACCTGCGATGGATGAATATTACAGATATACATGACCTGGATGGATGAAATTACAGATTTACCATGACCTGGATGAAGATTTACAGATAGACCATGACCTGGAATGGATGCCAATATTACAGATATACCATGACCGATGAATGAAATACAGATATACATGACCTGATGAAGGTATTTACAGATATACCATGACCTGGATGAATGAATATTACAGATATACATGACGATGGATAAATGAATATTACAGATTATACATTGACCTGGAGAATTGAATATTAAAGAACACATGACCTGGATGAAGGAGAAATTACAGAATACCATGACCTGGATGAATGAATATACCGAACACCGTGACCTGGATGAATGAATATTACAGATATGCCATGACCTGGATGAGATGAATATTACAATATACCTGACGAGGATTATAAATGAATACTACAGATATACCAGACCTGGATAGGAAGAGATTACAGATATTTACCATGCCCTGCATGAATGAATATGACAGAGTATTAACCATGACGGGGGGAGGATGGAATATTACAGATATACGTGACTGGATTGAATGATTATTACAGATATACATGACCTGGATTAATGAATATTAAGATATATGATGACTGGATGGAATGAATATTACAGATATTACCAGACTGGATGAAGGAATATTACAGGTCTACCCTGACCTGGATGAATGAATATTACAGATACAACCAGGACCTGGAGATTATGAATATTACAGATAGACCCATTTACTGGTTGAGAGAAAATTATTACACTACACAGTGGACTGGATATGAATGAATCTTACAGATATACCATGACCTGGATGAATGAATATTACTAGGATATACCAGCGACTGGATGAATGAATATTACAGATAACCATGACAGGATGAATGAATATTACAGATATACCATGACCTGGATGAATGGAATATGACAGTAACCGTGACCTGGATGGATGAAGCGTTTTTACAGATATAAACGTGCACTGGATGAATGAATATTACAGATATGCCATGACCTGGATGAGATGAATATACAGATATGCCATGACCGATGATAGAATATTACAGATATGCCATGGACCCTGGAGAATGATATTACAGATATGCCATGACCTGGGAAAAGGACTATTACAGATATACCATGAAATGGATGAATGAATACTTACAGATATACCGTGACTGGGATAAATGAAATACAGAAGACCGTGACCTGGGATGAATGAATATTACAGATAGACCATGACCTGGATGGATGAAATGACAGTAGACCATGACCTGGAGAATGAATTTACAGATATACCGTGACCTGAGTGAATGAAATAGTACAGATATACGTGACCTGGGTGAATGAATATTACAGATTATACCGTGACCTGATGAATGAAAATTACATATACCGTGACCTGGAGAAGGAATATTACAGATTTTATACCGTGCCCTGGATGAAATGAATATTACAGATGACCATAACCTGGATGAATGATATACAGATATTTACCGTGACTGGATGAAATGAATATTACAGATAGACCATGACTGATGGAGAATATTACATGATAGACCATGACCTGGTGAATGAATATTACAGATAGACCAGCGGATGGATGAATATACAGTTTTATACCGACCGGATGAATGAATAACAGATATACGCGGGACATGGAGGATGAATATTACAGATATACCGTGACCTGGATGGATGAATATTACAGATATACCATGACTGGATGAATGATATTTAAGGGTATACCGTGCCCTGGATATAAAATATTAAAGATTAGACCAGAACCGGGATGAGATTTGAAGAATTATTAAAGATTTATACCGTGACCTGATGGAGAAGAATTATTACAGATAGACCATGACCTGGATGACTGAATATTACAGTAGACCATGACCTGGATGAATGAAATCTTTACAGAATGGACCATGACCTGGATGGATGATATCAGGTATACCATGACCTGGATGAAGAATATTACAGATATACCGTGGACATGGATGGATGAATATTACAGATATACCGTGACCTGATGGATGATATTTACAGATATACCAGGACCTGGATGAATTAATATACAGATATACCATGACCTGGAATGAATGAATATTATAAACAGATATACGCATGAACCTGATGAATGTATATTACCAGATATACATGACCTGATGATGAATATTACGATATACCATGACCGATGTTATGAATATTACAGATTATACCATGACCTGAATGGTGGAATATTGCAGATATACCATGACCTGGATGGATGAAATTATCAGATATACCATTGACCTGGATGGGATGAATATTCAGATATACCATGACCTGGAGGATGAATATTACCGATTACCAGTGACTGGGATGAATGAATATTAAGATAGGAGCACATGACCTGATGGATGAATATTACAGTTATACATGACCTGGATGGAATGAATCTTACAGATATACGTGACATGGAGGATGAATATTACAAGATATACCGTGACCTGGATGGAGGATATTACAGATATACCATGACCTGGATGAATGAACTATTACAGATATACGTGCCCTGGTGAAGAATATTACAGATGACCATACACCTGGCTGAATGAATCTTAGAAGATATACCGTGACCTGGATGAATGAATATTACAGGATCGACCATGACCGGGGCTGACGAATATTACAGATAGACCAGTGACCCCCTGGATGAATGAATCTTTACAGATAGACCATGACCTGAATGGATGAAATTACAGTTATTACCATGACCTGGATGAATGCATATTACAGATATTACCGTGACATGGATTGATGATATATATACAGAATACCGTGACCTGGATGGATGAGATATACATAGTTATACCATGACACTGGATGTGATATTAATATACAGTTATACCAGTGACCTGGATTGGATGAATGAATATAACGATTATACCATGACCTGGATGAATGTATATTACAGATATATACCATGACCTGGATGAAGGAATTATTACAGACGTATAACCATGACCTGGATGTATGACATTACAGATATACCAGACCTGAGCTGGATGATATGCAGAATATACCATGACCTGGATGGATGATAGTTACAGATATACCATGACCTGATGGATGAATATAAGATATACATGACCTGGATGGAGAATATTACAGATTACCATGACCGGATGATGAATGAATATTACGAAGACCATGACCTGGGGATGGATGAACATATTACAGCATATTACCGGGACCTGGTGATAATGAATATTACAGAGATACCATGACCTGATTGAATGTATATACAGATGTATACCATGACCTGGATGAAATGAATGAATATTACAGATATACATGACCTCGGCTAAATGAATATACAGATATACCAGACCTGGGTGAATGTAATAGTACATGAGTACACCATGCCCAGGATGACATGAAGATTACAGATATACCATGACCTGGATGAATGACTATTACAGAGACCACCGTGAACTGGATGAAGAATTACAGATAGGCCATGACCGGGATTGAATGATATTACAGATTTTACCGTGACTGGATAACTGAATATACAGATATACCATTGACCTGGATGAGCTGACTATTACAGATAGACCATGACATGGATGAATGGAATATTACAGCTATACCGGACTGAGGGAATGAACTATACAGATAACCGTGACTGGGGGTGATATGAATGAATATTACAGATATTACCGTTTGACCTGGATGAATGAATATTAACAGATATACCGTGACGGATGAATGAATATTAAGATATTACCGTGCCCTGGATGAATGAATATTACAGATAGACCATAACCGGCTGTAATGAATATTACAAGATTATACCGAGCCTGCGATGAATGAAATTACAGATAGATAGACCATGACCTGGAATGGATGAATATAAGATAGACCATGACTGGAGGAAATGAATATTCCAGATAGACCTGCCTGGATGGATGAATATTAGGGAACCATGACCTGGATGAATGAATATACGATATACGCATGACCTGGATGGTATGAGATTACAGATATACCGTGACTGGATGGATAATGAAATACAGATATTACCAGACTGGATGAATTGAATATTACAGATATACCATGACTGGATGAATGAATATAACAGTTATACCATGGACCTGGATGAATGTATATTACAGATATACCATGACCTGGATGAAGGAATATTACCAGATATAATACACCTGGACCTGGATGGTATGAATATTACAGATATACCATGACCTGGATGGATGAATATTGCAGATATACCATGACTGGAGGATGAAATATTACAGATATACCATGACCTGGATGGATAATATACAGATTACCAGACAGGAGGATTGATAATTTACAGATGTACCATGACCTGGATGAATTGAATATTACAGAATTAGACAATGACCTGGATGGATGGATGAATTTACAGATATACCATGACCGTGATGAGGAATATACAGATATACATGACCTGGATATGAATAGATGACTGTATATACAGATATACCATGACCTGGATGAATGAATATTACAGAATACCATGACCTGGAGAATGAATATTACAGATGTTATACCATGACATGGATGATGACATGAATATTACAGATATACATGACCTGGCAGAAATGAATATTACAGATATACATGACACTGGATGAATTGAATATTACAGCATACACCATGACCTGGACGAAGAATATACAGATATACCAGGACCTGGATAAATGAATATACAGATAACCGTGACCTGGATGAATGAATATTTACAGATATACATGACCTGGATGAATGAAATTACAGATTTATTACCATGACCTGGATTGAAATGAATATTACAGATATACCGGACCTGGATGAATGAATAATTACAGAGATACCGTGACCTGTGATGAATGAATATTACAAATTTACCATGACCTGATAAATGGAATCATTACAATGATTTACATGACCTGGATGAATGAATATGACAGAGTATTATACCATGACCTTGGATGAATGTAATATTACAGTTATACGTGACCGGATAATGAGGAACCTTAAAGCACTGATTGGCTGTGTGGATGGTAAACATGCTCGATCTCTACTGAGCAACTAAAGTAACCCAGGCGCTGCGTCAAGGGAAAAGACCATAACGATCCCTATTAGGGGTCCTGCAAAACAGGGAATCAGTTCATTTCACAATCATTTATTTATACACAGACAAAATGCTCCTGAATGGGTAGGTTAAGGGCATTCGTCATTAGGATGGGAATTACTGCTCTTTTTACTTTAAAGTATATGGAATTTGGACTGAACTTCCCCTTGAAAAATCTATTTGACATCATTTGCCAAAATTTTTCTTCAAAATATAATTAAATATCCCCCATATATTGTCAACTGGGGGTGGGTTGCATTTTGGCTGCTAAGGTTGCAGCTTGACAATTCACGATCCCTATGGACTACGGTTAAGTGTACGGAAAGTGCACACACCATTTATGCCTTATTAAAAAACGATATGGATGGCAAAAACTTCGTTCTTGGCATCGCCATTTGTGAGACTTTGTTCTTTAAGGTTTGAGGGGGAGAAGAAAATTTGAGGGGGAGAAGAACAAGACAGCACGGATGAGTCTAGACAGAGGAGATTGGATTGAATCTGGAAGTCAGCAGAGAGACGTGGAACAATGTCTGCATGCTCAGAGTGAGATCACGTTACACTGCCTATTACACATGAAAATAATCTACACAGCACTAACCGCCTGGAAAAATAGAGGGTCAGATGGCGAACGGTGCGGCCAGTAATTCAGTCTTCGTTGTCCAACGTGCTGGATGGAACATTTTTTGTTACAATGATTCCATTTAAATACAAGATTGGCAATGCCCTCCGTTGACTGATGTAGTTTACATCCAGCGAGCTTCTATGAGCCGTGGAAAATGCCGATTCAAATTAAATTACCAGGTTCCCATAATTGTAGCGCATAACATTGTTTTTTGTTTGTTTGGGGTTTTTTGGAGGGGGGGGGTTTTATTTTTTAAAAGACGCCTTTTAAAACCGGGGGGGAAAGGGGGAAAACGACGGGGAGAAGGTCTTGTCTTAATTTTTAAATTTTGTATTAACAACATTAGGAATTCAGTTTTATTGAAGAACAGGAGGGTAAAGAGAGCTGTGTCAACCTACCGTCTTCAAGAGTAAAACCGGGCGAGAGAAGGGTAGTACTACCCAATCGCTGTTCATCCACGTAGGGAAGACATAGTCCGTCCGGGTCCGGGAGAGCGAGGATTACTTCTCTCCTGGCCTCCGGACGACAGAGTCCGTGACGGGAGAGCGATTGTGTGTCGGTGCGATCGATAAGGTACCTTACCTTCCTTGCCTGCTCCATGATTATTTCAGTTGAAGTAAGCAGGGGGTAAGACACGTTCCTTTAACACTCCTGTTCTTCAATAAAACGTGGATTCCCAATTTCGTTATACCAGATGGCGATACCGTTCAAGTACAAACATTTTATTAGAAATATATATTTTTTTTTATCGATACATTTAATAATAGGATTTTGTAATTAGATTTAGTATATTGAAGGAAGACTTCGACAAACTAAAATATACATGTGGAATGTTTAAAAAGTCAAAATAAAGTATCAATATTGGAAATTCATGCACACAAACATTTAGAATGATAAATAGTATATGACATGTCAATGGGAATCCCCATGGTAGTAAATTGAATCGGCATATATCGCTTTAAGCTAGAAAGACGTTGCATGCTGTGATATCTAAGTCATTGGCAGGAAGAGAAGCTACAACTTCTCTCTCTGTTCTTTAATGGGGCTGATCTTAACCCTCAATGTGCGATATTGTACCAAATCCGTTCAGCGCAACCAGTCATTAGTTCCTACGTGTAAAGTCCCAATTTCATAACTAACCTGTATTCGATTCGGAAAATCAACCTGGGTTCCAAAGAGCGTTTTTCATACATTTTTGAAACTCTGAACTTTTCATTGAATTCCATTACAAACGTTGAAAAATATCATGAGAAAATTTGAAAAATTCTGTTCAAATCTGGATTGTTTCGGAATTCAGGTAAGAAACACTCCAGATTTTTTCTCCCCTCTTTTAGTTGGTGGACTACTACTAATATTCGAAATCTGGTATTAACACATATACTTGTCAGTTCTGGTTGGTCCCGGTGGATACTATGATATACATATGAGAATTATGGTATAATACATAATGAGTTTCGGTGGTACAGGGATACAATAAATATTGCGACATTGACTGGTATTTAACCTACATAACTGTAGTTGTCGTTGGTTGGATACAGGGCTATACAATATTGATAATTACTGCTGAATTATAGAATTGTATCGTTGGAAGTCTATAAATATATATTACTTTGTACATTAACTGAGTTCTGGTTGGTACAGTGAACTAGTCTCTATAAATATTTGGGGGGAAGAGAGGGTACTGGTATTAATACATATATGTAGCTTGGTTTGTGAATAGATGAGAATTCTGGTATGTGTGACGTACGTGTGGGGTGGTCTACAGTGTTTTAGGATACTATATAATATTGAGATTAACTGGTATTACTAAATACTGTAGTTGCTTATAAGGTTCTCATTCCTCCAGGTCATGGTATATAAAATAGATCAAGCTGGACACATTGAGTTATGATTCTTGAAGACATTTGACTAGTCATCGACGGGCTTTTCCTAATTAGAATGACTTGTACAGAAACTTGTGGCATTATGTACCCTCTCCCGGACGGACTCTGTCTTCCGGAGCCAGGAGAGAAGGTAATCGCTCGCTCTCCCGGACGGACTCTGTCTTCCGCAGTGGAGGAACGAGCGATTGGGTAAGTACTTACCTTCTCTCCCGGTTTTATTGAAGAACGGTAGGTTTGACACAGCTCCTTTACCTCCTGTTCTTCAATAAAACTGAATTCCTAAATGTTGTTAATACGAGAAATTTAAAAATTAAGAAAAGACGTCTCCCGTCGTTTTTCCCCCGGTTTTAAAAGCGTCTTTTAAACACCCCCCCTCAAAAAAAAACCCCCAAACAAACAAAAAACGAATGTAGGCTACAAATTAGGGAACCTGGTAATTTAATTTGAATCGGATTTTACACGGCGCATAGAAGCTCGCTGGATGTAAACTCCATCAGTCACGGAGGGCACTTGCCAAACTTGTTATTTAAATGGCATCTTGTAAAAATGTTTCAGCCTTGGACAACAAGACTGAATTACTGCCGCACACGTTCGCCATCTGACCCTCTATTTTTCCAGGCGTTTAAGTGCTGTGTAGATTTTTCATGTGTAATTAGGCAGTGTAACGTGATCTCACTCTGCAGTCAGGCAGACATGTGCCACAGTCTCTCTGAATGACTTCCAGATTTCAATCCAATCTCCTCTGTCTAGACTCTACGTTGCTGCTTTTTCTCCCCCTCAAACCTTAGAAAAAAGTCCACAAATGGCGATGCCAAGAACAGAAGTTTTTGCCTCCATATCGTTTTTTTAATAAGGCATAAATGGTGTGCACTTTCCGTACACTTAACCGTGCCAATAGGATCGGGAATTGTCAGCTGGCACCTTAGCAGCCAAAATGCAACCCACCCCCAGTTAGACAATATTGGGAGATTTAATTATATTTTGAAGAAAAATTTTGCAAATGATTTCAAATAGATTTTTCAAGGGGAAGTTCAGTCCAAATTCATATACTTTAAAGTAAAAAGAGCAGTAATTTCCCATCCTAATGACCTTAACCTACCCATTCAGCATTGTGTCTGTGTATAAATAAATGATTGTGAAATACTACTATATACTGTTATACATAGGCGCTATGATGGTGTGAATGGGGCCCAGAAGATGCATGATTTACTGCGTGTGTTCTATAATAGAGGGTGGTGGGCGGTCACGTGCGGGAAAAGTTCTTTCGTGATCGTGCTCATAAAAAATACAAAAAGTATCCACATAGTGACCTGCTATTGGTAATGGGGCCCAGAAATGTGGCATTGATTCTCGTTTGCTGTGTTATCAGGTGATAGAGATATACACGAGTTAGTGTGCTTAGATAAATAGTGATATTGTATGAGGCATGGGGCCCAGGATGTGCATTGATTATCTTTTTCATAGTGGTATATATATATAGAGAGATATACTGGAAGACAGATAAATATGATATTGTATGGGGGTCCCAGGAAGGTGGCATTAGAACTTCTCCTTTTCTATTGTTTATATATATATATAGATATACTGTATTACAGAGAATATATATTGTATGGGGCTCAGGATGGCAGGGGATTTATCTTTTCTAGGTTCAAATATATATAGAGATATCAACATGTATATCCCTAACTATGAACGTGATTTATGAGACCTGGGGGCCCAGGAATGTGCATTGATTAGCGTTTTCTATGTTTTATATATAGAGAGAGATATACGTATATACGATAATCTGATATTTTTATGAGGCCAAAAAAACCTTTTTCCCCATACTTATATAATGGACTGCGAATGTAAAATGACCCTCACTTGTATTTATATGGAATCCCCCTACGAAAGACACGCAGATAAATATTAACAGTTACCGAGAAGCCCTGCAGGTACCACCCCCTCCCCTAGCTCATGATCAGACATGCTCCAGTGCGATTTAAAACTGAACGTAACGTAATTGAAGGGTTTTTTTTCTAAAATAGTGAAACTTTTATTGATTTTAAACATTTCTAGGGAGGGGATATTTTATAAAGGTGGCGGTATAATCACATCTCTTCCATCTATTTAATAATGGCGTGTGTATTTTAACTGCACTCCAATTGCAACCCCACCACCCCCTACATGACCCAATTCAATGTCCTATATGCAGGGTACTGAAGCAAGGGGCCCAGTCAGGAGATCGGAGGCATCGGGCAGTGGTGAAAAATATAAAAACTACAACTCCCACATTCCTCTACAAGCACTGTGTAATTAGGAATTCTGGAAGTTGAAGCTTTCAAACTCTGAGGGCGAGGGTGTCAAAATTTTTGTTTTTTCTTTAAACAACGCAGATGGGGACGCTGTGCCGGTTCGCCTCCCCCAAATGCTGGTCACATGCATGGGTAACAAACCACTTTTAAATAAGAAAGGGAACGAAGCGTTCCAGAGGGGACAAACAATTTACCATCTACCTTGGATCTCTCGGAACTTGAACGAAATTTCCCTCGGACGCAGTCCGTTCCCTGCTCCACACCGGGGCCGTGCTTGTGTTGGCCGCAGAAATATTTAGTCCCGAACGGTGCTGTCCAGGCCGAGGTCACGTGAGAGTGATAGACGGGGAAGGGACCAGCGCTCGTGGGGACGTGGCGCGGGGAGCCGAGGACCGAGTGCGTAGTCCTGTAAAAATAAAAATAAAATAAATAATATGTGGCCGACCCTGGGTCCAACCAAAGACCGGAATTTTAATAGATTTAGCACAATTGAGACTCAGGGCCGGAGCACTAAGCGTGCGTTGCACACACATTACAAGATTGCCAACACGTGAATATACATGGATTGCACCTCGCTTCAATGCGAGTCTGGCCCGCTTGCCCCTGCACCCCTGTCCATTTCCTGAATAGGAGTGCATGAGAATCACACCAACAATGGTTATCGCATGGACTCAATTAAACGGACCGACAGGGCGATGCACCGAAGCCCAATTGCACCCAGTTAAAACAGCCCCAACAATGTTATATGGTTATATGACGATAGTGCTCTCAGTGCATCGCCATCTGCCGTTTTCCAATCTCGGCACTGTTAATGCCAGCTTTAATGGCGTTTAAAGTGCCGCAAGCGATTTGTGTTATGCCAAAAGGCTCATTCGATTGCGGCACTTTAAACGCCATCTAACAGCTGCATTAACCGCTGGGTCGGTTAACTTTTCACCACTCAAAACCGCTCAAACAAAGTCAGGCCTAAACCAATATAACATTTCCGGCCACTGCGCCTCTTCGTGCATTTGGCTGCTAGTATGGCCACTAATAGCGTGCTCTTTGTGGGCGGGTAAATCCCCGCGCGGAGACATTGTTGTGGTATAACCCGAGAAAGTCCTTTATGTAGCAATCCCATTGGGGATTTCATCCTAACATAATTTAGCCAGTAAGGTTTCTTGCTTTTGGTAAAAGCTAATGAATTTGTCGTAATGATCCTTTAATCCCTCTCAGGGAGATAACTCAAAAGGTGGGGCCGGAATTGTGAGGAAAGTTCTTCTGCAATGATGGTTCCTGATGACCAAGTTCCGACATGGCAATTAAGACAGACAACGTGTTAATATCTTCCTGATACCAATCCATGATACAGTTGGGTGTGTTGATCAGATACAGTCCTAATTGGAACCATCACTGGCCCGGTGTTCAACTATTTCCCGATTGTTTTCCAGAGAACACCAGGTAGTCTATCCTATAGCTATCTACATTGGGTGCCCGACCCTATTATATATCTGCGGGGGGGCCCAGGACTACGCGTTACAAATACAGTCCGATGCCTGATTACCCCTACCCTAAAAACATCCCAATATTACGAACATGCCAAAACTTGCTGGGGGCATTCTTGAAGCAGCCTGAATTGACTCATTCTAGCCAGTCCTGCCTCTCTCGCTCCATCCTGTATCGCTTCTGGGTAGCGTCCAGCTATCATCATACAAACCATAGTCTCGGCACGCACCAGTACAGCTGTGACAGATAGACGTCTAATGACTGCACGGCCACCCTTGGGCTATCATAATACTAATCGTAAGCAGTATGAGGGGGTTGCATATAGTCTTCGCTGTTTTAGAGATGGAGCGTAGAACTGTAGCACCCCCGTTTACCCAACTATATCGAGTTATCGAAGTGATCACACAGAACTCGGCTACTCAAAGTTCATCAGAAGACCCAGATTGCTATTAAAGCTGGCGGGGGTAAGTGGTGCGCGCTTTCGCTAATTATCGATATGTTCGAGGCGTGCGAAGATGCATGGCGTAAAATGTCTCTTATAACCCGCTACTGCTAGTAAAATATGCGGGTGGGGGTGACACGCAGTGCCCGCGAGATGAGGGGGACATAATCATGCCTATTCTACAGATTACGCAAGTAAATTCGAATATCGAATCCATATCCGTGGAGTACAAGTGTGCGAGTAGAACCAAGACCAGTCAGGACGAATATCGCATCCGCGATAAATGTCAATTATGCCACTACCAATACGCAAGTAAATATCGAATATCGAATCTCCACGAGTAGAAATCTATGTCTTTAGCTACCCATATTGGGGGGGGGGGGGTAAAAAACACACAGGCGGTGAGTTAAACGTCGTGATGATCGCATCTGCGTTATAATTACGGTAAAATGTCTATGATATTTACCCAACTACGCGGTAATATTCTGGAATATGAAAATCACATGCGAGTAACATGTCTTATAAGGGGAACCGATACGCAAGTAAATATCATGAATGATCGAATCCGTGATGTAAAATGTCAATTATACAATACGCAAGTAATACCGAATATCGAATCCGCGAGTGAAAATGTCTATTAAAGCTACCATATACGCAATTAAAGATCAACCGAATAAATCGAATCACGAGTAAAATGTCTATTGGGGTGGGGGACCAATAAGCGAGGACATATCGAATATCCGGCAAAATGCCGCGAGTAAAATGTATTTAATAGTACACTCGTAACGCGAGTAAGTATCTAATAATGTGCGTGCGCCAGAGCCGCGAAGTTAAAATGATACACTACATTATAACAATACGCAGTAAATATCGAATATCGATCCCGCGGTAACAGTCTATTATTACCAAAACGCGAGTAAAATCGAATAGTCGAATCCGCGATAAAATTTCTATTATAGCCAATACGCGAGTAAATATCAATTAAACAAAATCCGCGAGTAAATGTCTATTATACCAATACGCGAGTAAATATCAAATTATCAAATCCCGCGAGGGTAAAATGTCTATTATCCAATACGCGAGTACCATCGAATATCGATCTGCGAGTAAAATACTATTATACCATACACGAGTAATATCGAATATCGAATCCGTTAGTAAATTGTCTATTGCTACCTATCCGCCGAGTAAATATCGAATATCGAATCTGCAGTAAAATCTATTCTACAATACGCGCGTAAATTCAGAATATCGAATCCGTGAGTGTGTGAGATGTCTATTTAGGGGGGAAATACCAATACATGAGTTAAATATCGAATCCGCAAGCTAAAATGTCTATTATACCCAATCCGCAATAAAAAATATCGAATATGAATCCGCATAAAATGTGCGGTGCTCGGGTATATAAACCAATACCGAGTAACTATCGAAGTATCAATCTGCAAGTAAAATGTCGTTATACTTATACGTGAGCAAATTCGAATTCCAAACCCGCGAGTAAAATGTCTATTATACCAAACGCAGTGAATATCGAATTTCTCTAACCGCAAGTACAATGCTCTATTTGTACCAAACGCGAGAAAATAATCGAATATCGAGCTCCGCAAGTAAAAATGTCCTAGTTTTAATATACCAATAACGACGCGAGAAAATATCGAATATCGAATCCGCTAGTAGAAAGTCTATTATAACCAATACGCAAAATAAATATCGAATGATCGAATCCGCAGTAAAATGTCCTATTATACCATACGCGAGTAAATGATATCTAATATCGAATCCGCGAGTAAATGTCTATTCTAAACCAGGCGCCGAGTGTGAGGCTAAGAGCGAAGCCGCGAGTGTAAATGCTATTATACCAAGGGGACAACAAGCCAAACGCGAGTATATTCGATTCGAATCCGCGGTAAAATGTTCTAGGATACAAGCGCGTCGGTGGAACGCTAGTAAATGCCCATTCGAATTCGAATCCCACGGCGAGTAAAATGTCTATTATCAACCAATAACGCGAGTAAATAAATCGTTATCGAATCGCGAGTAAAATGCTCTTATACCAATAACGCGAGAAAATATCCAATTTCTCGAATCCGCGAGTCGTTCATGGGATAATTTATCGAATAATTATCGAATGTCATAACTCATAACGGATGCTCGCGTATGGGTATAATAGACATTTTACTCGCATATTGCGGACGCCTCCAACGTTCGACACATTCGATACTTAAATTATCGAAAGTCCGGAAAATATCGAAAATCCCGGGTCCGGATTAAGTTTGAGAAGTCCGGTCCGTTCGAAAACTCGCTTAGTTTTAAACATAATAATGACTATAGGGATAAATACATCCTGTCCTTGTCCTGTAGCCAATAGCCAAAATACGATGTTAATAGGTTACTTAAATCTGAACTGAATGCCCTAATACGTTTTCCAAGATGGCCACTGGGAGTGCATAGGAGCCGGGTGGAACCCACACATGAAGTCATCGAGCGAACCAAGGAAGTAAACCGTCAATTGCATATAAAATCGAGGAGAGGAACTTACAAGACTATTGGACCTTTAAAAAAGCCACAAATATGGCGAAAAGATTGGGATTGGAAACGCTGGCAAATAAAACCTACACCACAGTTGGATTTTATGCTGCAACAAAGGATTACTGATTAAGCATAACTCTGATTTAAAGGAACATTGACTGTGTTTTTGTACTTTTTTGCAGCTTTTTTGCACTATGAATAAAAGGATACGTATGTAAAAACGTAAGTGCACTTTTTGTCTCTTTTAATCCTTTTTAATATATGGTTTAACGGTAATTTTGATAATTTTTAAGATAGGGATCATGTGTTGGATTTTAAGTGATAAAAGATACTAAGGGGAGATTCAATATTGACCTAAATCCGTCTAAAGAAAAACCCACATTAAACACGAGAAATTTTGGGAATTTACCTATGGTTGAAACGCAATGTGCGTACGATATGGGGTCACTCGAAGGGGGGCTCTGACAGGGGCAAAGTGAATATAAAGAGAGATCCCTTAACACTAAAAAAGGCGGGGGGGGAAACATGTGTATCGACTGTTCGAACAGGTCTCCTTTTCTTTTCTTACACAGTGTATGTTTTGGCCTAATGATTTGTGCAGTGTAGAAGTGGCCACCACCAGAAGGTTGGACATCTAGACATACCCTAATTCTTGACCTATATCAACTTTAAAGTTGCATTCAAACTTACTGAACCGTAGACCAATTCCCCACACAGATCATCTTGACGGTAAACATCGATGTTGGGTCATTACTTTTGAGAGTAAAGTGAGCCTAGTCCGTTTGTGGGTGGAAATACACGGGTTTTACATAACACTGGGGGGCATTACAGTGGATACGAGGGATACTTCCCAGTATTCTAAGTATTAAATAGTATCCCCCCTGATCAAACCAGACACACACAGTACATAAAATAAATGGTACATAATAAATACCAGTAACCCATCAATAGGAAATAGTATCCCCCATACACGGGGGGGCCGAAACTACGTAGTGATGTAATGAATACCCATTAATTGGCGGGGTGGCGGATTTATAGAGCATACTGTACAGAACCGGAAACTACCGTATGTGTATGAACAGATTCGGCGTGCGGGGGATTAAGAAGAGTAATACCATGTACCGAAAGCCAGACTACAGTATATGGAGTAAATACCAGGAGTTCGCAAAGATGATATATAGACATAGGGGGGGCCCACTAATAACCAACCAAAATGTGTCTACGTACATGTCTTATAACCAGTATTCTCATATTATGGGATAGTATCGGGGAGCTGTACCAAAAACAGCCAACGGACCACAGATATGGTATGTATTAAGACCAGTTTCGCAATATTTGTTTGTGTGTTTGGTTATTTATTAGTAATCCATGAACCTCCCGGAATCCCTGTAAAATCCAACCCGACTTCAGTACATACAGTATTATACCATTAATTCTACCACATATAGTATCCCCGGTACCAACCAGAGGGCATACAAAGTCTGAGTGTGTGGAATAACAGCAATTCTCAATAGATCTATATTAGTAATACCGTCGCTATACGCCAACCAGAACTACAGAGATGTAGGCTAACGGTAAAGTCTCAAATAGTTTAGAGATATACAGACACCAACAGGTGGAAAAAAAGAAAAAGTATAGGGAGTAATAACAGGGGGGGGGGGGTAGAATAGGTAATAAATATGATAGGTAATACACAGTCAGGGCGGGCATTAACCACAAGTGAGAGAAGTATAATGAACACACAATACCAGTAATTATGCGTGTGGGTGGTGGGTATCAACGAAACACACTACTGCAGTTTTGTACTAGCCGTAATTCTCATATTATATGTAGCGCTCTGTACCAACACCCGAACGGCAATATGTATTAATAGCCAGTAGTTCTCAAAATTATAGTGGGGTGGGGAAAGCCCTGTAACAACCAGAACGACAGTATTGTAGGTAATCCAGTATTACCTCAGTATTATATAGGTAAGTCCAACTGTCACCAACCCAGACTACAGTATATAATTTAATACCAGGAATTCGTAATATTATATGGTTCCCTGTTACCAACCGAAACTAAGGGGGGGGGGGGGGGGGGCCCGTATATATCCTGTTGGTTCACGGGGTGGGGGTGAATCGAAACTGGACTGAAGTTTATGTTCTTGAAGACGTTTTCGCTGTCATCCGACTGAGCTTGGGGTGGGGGGCGTCACATTTAGAAGTGTGACTCGTACAAGAATCTGGTGGCATGGATTATGTACCCTGTAAAAAAGAATCCCAATTAGCAGATCCCAGCCAGGTGTAAGGGTGGTCTTTGATTAAAAAGATAGTGCGTAAGAGGTGTGATAGCCAATATCGGGGGGGATATATACATCCCCTTTCACACACGGCGTTGGGGTACTGTTTACACGATTCTAATTTGGGATTTTCCTGGTACCGCTAATTGCCACAGATTCTTGTACAAGTGAGCTAATGAGAAAGCCAATCACAGGGGGACCTAGTGACGTCGTGGGGGGTGTCAAAGAACTAAGGCTTCAACGTAGGGGCGGAGTGCATCTAATTTATCCATAAGACACAAAAATAAAAGAGAATGCAGGTGTGTGTCAGCCACCTTCACCGCAACTACCATAGGTATGTTGTGGCGGGTAATTCCGCAATATTGATATGTATCCAGACCATGGCGAAACAAACTACAGGATATGGATTAGTGACCGCCACAAGCATTCTCATTCGTGTGCAGGGGTGTGGGGAGTTCCCCGGTACCAAACCAAAAACAACATGATTGATATATAACCTGCAGGAATGATCTTCAAATCTGCGGGGCCGAGGGGGTATCCCGCGCACCCGTAACCCAACACCAACGGGGGTCTAATATGTTGTGTAATGGACCGGAGGAATTCTCAGATACTTATCTATGTGTCGGCGCTCTGGACGGGTGCGAGCTAACCCAGAACTACAGTAGGTTGGCGTATTAATACCACGGGGAAGAATTCTCATAGTTATCGTATAGCTGTTGCCAAGGGGGGGCACATCCCGGGCTGCATCACGGGGGTTAATACCAGTAGCGCGCAAACATAGAGGGGATCCAGGGGGGCTACCAACCGGAACTACAGCGGTTAACAAAGGGGGGAGCGACGGGTATTATACACACAATTCAAAATCAACATAGTAAGGATCACGGGAGTGGGGGTACCGACCAGAACGAAAGGATGAGATGTAGGGCTACCATAATTCTCATCATTATATAGGAGCACCCTGGCCCAACCAACTACAGTAAATGTACTACCGTATTCTCAGATTATTAGTGGTGCACCCTGTACCACCAGAAATACAGTAAAAAGTCAGTCATCCAGTGGGGATGGGTCGTTGCGTCACACATGAGAGAGTGATCCGACCCTGGAACCACCAGACGACAGTGAGAAAGATAAATTAATCAGTAATGCTCAATACGAATGGATCCCTGGACACAAAAAAACGAAAACCAGAACTACAGTATAATGTATTGCGCACAGGCCAGAATTCTCAGGGGAGGGGTGAGGATTATAGTCAGTGGGGATGACAGGGGGGGGGGGCGGGGCGGCCCCTACACAAAAACGACAACACACCTAACAAAGTATGGTATTAATGCATACCAGTAATTCGCAAGGGGTGGTGGATGGGAGGGTCGTCCGAACCTGAAATAGAAGGGGGAACAATCTGGCGGGTGGATATCGTCGTGGTGTACTGAGGAATGTCCGAAAATCCCACACGTGAAACAGAATTGTTTAAATTTTCTAAGGGTGTAGGGGTCAAAGTTTGGTAGTAGGGAGGGTCATGAAAAGTGCAGGTTTCAAAAGGTAGAAACTCCTTTGGGGGGACCCGAGGGGCGTTTTCCGAAGCGATACGGTGGGTGCGTGTTGCACGACATTGGAGGTTATCAATGGCAGCTAAACACGCTGTTGCGCTGAAACGGATTTTGGTTACTATCGCACATTGCGGGTTTAAGATCACCATTAAGAAAAAAATGTTACGTGCATCATGCTCTTTCACCATGCCATCTACTACCTGTTAATTAAATCCATCTAGCCACTCATTTCTAGACTAATCGGTGTTAGCCAGATCTAGTGACTCCATGTCAGGCGGGGATTCCATTGGACAATGTCCTATACTTAGTCGAATCTAAATTTTTGTGTGCAACTGGGGCCGGGTGTGGGGTCACCAATATTGATAGGCTTTAGTTTACTTTCGTTAAACATCCACACATTTATTTTTTGTCGAAGTTATTCTTTAAATACTTATCTAGTAGAAAGAACACAATCTATGTTTAAATGTACATCCGACGAAAAATAGTAGTGTTTCTAATAAAATATATTAAGATACTGTGAAGAATCCCCCTGGTATTAACAAAAGTTTTGGGAATCCAGTTTTTAGTGACAGAACGGCGGGAGGAGTGTGTGTTAGTAACTTGGGCTTAACCCCCTGTCTTCAATGAATCATCAGGACCGGACCGGGAAGGTAAGGATACTTTGATCGCCGCCGAAATCCTCTCCCGGGGCGGGGGACTCCTGTCTTCCGGAGCGGAGGAAGAAGGTAATCGACAGTCGACAGGGGGATCTCCGACCTACGGATCTGTGTGTGCGTCCGCAGTGGAGGAACAGCGTTAGTGTAAGGGGTGGGGGAAATAAAGATCCACCATACATCCAAATCAACATTTTATGTGAGACGGAGGAGGTATGACACAGCTTTCCTTTAACCTCCGTTTCTTATCAACAAAAGCTGAGTTCCTAAAGATGTGTTTAACGGTGCGTAAGAAGTTTAAAAATTAGGAAGACTGCGCCCGTCGTGTGTGGTTGTGAGCCCACCGTTGGTGTAGTATAAAAGACTGTGAACCTTGGAAACACCGGGCCAAGCCAGGCGACCCCCATCAAAAAAAAACCCGCCTCACCACACAAAAAAAACGAAGGTAAGGGGCTAACAATGAGGGGGAAAAAGGTATTGAAAACACCGAATACGATTTGACAAAAAGAAAAAAAAGAGCAGAGAAAGCTAACTGGATGGGGAAACTCCATCAGTCCACACGGGAGGCCGTCCAACGTTGTTATTATATACAGATGCATCACTTGTAAAAAAGGTTGCACACACGTTCGATAGCCTTGACAAAAGGGAAGGGACGTGATTACTGGACACACGAGACACAGCACACGTTCGCAATCTGAACCCTCATACATTGTTCCAGTGTGGGCGTTTAGTGCTGTGTAGCAAAATGGTTTGCCAACATAAATGGTCATTGGACATGTAACGTGATCGGTCCATCTAGTGTCACAACACGACCGGTGCCACAAGGCCTCTCTGGAATGACGGCCAGATTGAAAGCCAATCTCAGTGGCGTTGGGTGACACACACACCATACATACACATAGAAAAAATTGCTCTGCGTTTGCGTTCCTCACAGCCCTCACACAAAACACTTAGAAAAGTCCACAAACGGAGCGATGCCGGGGGAGCGGAAACGTGAGAAGGCTTTTTTTGGGACTCCATAATCCTTTTGTCGGTGATAGGCATAAAGGTGGTCCACTCTACCGTACCGTTAACCGAGGGGTGGGGGCAGATAGATCGGGAATTCGCTCGGCTGCACCTGGGGGCTGCTTAGCCACCCAAAAAGACCCCACCCCAGTTAGACAATATGGGAGATTTAATTAATAAGTTTGAAGAAAAGGGGTATGAAAACGCGCTAGGGGGGTAATATACAGAGGTATGGTGACATGGAGTGTGAAAAAAAAAGGGAGTGGACAGGGTTGCAGAAAATGAAACACAAAGGAGATACGGTAGTAAAAAGGAAGAAAGGGTAACAGCAGAAGACCCTTAACCTGCCCCATTCCAGCATTGTGTGCTGTGTATAAATAATTATGCGTAGGGGGTTAAATACTGACCGTGTGCGGGGGGGCATGCAATTGAGGCCATCTGTCTGTGTCCTATAGGGATGTCGTCATACTATGGGCAATTTTTTTCCCTTGACCCAGCGCCTGGGTAATAACATGCAGTTCGCTCGGTAGAGATGATGAGCATATCCGGAGTTTGACCCATCCAACAGAAAAAACCTCGGAGGGGGGTCAGTATGCTTGTGGGATTACATGTCTGGGAGTGGGTTGTGACACGAGTGTGACAAGGTAGAGGTGTGTAATATTGTCACACATCAGTCACAGTCCCGGTATCAGGGGGGGCGAAAATACACTGTGTGAGGGTGTGGACAGATAGATCTCAGATGTCAATGGGTGTGATTTGCATCTGTAGGTCATTCATCGAAGTCATCCAGGTCCTCAGTATAGTCTGTAAATTCCAAATTCTCAGGTGCACGGGAATGCTGGAATATTCTTCCATCCCGGTCATGGTAGATCTGTAATATTTCATTTCATCAGTCCAAGTATATCTGTAAATATTCATTCCCCCCCCCCCCATTCCTCCAAGGTTCATGGTAATCTGTAATTTTCATTCATCCAGGTCATGGCTATCTGTAAGTTCATTCATCCGGTCATGGTATCTCTGTAATATTCATCTCATCCAGGTCACGGTATATCTGTAATATTCCTGGTCATCCAGGTCACGGTTATCTGTAATATTCATTCATCCAGGTCACGGTATATCTGTAATATTCTTCATCCAGGTCATGGTACCAGTCATGTATATCTGTAATATTTCATGTCATCCAGGCATGGCATATCTGTAATATCATTCATCCAGGTCAGGTATATCTGTATATTCATTCCATCCAGGGCTGGTAATATCTGTAATATTCATTCACCAGGTCATGGCATATCTGTAATATTCATTCATCCAGTCCACGGGTATAAATCGGTATATTCTTCATTCCAGGTACGGTAATAAATCTGGTAATATTCATTCACCCAGGCGACTTGTAGCCACTGAACAGTCGGGGCGCACGGCGTCGACGTCCGATACCAAGTGGGTGTGTGAGCGTACGGTGACAGTTCATTTAACTAGTCTAGGTCCATACCATGTAAAAAAATCATCCGACGTCCGCGTACGGGTCGTGTCATAGTGGATATTTCCGCTCCGGGTGAAGCCTCGGGTGACACGGGGTTTCCATGAGTCATGGCATATCTGTATTGTCCATTCAGTGGGGGAAAAAAAACCAGTCCTGGCGAATGAACTCTGGAATACTCTCATGGGGGGTCATCTGCTGTGGGATGGTATTTAGCTGTCGTTACGGTGGAGAGGGGGGGTTCATTTGGTGGTCATGCCCCAGGTTCACAGACCAGATGTTTTAATACTCTCGGTAATATACGGTGTACACATTACATGGATAGCATCCGGTCAGGGTAACTGGTGTACACGCTGCTTGTAATATTCATGGGCCAAAGTCATGCCGGTGTGAAAGGGGGGGTCCGGTCATGCACTTATATCTGTAATGTAATTACATTCACTTTGGCGCAGGTCTGGCCTATTCGTGTGTGAATATTTACATACCGCGGGGGCGGAACCCCCGGTTTCATAAAAAAATGTACCTCCATGTGCCAACCCGCGCGGGGGGATTAGTCGGAATCGTCTGTAATATGTTCTACTCCTATGGTCGCTAGCCAGGGTCAGTCTCGTGGGTATTATGAGCGGTACTAACCGTGCGTGGGGTGTATCATAAAAGAATGCGGACATAAGACAGTACCGTTACACGGTTGCGCGGACCACAGGTAGTGCACGTCGTGCACGAATATTAAAATAACATACCGGTCACCCCGTTATAGGGGGGGGGCGGAGCATGTATGATTCATTCACGCATGTTCACGGTATAATCTGCGACTGTAATACAGTGTGACCCTGCAACACACGTAAGCGTGAACATAAAAAACCCATGCGCCCAGGTCCCCGGTAGATACGGGGGCTTGCAGACGCCGACCGTAGCATCTTGTGCATTACTATATTCAGTCACATCAGTGGTGCGCGTGGGTAGTAGGAGTCGGTGGGCGTAATATCAAATTCATACCATCCAGGTCATGGCATTCTGTAATATCATTCATCCAGGTCATGGTCTTAGTCTTGTAATATATCCATCCATGGGGGGGGCCGACGAACCAGAACGCATAGGAATAGAATACTGCTCATAATAGTCCATTTCATCCATGTCACGGTAAGTAGTGGGGGGCTGTACTATATTCATATCATCCCAGGTCACGGTATATCTTATATTCACTTCACCTCGGTCATGGTATATATCGTAATATCATAGGGGGGGGGGCCATTCGTGTGGCAGCTCCATGGTTGCTGTGGGAAGATCCTATCTGTAATAAATTCCATAATAGCGACGGATCATCCAGGTGTGCATCGTAAAAAAAAAATACATGACACAATAAACTATGTATCCTAGTTGGGGGGTCATCCAGGTCCTTGTAATACAGGGACTAATTTTTAATTCATTTAAAAATCATCCACGGGTCTTTATATCTGTAATATTCATTTCCATGCCAGGTCATGGATTGGAAATATTCATTAGTCAGGAATGAATTTCATTCATCCAGTTCAGTAACTTTCTAGTCATCAGGTCATATTCTCTGTAATAATTTCCAGGTCATATTTGTACATAATCATCATCATCACGTTATATCTGTAATATTCAAATCAGCATCCCCCCCCCACCCGTCATTGGATATCTGTAATATTCATTCATAGGTCATGGTATATTCTGTAATATTCATTCATCCAGGTCACGGTAATAAATCTGTAATCGTTCATTCATCCAGGTCAGGTGGTATATCTTAATATTCATTCATCCAGGTCATGGTAATCTGTAATATTCATTCATCCAGGTCATGGTATATCTGTAATATTCATCCATCCAGGTCGGTATATCTGTAATATCATTATCCAGGTCATGGTAATATCGGTAATATTCATTCAAATCCAGGTCATGGTATATCTGTAATATTCACCATCGCCAGGTCATGATATACCATATCTGTAACTATTCATCCAGGTCTCATCCAGGTCAGGTGTATATTAATTCCTCCGGTATATCTCTATCTCCATCCAGGTCATGGTATATCACTGTAATATTCATCCCATCCAGGTCATGGTGATAATCTGTGAATTCATCCATCGGTCATGGGATATCTTTATTCATTCATCCCATGTCATGGTATATCTGTAAATTCATCATCCAGGTCACTGGTATATCTGTATATTCATCATCCATCCAGGTCATGGTATAGCTGTACTATTCATTCACCAGTTCAGTAATCTGTAATATAATTCATCCAAGTCACGGTATATCTGTATATCAATTCATCCAGGTCATCGTTATTCTGTAATATTCATACCATTCCCAAATCTCGTTGATTTACTGAATACAAACAGATTAGCCAATCAGAGAACTGATTCCCTGTTTTGCAGGACCCCTAATAGGGATCGTTATGGTCCCCCCCCCCCTTTTCCCTTGACACAGCGCCTGGTTACATTTAGTTTGCTCAGTAGATAGTCTGAGCATGTTTACATGACCCATCCACAGCCAATCAGTATGCTTGTGAAGGTTCCCATTCATCCATGTACGTATAATGTCCTATATTAATTCATTCCAGTGTCATGGTATAATCTTGTAATATTCATTTCATCCAGGTCATGTTTATCTGTAATATTCCATTTATCCATGGTCATGAAATTTGTAATATTCATTCATCACAGTCACGGTATTTCTTAATTATTCATTCATCCGGTCCCGGTATAATCTGTAATATTCATTCAATCCAGGTCATGGTATATCTGTAATTTCATTCATCCAGGTCATGTAATATCTGTAATAATTCATTCATCCAGTCACGGTTATCTGTAATTCATATATCCATGGTCTCTGTATATCTGTGATAATTCTTCGTCCAGGTCATGTGTATCTGTAATATTCATTCATCCAGGCATGGTAATATCTGTAATATTCCATTCTCCAGGTCATTGTATATCTGTAATATTCATTTCATTCATCCATGTCTGGTAATCTGTAATATTCATCTCTCCAGGTCATGGTATATCTGTAATTCATATCTATTCATCCAGGTCATGGTATATCTGTAATATACATCTCCAGTCTTATAATCTGCATATCTCATGGTCATGTATAATCTGTATATTCCCATCCACGGTCATGGTATATCTGTAATATTCATCTCAATCCAGTCAGCAGTGATATTCATTCTTCAGTCCTTAATTCTGTAATATTCACCATCCAGGTCTGGTTACATCTGTAATACAATCCTCTTGAACTTATTCCATCCAGGTCATGGTATATCTGTACACCCCATATGGTAATCTATATTCTCCTCCAGGTCAGGTATATTCTGTAATATTCATCCATCCACGGTCACGGTGTATTATATCTGGTAATATTCCATTCATCCAAGGTCATGGTATAATCTGTAATATACATTCATCCAGGTCATGGTATACTCGTTATATTCATTCATCCAGTTCATGGTATATCTGTAATATTCATTCATCCAGGTCCATGGTATATCTGTATAGTCATTCATCCATCCAGTCACGGTATATCTGTAATTTCATACCATCCAGGTCATGCGTAAATATCGTATATTCACTTCATGGCCAGGTCATTGTACACCTAATATTCATCCATCCAGGCAGGTCTATCTGTAATATTCATTATCCTACCAGGTCATGGTTCTAATCTGGTATATTCAATCCATATCCGGTCAAATGGTCTATCTATCTGTAATATTCATTCATCGCACGGCTCCGGTATATATCTTGTAATATTCATTCATCCGATGTTTGGTCTAATCTGTAATATGCATTCATCCGGGCACGGTAATCTCTGTAATATTCATTCATCCAGGTCACGGTATATCTGTTAATATTCATTCATCCAGGTCACCCGTACGGTAATCTTCCACCCGGTCTAGGTAATATTCATTTAATCTACCCCAGTCACGTTTCTAAGTTCTCCCCAGTCCGGTATGCTGTAATATTCCATCATCCATGTCCATGGTCTATCTGTAATAGTTCAGCTCATCCGGTCAATGGTATATCTGTAGTATTCATTTATCCAGGTCACGGTAAATCTGTAATTTCACTTCAATCCGGTCATGGCATCTGGTAATTTCATTCATCCAGGTCACGGTGGTTCTGTATAGTCATTCATCCAGGTCATGGTATACTGTAATTTCATGTCATCCGGGTCATGTGTTCTGTACTATTCATTCACCCAGGTCATGGTATATCTGTAACTTCATTTTAGTCCGAGGTCATGGTATATTCTGTTAATATTCATTCATCCCAGGTCATGGTATACATCTGTAATATACATTCATCCAGGTCATGGTATATTTAATATCATTATCCGGCATGGTATCTATTCCGTACATCCATATGCTCTGTAATATGTTCATCTCATCCAATCCAGGTCATGGTCAATCTGTAATATTCATTCATCCATCCGTTCAGGGTAATCTGTACTATTCTCCATCCAGGTCATGTATATCTTAATATTCATCCTCAGGTCATGGTAAGTCTGTAATATCATCCATCCAGGTCATGGTTGCATATATCCCTAGGTCTGGTAATCTGTAATTCATACCACTCCATGTTCATGGTTATACGTCTGTAATTTCTTCACCAGGTCATGGTATATCTTGTAATATACATTCATCCAGTCATGGTATAAGTCTGTTATATTCATTCACCACAGGTCACTGGTATACACTGTAATATTAATTCACATCCAGGTCATGGTATACTCTGTAATATTCATCCATCCACCAGGTCACGGTATTCTGTAATATATTCATCAATCCATGTCACGGTAATATCTGTAATATGATTCATCACAGCGTCATGGAGATAACTGTAATTTCATTCCACTTCAGGTATGTCTATCTGTAAAGATTATTCATCCAGGGGTCACTGGTCTATCTGTACATATTCGATTCACCAGGTCATGGTCGTATCCTGTAATATTCATGTATCCGGTCACGGTATATCTGGTAATATTCATTCACCAGGTGTTATGGTCATCTGTAATATTCTCTCATCCAGGGCACGTATATCTGTAATATTCATTCATCCAGGTCATGGTTATCTGAACTATCTCATCCATCCAGGTCACGTATATCTGTAATGATACACAGTGCATCCATCCATGTTCCACGTATAATCTGTAAGATATTCATTCCATCCAGGTCATGTGATAACTGTAATATTCATCCATCACGGTCATGTGCTCTAATCTTAATATTCATTCATCCAGGGTCACTGGTAAATCGTTACTATTCATCCATCCAGGTATGGTATATATCTGAATATTCATCCAATCCAGGTCAATGGGTATATCTGATATATCCTTGTCATTTCGCATATTTCTCATCAGGTCATGGTATATCTTAATATTCCACACATCCAGGTCATGGTATAATCTGTAATATTCATAACATCCAGTCATGGTATATCGTAATATCTCATCAGGTCAGTATATTGGTATATCATCATGTTCATGGATTCGTATAATTCATTCATTCCAGGTCATGGTATATCCTGTATATTAATCATCTCCAGAGTCCATGTTATATCTGTAAATTTCATCCATCAGGTCACGGTTATCTGTACTATTCATCCATCCATGTCCACTGTATATCTGTAATTTCTTCATCCAGGTCAATGGTATACCTGTATATTCATCCATCCAGTCATGGTCCTATCTGTAAAGATTTCATTCATCCAGGGTCATGGTCTATCTGTATATTCATCATCCAGGTCCTGGTCTATCTGTAATATTCTTCTCCATCAGGTCACGGTATAATCTTTAATATTCTTCAATCCTCATCCAGTTCATGGTCTAATCTTGTAATATTCATATCCCAGGGCACGGTATACCTCTTAATATTCATATCATCCAGGTCATGGTATATCTGTAACTATTCATCCATCCAGGTCACGGTATATCTGTAATATTCATCATCCATGTCCCGGTAATATCTGGTAGTTCATATCATCCGGTCTATTAAAACTGTATATTCATCCATCCGGTCTGGTCTATCTGTAAATATCATTCATCCAGGGTCATGTGTCTATCTGTAATTTCTCAAGCATCCAGTCATGGTCTATCTGTAATATTCATTCATCCAGGTCAAACGGTAAATATCTGTAATATTCATTCATCCAGTTATGGTCTATCTGTAATATTCATTTCACCAGGTCACGGTATAATCTGTAATATTCATTCATCCAGGTCACGGTATATGTAATTTTCTTCATCCAGGTCATCGGTATATCTGTAATATTTCATTCCCCGGTCACGTATATCTGTACTATTCATTCCCCACTCAGGTCACGGTATATCTGTAATATTCAATTCTCCAGGTCATGTGTCTATCTGTCATTTCATCCATCCAGTCATGGTCTATCTGTGATATTCATTCATCCAGGTCACGGTCTTCTGTATATTCATTTATCCAGTCAACGGTATAATCTGTAAGTATTCATTCATCCATGTCATGGTATATCTGTAATAGTCCTTTCGCAGGTCATGGCATATCTGTAATATTTCATATCCTCCAGTCATGAAGTTTTCATCATCCGGTCATGCATATCTGTAATATTCATCATCCGGTCATGGCATATCTGTATATTCATCATCCAGGTCAGCTATACTGTAATATTCATCACTCCAGTGCACGGTATATCTGTAATACGCTTTCCATCCATCCAGGTCAGGTAATCTGTCATATTCCATTCATCCAGGTCATGGTATATCTGTAATATTCATTTCATCCATCATGTATTCTATATTTATAGGTACTTGATATCTGTAATATTCATTCACTCCGTACGGTGCTATTTCATCGGTAAATCGGTCTACTGTAATATTCATTCATCCAGGTCATGGTAGTATCTTAAATTCATTCATTCCAGTCACTGTGATATGTAATATTTCTCTCAAACCAGTAAGGGTCAATATCTGTAATATTCATAATTCCAGTCCGGTCTAATATTCTGTAATATTCATATCAATCCGGTCAGGGACATCTGTACATAATTCATCTTCAGTATCGACATTCCGTCTGGTAATATCTGTAATATTCATATATCGGTAGGTCTTATTTCTCATCCAGTCATGTATATCTGTAAGTATTCATTAATCCAGGTCTATACTGTATATTCTGTCAATTGCAATCTAATCTCATATCCCAGGTCACGGTGTATCTGTAACTATTCATCACTCCATCCGGTCATGGTAATACTCTTCTATTTCATGGCTGAAATATCTGTATTCTTCTATCCAGGTCATGGTAGTAGTACTACGTCAGTATATTATACATCTCACCAGGTCATGGATATCTGTAATATTCATTCTATCCAGGTCAGTGTATCCGGTAATATTCATTCATCCAGGTCATGGTATATTCTGTAATTCCCAATTCATCCAGGTCATGTGTTCTTTGAATTTCAATCTCCAGGTCATGTATAATCTGTAAATTCATCATTATCCATCCAGTCATGGTTCATCTGTAATATTCATTCATCCAGGTCATGGTATATCTGTAATATCACCTCCATCAGGTCATGTATATCTGTATTTCATTCCATCCGGTCATGGTATATCTGACACTATTGCATCCATTCCAGGTCATGGTATATCTGTAAATCTTCATCATCAGGTCATGGTAATCTTTAATTTCATCACCATCCAGGTCATGTATATCGTAATTTAACCATTCATCGCAGGTCATGGAATCTCGGCATTTATATTCATCCCTACCAGGTCCATGTATATCTGTAGATATTCATACAATCCAGGTCATGGTTTCTGTAATATTCATTCCATCCGTAAAGTATATTGTATATCTGCTCCTTTCGATTGAATATCATTCATCCAGTCATGGTATAAACTGTATAAGTTCATCACTCCAGTCCATGTCATCTGTAATATCATTCCATCATCCAGGTCATGGTCTCTGTAATATTGCATACCATCCAGGTCAAGGTCTATCTTTAATTCATTATCTCCAGGTCACGGTACTATCGTATATTCATTTCATCCAGGATGGTATAACTGTAATTTCATCTCATCAGCTGGTCATATGGCTCTTCTGTATCACTTCATTCATCCATGTCATACGGTATCTGTATATATTCATCTATCAATCCAGGTCCTGTATATCTGTAATTTCATTCATCCAGGTCACGGTATACTGTATATTCATTCATCCCAGGTTACGGTCTAATCTGTAATATTCATTCATCCCGGCAACGGTAATACATCTGTATATTCCTTCTATCAGGTCACGGTATATTATATTCATCATCCAGGTCATGGTATATCTGTAATATTCATTTTATCCAGTCACATGTATATCTGTAATATTCATTCACCCAGGTCTGGGATTCTGTAATATATCATTTCATTTCAGGGCATCGTAAGTCATATCAGTATGGCATATTGTAGATATTCATTATCCAGGTCAGGTATATCTGTAAATTCATTCATCACCGGTCACGTTATATCTGTATATTCAGTCCATTCATGGCAGTTATTCTGTTAATATTCATAATCATCGCTTCATGGCTATATCGTAATAGTTCATTCATCCATGGTCATGCATATCTTGTATATCATTCATCCAGGTCATGGCTATATCTGTAAATTTCACTTATGCCAGGTTCATGCTATCATCTGTAATATCACCTGTCACGTTAACGATCTTCACCGTCACGGTGTATCTGGTACTATTCATTCATCCAGGTATGGTATATCTGTATATTCTCTCATCCGTCATGGTATGATGTAATTCCTCACCCCCCCAGGTCAGGATATTATTCATCATGTCATATAACTGTCATTTTTCATTCCCAGGTCATGGTATATCTGTAATATCATTCATACAGGTCAACGTGATATACTGTAATATTCAATTCACCCAGTATGGTATATCTTTGTAATATCATTCCATCCAGAGTCAGACGTTAGCATCTGATAATATTCCATCACTCCCCCGCCGTCATGGTAGTATCCTGTATATTTCATTCATCCAGGTCAGGTATATCGTGAATTCATCCATCCAGGTCATAGTATATCTCTGTAATATTCATTACATCCAGGTCATGTATATCTGTCATAATCATTCATCCAGGTCACTTATATCTGTAATATTCAATTCCATCACACGGTCATGGGATATCTGTAATATTCATGTTCCATTCAGGTCAAGTAATATCTGTAATATTCATTCATGCCAGTCATGGTATATATCTGTAAATATATCATTCATGTCCAGGTAGTTATATCTAGTAATATTTCATTCCATCACCGTCATGTATAATCTGTAATATTCATTCACATCCAGGTCATGGTATATCTTTGTAATATTCATCCATCCGGTCTAAGTATATCTGTAAGTTTTTCAATCCATGTCATGGTATATCGTAATAAGTCATATCATCAGGTCAGTTGATTCTGTAATATTCAATCCATCCCTCTGGTATATCTGTAATTTTCATTCTCCAGGTCATGGTATATTGTGTATAGTCATTCATCCGTCAGGATTACATGTATGTATTCATCAGGTTTGATATTCTGATATTTCATTATACCGGCATGGATATCTTATATCATTCCATCCAGGTCATGGTATAATCTGTATATTATTCATTCCAGATGTCAAGGTATATCTGTAAATATTTATTCATACGGTCATGTTAATATCTGTAATTTCATCCATCCCTGTCATGGTATATCTGTAATTCTATTCACTCCAGAGTCTGGTATATCTGTAATAATTCCTTATCCGGCATGTCATTGTATCAGTACTCAAGGTCTGGGTAACTTCATATCAAATTCCATTCCTTAAACGGTCATGGTATTCTGTTATAATTCATCCATCAGTCACTGGTCTATTCTGTAAATTCTTCATTCATACCAGGTCATCGTATATCTGTTATTTCATATCCATCCGTCATGGTATATCTGTAATATTCATTTCCCCGTGGATACTGATATCTGTCATTCCAGGCATACGGTATATCTGTCATCGGTTTCATCATTCATCCAGGCTGGTTAATCTGGTAATCTTCATTCATCCGGTCATGGTATATCTGTAATTATGGTGATAGGCACTTTTAGTTCGTCAGGATTTGTTTCGCTAGTCTTCCATGGATTGTCCATTCGGTGCTGGCTAAGGATTCTCGTTCGGTTGTCGATGGGGTCTCATCCGGTATGATCTGTAATCAATCCTCCCAGTCAGGTATTCGTAAGCATTCACGGTCCATATCACATATTCACCAGGCACTGTAGCTGTAATGCATCTCCGTAAACGAGTCTGTTGTGAGTCCACTGGAAGCTTAAGTTAGCCGTGATTTAGTTCGCAAGTCTCCGTTATGCCTTCAGTGATGACAGACTTATGACTGGAAGCATAATCGTTCTGATATGTGATGCACGAAACTAGTGTATCTCCAGGTATGAAACGTTACATGGCAGTCAGTTTTGTACGGTCTTGAGGAAAAAGGCCTACCTTTGAAGATTGGCATGTGTTAACACAAACTTGGCAAAGGTAACGTGCTGGTTACAGAGAGGGTGTCAAGGAGGCCCTTTATGTGAAAATAAAGAAACCAAGCCTCACATAAGGTGGGGGGGGTTCGACACCACTGTCTGCCATGCACAATCTGTTTTTTGACACCTTTCCCTGGGGTTCCCTATAACACCTCTACTAATACAAAGTAGTGCTCGCACAGAGTAAAGCACTCTAAATAGAGTGGTGGGTGGCACCATGTTATCACAATCAACATGATACAAAACTACAAGAGAAACTAGCAAACTAGGCACACACTATAGCATGGACTAAAAATCCCTTTTATTTACTTATATCTGGGGAAAATGTTGCATATCCTAAAAATTAAAAACACTTAAATCCATACATTTTCCATTCATTCACCATGATAATACCTATAGTCGAAACCTCTGTCCCAGGCTCTATAACATAGTAATACCAACCAACAACTCCCCCCCCAAATGTAAGCATGCCATAGAGATGAATCTCATCTGTCACCATCAGTTACCGTCCACCAGTCACGGGATCAGAATATCCGTAATTGACGCACTTCACAAGCCAAAAGAGAGCGGGTCACATGTGGAACAGCGGTGGGTAACCGCTGGAGACGCGTTTTTCGCACCAAGGCTTATCTCATCAGGGCTGCCTGAGATATATAAGGGATTGTTAGTCACTGCTATAGTGGTGTGCCTAGTTTTGCCTTTTCTCTTGTAGTTTTTGTACCTATACAACACCTCTTAGCCTCAATGCAATCATGCTTGCATTCCAGAAGGTGTCCCTAACACCTTGCTGTGATATGCTAATGGGGTACTGTTCCAGGGTACATAATTGTCCACAGCATTCTTTGTCAATTCTTCTGAAATTGAGGATCGTCGGATACTAGCGAAAAGCGTCTTCAAAGACTAAACTTTAAGGTCAAAGTCTAGTTGATCATTAACTGAATACAACAGATAAGGCCAATCAGTAGAAATTACGGTAGGAACTTCCCAAGGATGTGGTGCATTCTGGGTATAAGAAGGCCCATTGATGAACTGAATGTCCAGTAACTAAATGTCAACGAGCAGGGAATATCAGGGGTGATAAATTCAACATATTTTTCAAATGGAAGAGAATTATGTAAAATTATATGCCTATGTAAAATACACTGAATAAAATAGAATTTAAAAAATAATGATATTTTCCCACTGACTTTCCCTTTAAAAACTAAGCTTCTGTACCATTTGAACTGAACTGGACTCTTTAAGGTCTGCAGATTCATACGATTGGATTGGGGTATACAATGCTCCTATTCCTAGCATTAGACACATGGGTGGCTGCACTTCCAAATGCTAATGAGACATGTATGAAGTGGGAGATTTCCATTTCAATCATTCTTTCATTATTACTTTTGTGTTTATAAGTTTCGCATGAAAATGGAAGGGTTGTTGGGTTGTGTTGAGTGTGTATCGTAGTAGGTGTGTGTACCTGTGTCTGTTTGGTGTTATGGGGTAATGGTCTTTTGATTTGTGAATCTAAAAAATATGTCTTTCCTGTGGCCCAAGAGATGTTTTTCAAACTACAACTCTCAGCAAATGGCACAGGGAATGCTGGGAGTTGTAGTTTGAAAACATCTGGAGGACCACAGGATGGGGATATAGGGTATCCCTCATATTAAACTAAATGTCCATCTTCACTTCATTCAAATACATAAACCAGACATTTAACTTTACATACATTTATTACCCGTGCTTTTATTGTGTACATTTTGAGTGGTGTTACTGGTGTAGTTTTGTGTATTGTTGTGTGTGTGTGGTTTGTGTTATGTTGGGATGTTTTTATGGTGTGTTGTGTAGTTTTTTGGTTGCTGTGTACTTGTGTGTGTTTGTGTAGTTTTGGTTTTGTTTGTGTATTGGTTGTTTGTAGTTTTGTATGTGTTGTTCGTGTATTTCATGTGGTAGCTGATTTTGTGTTGGTGTGTTGTGTAATTGTGTCTGTGTAGTTCTGTGTTTGTGTGTTTTTATGTAGTTGTTGATATAGTTGTATGTTGCTATGTAGTCGTGTTGTTTGTGTAGTTCTGTGTTTTGTGTTTTTGTGTAGCTGTGTTTTTGTGAAGTTGTTTGTGTAGTTTGTATAGTTGTGTGTTTATGTAGATGTGTTTTGTGTACGTTGTGTGTGTTTGTGTAGTTTTGTGTTGTGTCATTGTTTTGTGTTGTTGTGTATTGTTTTTAGTTGTTTGTTGTGTAATTGCATTGTTTGTGTTTGTATGTTTGTGTTATGTAGTTCTATGTTTGTGTAGTTGTGTGTTGTTGTGTTTTTTTTTTGTGTACTCATGTTTTTTGTAGTATTGTGTGGTTGTCTGTTTTTTGTGTGTTTTGTAGTTATGTGTTTTTTTGTGTAGGATATGCTTTTGTGTTGTTGTGTTTTTGTGTAGCTGTGTGTTTTTTGTGTAGTTGTGTGTGTTGTTGTGTGGCTGTGTTTTTTTTGTAGTTGTGTAGGTTTGTGTAGTTGTGTGTAGTTATTGTTTGTGTTGTTGAGTCGTTGTATGTTGCTGTTAGTTGTGTTGTTTGTGTGTGGTTGTGTGTTTTGTGTGTAGTGGTGTGTGTGATTGTGAGGTGGTGTTTTTGTGTAGTTGTTTATTGTATGTTTGTGTAGTTCTGTGTGTTTATGTAGCTGTGTTTTTATGCAGATGTGTGTGTAGTTGAGTGTGTTTGTGTGTTTGTGTGTTTCGTGTCTGTACTTTGCATTCTTTGTTTTGTTGTGCATGTTTGTGTGTTGTGTATTTCTATATTTTTGTCTTTGTGTCGTTGTCTGTGTGTGTGTTCTGGCTTTTTGTTGTATGTTGTGTGTGTTTGTGTGGTTTTGTATGTTGTCCTTGTGCGTTTTGTGTGTAGATATTTTTGCAGTGTAGTTTTGTGTGTTTGTGTCGTTATGTTTTGTGTAGTTTTTGTGCGTTTTGTGTTGCTTTTTTGTATTTTTGTGTCCTTTTATGTTTGTGTAGTTTGTGTATTTGTCTGTTGTTGTGCAGTTGTGTGCTTGTGTGATTTTTTGTATAGTTGTGTGTAGTTGTGTACTTGTGATTTGTTGTGTACACAACTAAGCAAACAACACACACACACAACTACAGCAACCACACAAAAACACACAACCAAAAACAACAGATCTAAACACCAAACCCAACAACACCACAACTTCACAAACAACAACAGCTTGCAAACCAGTACAACTACACAGCACACACACTACACAAACAAACACAACTATGCGTGTTTAGTCTCATGTCCATCAGTTATAATCAGTGGTTTAGCTTGTCACTCAGTTCTATATCGTGATTTCTATGTTTTCGTTTATAATCAAGTGTTCAGGTATGTCATCAGTAATAACCATTGTTTAGGCTATGTCCTCAGTTATAGCCAGTGTAGCTATGTCTCATTTCTACGTTTAAGCTTCGCAGTTAGTGTTAAGCTATTCCAGATCTATGTTTTTCATCTCAGTTATATCAGTGTTATAGCTTGTCATCAGTTATAATCAGTGTTTTACTATGTCATCAGTTTATAATCAGTGTTTAGCTATGTCCATAGTTTATAATCCGTGTTACCTATGTCTCAATTTAATCAGTGTTTATCTATTCATCAGTTAACAGTTACAGTCACCTAATTTGTTACTTGTATCATGATCTTGTTTTAGCTATGTCATCAGTTTATAATCAGTGTTTAGCTATGTGCATCAGTTAGATCAGTGGTTAGCTATGTCCATCAGTTATAACTCAGGATTAGTCTATTCATCAGTTTAATCGGTTTTTTAGCTTCATCAACCGTGTAACATGCTCGTTATAATCGTGTTTAGGACTATGTCATCAGTTATAATCGTGATTAAGCTAATGTTCATCAGTTATAATCAGTTGATCTTTATCAGTATCGTGTAATGGTCATCAGTGATAAATCAGTGTTTATTTCGTCCAGTTTCATCAGTGTTTACTATGTCCATCAGTTATAATCAGTGTTTAGCTATGTCATCAGTTATAATCAGGATTAGCTATGTCATCAGTTATAACCAGTGCGATTAGCTATGTCATCATTGAATCAGTGTTTAGCTATGTCCCTCAAGTTATATTACTGTTTATCTATGTTATACTGTCACGTAGTTTTCGGGCATATATAGGATATAGAATATTAGAACACTAACTTCAAATGTTTCATCAACATCCATCCATATACGCTTTACGGTAAATTGTCCCATTATGATATTATTTAATGTTTCATTATTTTCATTCATAGGGTTTTAATTTTTTTGGTTTCCCTCCGGATGTTGGTTATTTGACAAGTTAAACAGGTCAACAGGGTTCCAGCTGTGAGTTTTTAAAATATAGTCTTGCATGTGTAATGATCGTTGTACTTTGTCTTTTCACAATTTATTAAATTGCCTGTGGCTGTGATATAGGAAGTAATATCAGGGATCCAGAGACTTAAACCAACCATCCAAGTTTGGTAGAATTTAGCCATATTAATTACTGTTTAAAACTGAATCTTTGAGGGAGATTTATACGATGATTCTCCTTTAACACTGTGCAGTGGAACATAACCTGTTGTAGTAGAATCTTGACTACGTATGGAGCTGCATCTACATTGATTTATGTGAATAGATCACCTAAATGAACATTAAAATAATAATAGTAAAACAGTTTACTGGTCTAATCAATTCACCAGGGTGTGTGTGGGGGTGTTAATTCCCATTGTGTCTTAATGGGGTAGCTCTATGCTTTCGGTGAGCGCATACAATAGACTTTTTATACTTTCCCAACGCGTGTAGCCCTTTTTATCACTTATCCCCCTTCCTTACACCCACACGATACGATATCGAACCTTTAGCTGTGTTGGCCACATTAATAAGGGCATGTTGCACACCATGGGTATTTTATATTCTGCCAAAAGCAGGACCTGTTTTACAAAAACCACCTTGCTCCCCCTGCTTCCCTGTAAGGAGATTTCACATTGAGTCCACTGGTCCTCCTCTTCTCTCAATTATGCTTTTTTGGTGTCAGCCATCAGGCCATGGCAATGACTACGAAGGCTACATAAACCACATTACAGCTGGGAAGCCAGGTAGTTATTTAAAATCTAGAGTTGGGAGAGTTCCTGCCTATTAAAATGACCCTGAGATGGAACGAGTATCTTCTGGCCCAATAGTGTCTATAGTGTAATGTCAGTTATACACAACCCAAAGCTCTTAAGACACCCAAGCCAAAACTTGAAAAGAACGAGTAACCAGTGAATCTCCTAGCAGGGGTGTAAAGGGGGTGATAAAAGTGGGCATGGCCTTCATGACATATGTACACGGAAATTGTGGGAATTGGGGAGAAATGCGTTGAGCCTGTCAAAGAAAAGCGCAACATTTCCCAGGGTAAGAAAAAACAGATCTTCTGTCTTGTTTATTATAGACATTTTAATATGGGGAGTCAATACTGTGACTGCTTTGTAAATTAACGTTTTTTATTATGATCTATAGAAGGGGAAGGCACAGGTTCTACAAGGTCCTGTTTTGATTGGAGGATTATGAGTATTTGATTATTCTTTAAATAATTTGTGTTGCTAACTACGTTTTCTTGGCTGCTGTCGTTTTTTTCAATTTTTGGCAATTGTTATGTTTGCAAATCGTTGTGAGAGATATTTACATTTTGTGTGTTAATATGGCAATGCCAGCATCACCAGGTCCCCTGCATTTCCTGCTTCCTGCTCTGAAACCATGTCAGTGGATGACAGTCAATCTGCCCTATGTCTCCTCCTTATGTCTCCTCCTCCCCTTGCAGCCCCCTCCTCTTGCTGTCAACACCCCCCGCCCCTCCCCCTCATGGACCCTATGGCCCCTTCCCTTACCGCCCCATTGCCCCGCCCACCTCACGGATGAATTTAGTCCTAGCCCACTCGTGTGGTGTCTTAACCCCTGACCCACTCCGGCGTGCCTCACCCTCACTCCTTGTCGGGTGCTGTGGCCCCCGCCCACTGCTGGTCGTCTTGCCCGCCCACTCGGGGTGCTGTGCAACACCCACCACGGTGCTGTAGCCCCACCCCTTGCGGGTGCTGTGGGCCACTAAGACACCCCCCCCCACAGAAAACTTGGCTGAAAACGCTATTCAGGCAGAGTGAGAACTCCTACTGCCTGAAAAGGCTGTTTTCATTGTAGTGGATGAGAGGGCTGTGATATCGCATTACCTTTCCTCGTGCAGCTGCAGCTTCAAGGAATCCCTGGTAAGTTATTAACTTGAGATGTGAGTTGAAAGATGTCCGGTAGAACAACTAAAGACTTGCTCTAGCACACCGCATAAAGAACCTGTGCATTCTTGTTAAAGGGTAAGTGTGGTCTCCACAAAAAGAACTCCTCTCATACCTTTTCAAACAAGCCTCTCTGATCTAAAGTTATGGGCTGAAATTACACCTTTCTTTGTCTGTCTCTGGTCTGTCTGAGTCCTGTGACAGTAACACTGATATGCTCTGTAAGAATCCCCCCCACCCCCCAAAAACAACTATTTTTCTGGCAGCTAGTTTCAGACACTGCAACCATTTACGTCCTTTCCTCTCATGGAGACCTAGGGAGAAAAAATATTTGCAGGCTTTGGGCTAGTTTTTTAAATGATTTAGAGGTTCAAGGGTGATGTTATGATGCAGTGCTGATGATGCTCTCTCCCAGCAGTGAGGCATGCTCCGATTGGGATTGGTGTGCTGGTGTGTCACAGTTTCACGAGTTTTTGGCAGGAAAAACTAACTTTTCACTGCTGTAACTTAATTACACACTGCAACTAGAATCATGGTCATTTTAATAATGTAGAGACCACAGTCCCCCTTTAATTAGTTAGAATGTTCTTGCCCTTTTTCAACTTGCAGTACCTAATACCTTCCCCGCACTGCACAATGTGTCTTCCATATCATCCTTTTTGTCCAAGCTGATAGGAGATAGGACGTTCATCATTCACTGTGCTTGTGGTTAATAATTGTTTGGATTTTTAAAAGAAAAAAAAACTCTTTGAGGGCAGGAAAAAAAAATCAAGTCTATATACGTTTATATTTTGTTAATTTTTTTATTAGTCTTAAGAACACCTTTGTGTTGATCTCTACAGGGTTAAACCTCAACAATGGGATTTTGTATGGTGACAGTTCCATCACCTTTAAAGATTTGAATAGTTTAGAAATACCAATAGACTTCATTTAAATGTCACTTATATTGTTTGTTTACTTTTTGGAGGAGAACTACCATACCGTAATATATACTTGGAAACGAGTATCAAAGTCGGGGGTATCATTATCACACGCACTACTTGCCTTCTGATTCTGTATTGTTTTGGATGGCTTTAGTTGCCTTTTAAATGGACACAGAATTCCCATACCAGTAATAGCAAATCCAGTGCCCCTTTGTGGTGGCTTTTGAGAAATAGAAACATCATTTTTTACCAGTCACAAGATTGTTAAACCCCAATGCATCATACCCTACAATCAACATTGGAATCTCATCTGCCATTCTGGCTGGCCCATTTTGCTACTCTATCTAGTTTTCCAAAGCTCGGTCATAGTTTAGATGTTATCCGCAACACAGAGCCCTTCTAAGCATATATATATACCATAAAAAAGTGGCCCAATAAAAAAAACTGTGTCCCTGCTTAACCGGTCCCCGATCCACATGCTCCAGAATAACTTCTCTCTTGACACAATTACGACGCATTTTCTTTCATGTACAAATGGGCCAACAGACATTATGTTATACATTACCCTTACACCCACATCTGTTTCTATGCCAGAAGCACAGAGAGGCAGTTTCACAGGCAATTCCTGACCATCTAAACTGTGCTGCGTAGTGTTGAAGATCATGTTGGATGAAGAGCAGAATTCATAATCCCTATACAGCCAGGTATATAATAGGGAATGGGACTTAGAAATCGATCGACAGAGTTTGAGCCGAAGCTTGTAAGTTCGGACGAAATCAAACTAATTCACCTAGTTAGTTTTTTTTTCGACTTGCGGCTGTATTTTTGATAATTATGAATTTACAGGCCGTTTGGCTAACCATAGAATGTAAATTCACTAACCCTTCGACAACCCTGTATTGTAGTTTTCGGTAACCCTCAAAAGTTCGTCCGACTTCGGTAACCCTCGAAAGTATCATTTCAGTAACCGCTCAAATTGGCCCTAAACCCTGAAGTTAGCATGCAGCAAAACCCGACAATTTTTTTTGTTTGGTTTTGGCTGCAGTGGACATGTTTCCACAGACCAATTGTCCCACGGTGCCACAGCCCTTTACAGTGAATTACATTGTTTTAGTTAGCTGTAATCATCTGGACTTTTCAAACTATCACTCCCCTCATTGACTAGGGAAATCCGATATACGTCCGAATTTGAACTTTCGAACTTTCCTCTGAGTTCGATATTTGAAACGGACCTACTTTATTATATGTCGGCCATCTCAAATAGTACAATACAGAAAACATTGGATTAGAACTGTATAGATGGGGCTGTCTTCCAAACCAGTTAATGTATGCAATCTTACTGGGTGCTTTCAAACATATTCTGCGCTTTTACACAAACTATTGGCACAAGTTTCCCTTTGAGTGGGTAACACACAAGTTGGCTGAACTCTTCCTACGTTTTGGTTCGTTTAATAGAATTTTCGAACTTCAGTAAAAGTTTCTCATAGTGCATAGTTTCGAAAACTGACCGCAGTTAAAGGTCATGTGGGAAAAATATTCAGAAAGTTTCTGATAAAATAACGTTAAAATAACAACGGTAACTTACTGTAAATGGCTCTCTGGACTCATGGGAAATTGTCTGGGGAACAGTCCTGTCACAAAATAGTAGATGGCGAAACTGTAAGTTTATTCATTTCCTTTACAAGATTTACGGATCGCAGGAAATCCCCGAAGATCCCAAAACAAAATGTAATTTTGGAACTATCAGACGAGTACCGATTTTCGATGATTATCTAATGAACGTTCAGTAATTAATCGAAAAATGTGTCCTGATACCACAATTCCCGGGTCCTATACCAAACTTTAATACTAAGCATTTTCAAGATTAGAGGGTTAGAAAGCTAGACAACACCCATTCAAGGTTTCACTGAACGCACAAGGGTTATGGCCGAATCCGAGGTTAGCAAATGCTACACTAGACGGTTACCGCTGTAGTCAAGAGTTATCGCACGCTGTTTTCGAAGGGTTATCTATTATAAAATTCCATAATCCTCCTTAGAATTTGCTTCATAATTAATAGAAAATATGTCGGTAGCCGTTTGGACAAAACCCGAAAGTTCGGCAGTTTGAAGCAGTTCTAAAAAGTCCGTACGACTTCATAAAGGTTTCTCGAACTTGTTTTTGAGTTTACGGTTCTAGTGCATCCCTAGTAACCAATAGGGAATGTGGCCGGTTCGCGATCCGTACTCCAACCAGCGGATTTTGTTTACCGTTCACCGAAAATTTCTGAAATACAGGATTTCTCTTATTTCCGGAATACGTATTTTTCGAAAACTTTAGAAATTACAAGATGTTCTCGTATTTTCGACATCTGTATTTTCAAAAAGGATATTTTTTCATTTAATGGTCCTCTTGCGGATTTTTCCTATTTTCCCTCGAAAATTTGCGGATCCCGAGTGGACCGGATTTGCGAAGTTCGGACATCTCTAGTAACGCAATAAGAATTAGCTATCTTAGATAAAAGTGAAAATTTTCCACCTGACACACTCGAGAGGGCCGTTCGTGGGATCCGAACCCGGATCGCCGCGATTTATCCCGTTCGCGACGGCGGATTTTTCCGGATTTTTCCGCCTTCCAACTCCGATTCGCGGATTTTTCGTATTTCTAAAATTTTCCCGAAATTCGAGTTTTCATCGTAATTTCGAAAATTTCCTACCGAAATACAAGAAAAACACTAATTTCGAAAATGAATTTCTCTTATTTCCTCCATAATACGTATTTTTTTGCAGAAATTTTCGAAATTACTTCGATTTTCGAAATACAATAATTTTTCGAAAATTTAAAAAAAAACTAGTTTTCTCCGTATTTTCGCCACAATTTACAAAAAAAATACGCTGAAACCCGTAATTCGAAATTTTGCGTATACTCGAGCGGAGACCGGCATTTGGCGAAGTTCGGACATCTCTACTGACAACTCGACTATATCAAGGTTTTGGAAACTATTGGCGATCAGTGATATCCATCAGCTATCCCCATCTTGTTTTCCCTTATTAAGTCAGTTTTAAAACATTTTGCCAGTCAGAGAGCCCATCAACTTTCCATTGACATGATGGACGAATGTCCTTTATTAACCTTAATTACTATGTTACTATGTTACTATGTGACATTTGAATGTTGGAACCAAGTATTTTTTGTTTAGATATCTGTCTGGCCTAAAGTGCTTTGTTCCTCCCTCAAAACATTTTTTAAATCGGTACAATCAACCCCCAAAAACAAAACTACAATAGTTACAACCGATGACAGAAGTTCACAAATAGCTTATCCCTTTCCATCTGCTTGCCACTACAAAATGGTTCTTTCTTCCTTCCTTTCTCTCTCTGCCTGATTGACAGCGTGCTAACCTGGAAAAGCCTGACCAGCAAAAGCTTATCTTACATCTCTCAGAATTGTTTACATCTCTCAGTTTTTTAATGCACACATTTATGTCAAATAAAGCACTTTCTTTGAGATCTAGGGCCAAACAGTGAAAAATCCTCGAGTCCCAAGGTTTAAACCCCATAAACTTTATTGGGTATGTTCGTAGGCTGTTCCTGATTATTACACTCTCAGTACCATTACGTTAATTGCACTTGTTTGTGTTATCCTTTAGACTTCCCCAACAAGTTGGTACTTATGTATTTAATTAAAGCCTCGACCTGATAATGACTTGCACTCAAGTCTTAGTACACGAATCACACCAGGTGCCCACCCGTTGCAATGGAATCTTGCAGGCCCTCTGGAATAAAGCAAGATTACTTGGTGTAAGCACAACCCGTCATGAACGAGATTATATCTCCCATTCTTCTTCATTTCCTCCTTTGTGATGAATTTCTCGTAATCCCTCGATCTTTCCCTCTCCTATTAGAAACGGTCTTTGAAGATTGAGCGACCATCCAATGATAATCCACTTCCCACTTGCTTTTCTATAAATAGAGATTTGTACTTCCTTTCTTTCTGGCCTCTACCAAAGAAACTCAGACTTCAAGTCTTACATTGACGTTCACTAGCAGTCATCAAACAACGGACCTTCCAACTCCCCACCTGCGAGAGGGAGAAACAGAGTGACTTATTCTTGCAGTAAAGCAATATGACCATTGGAACCAAAATGGTGATATTTCTTTTATGCATAATCCTGCCATACATCCCTTTGAAACATTTCAAGTCCGTAGATGGATCATGATGGGTGAATTGAACTAATTCACCTTTAAAAAATCTTGGACGAAACAGCAACAGAAGAAGGTTGCAGGGTCGCGATAAACTGTGGCCGTTTATCCTCGGGATAACGTACGTGTGGTCTGATATAACCATTCCATTCATTATCTTAGAACATAGCATTCTTCTTACTAAGTGGGCTCAATATTCAGCTTATAGGTTTTGGCTGATGACTAGAAAAAGGCCGGTTCGGGTATCCAAACTGCGTTCGAAAATTTTCAAGAACTTCACCTTTTTTTGTAGCATTCTGATGGATACATTAACATTAGTTCATAAAGAATCTGATTGTGTTACTGACACAAAGATCGCTTTCAATCAGATTGGTTACAATCAGATCGATCCGTCCCCCAGACATTTCCGAGGTCCCAGAGCCATTTACAAGTAAGTTACTTATCAGTTTTTTTAACAAAATGTTAAAATTCCTGAATTCTCGAATTTTCTAAATTTTCAAATACGCTCGAAAATAGCACGCGAATCTTTAAAACATGCGGCGCGAGGGAAGTTATTTTTTTTTTAAAGTGCGTGGATTACGTCCGTGTTCCCCAGAACCATTTCCCAGTCAAAGCATGTACAGTAAATACCACTTGCTACTTTCCTTATGTTAGACGGACCTTGTAATTTTTTTCCTCCCAATGAACTTTAAATATCCACAAATCTGCAGGGAGAACGATTTTAGGCATGTTTCACAAATCCTCCTCTAGCTGAGACATTCTTTTTGACTACAATTGTTCATTTATGTTAATGAGCAATGTCTCTGGTAATACATAATAATCATATAAATGTAGAAGATCCATTTTGGGTCCTTTAAATACATATCGAAGAATAAGGTTAAGTCTGGTTACACCAGTCACAGTTTCTGAAAGATGACCAGACAGATCTTCAAGATCTGCATACACACAGTCCCTATGAATTCATAAGAGACACGGCTCGGGACGGGTGTTTTCCATCGGTCAAGCGCTAGCTCCTCTATAGGATTCTGGCGCTGCGATGGAACTTTTCGGACTTTTCCCGAACGAGCCGAATCGGCCACCCGACGTTACGCAGCGGCCGTCGCGCTCGTTCGGGAAAAACGAGCGTCACACAGTACCGATAAAGCCCCGAAAAAACCTTGTCGGATTCCGACGGTATCGGGCTTTATCATTATTGTGGTGTACCCCTTAAATTTAACAGAGGGAAAATACCTTATAGGGAAATAGATTACAGAATACAAACAACATCATGTGCCACCCCCCAAACTATATCTTTAAACCGATGTCTGGCCGCACGTGTAGTGTTAAACCTTTTTTAATATACCTCCCTGCTTCCTTATGGTTCTCACTGGCATTGGCCCCTTCCCTGTCCTCCTAGAGGATTCCTGCTGTGTGCAGAGAAACTCCTCCTCCCCTGCCCACCAGCTCCGGATCCCTCTCTCTGCAATTAACTTGTAGTGTAGGGGCCCTCTCCCTACTCCCAACTAACCGCCATGTTTAAATCTTAGAAATGTGCAGAGAACCTTACCAGCCTTGTGTTCCCTGGATATCCTCCATACCGGCAGCCCATCTGTGATTGGCTGACCTCAGACAGCTGGTCATAGGCCCCTATGCTACTACAATCACATACGTTCCCGAAGTAGTCACTAGGGGAGAGGCCGTGGGAGCGAAGGTTGTTAAGTAAGTTCTCCTGCATTTTTTAAGATTTAAACCTGCCCGGTTAGGTGGGATGGAGGTCCCCTTACCCTACAGAATACAAGTAATTTTATGAGTGGTAGATACCCTTTTAAGCAATAATATTACATTCTGTTTTAGGTTAATTAATGGGTATAAGTAAGACCCATAGATGATATTTCATAGACCATATAGGCAGGGGCGGATGGTGACTTTTGAACAGGGAGGATAAGGAAGTATCAAGGCTGTGGTAGCGCGGCAAGCAATGTTTTTTAGGCCCTTCCCTTTTTCCAACGCCCCAGCCAACCACACCATTATTAGAAACAATATGAAGTATTTTAAGAACCCGCCCGCCCTTTTCCATGCCCCAAGGCCACAACAAAAGTTATAGTTTTAAATTTTATATTTTACACAAAATGCTTGTCACAGCAGAAATGGGTGATATGTTTGGCACACAGAATGGGCAATAATATGTTGGCGACAGAAATGGGCAATATGCTTGGCACACAGAAAGGGTGATATGCTTGGCACAAGAACTGGGCAATAATTGCTTGGCACACAGAATTGGGCAATATGCTTGGAGAAATTACTGTTAGGAACATTCCAAGGATGTGGTGCATTCTGGGTAGAAGAAGGACCATTGCAGAACCTGAAATGTCAGGTAACTAATGTCAACAGCAGGGAATAGCAAGGGGGATAAATTCAACTGATTTTTCAAAATGGAAGAGAATATGTAGAATAATTATGTATGTATAATATAAACTAAGAATTTTAAAAATAATGATATTTTCCACTGAACTTTCCCTTTAACTAAGCTGCTGTACCATTGAACTGGACAACTCTTTAGGTCTGCAGATTATACGATTGGATTGGGGTATCAATGGCTACCTATGGCTATCATTAGACACATGGTGCTGCATTCCAAATGCTAATGAGACATGGTAATGAAAGGGGAGATTTCCATTTCATCATTCATTCTTATTAATTACTTTTTGTGTTTATGGTTTCCATGAAAATGGAAGGGTTGGTTGGGTTGTGAGTGTGTAGTAGGTGTGTGTACCTGTGTCTGTTTGGTGTTATGGGGTATGTCTTTTGATTTGTGAATATAAAAAAAAATATGTCTTTCCTGTGGCCCAAGAGATGTTTTCAAACTACAACTCTCAGCAAATGGCAGCAGGGAATGCTGGGAGTTGTAGTTTGAAAACATCTGGAGGACCACAGGATGTGGATATGAGGGATATCCCTCATATTAAACTAAATGTCATACTTCATTCAAATACATAAACCAGACATTTAACTTTACATACATTTATTACCATGCTTTTATTGTGTACATTTTGAGTGGTGTTACTGGTGTAGTTTTGTGTATTGTTGTGTGTTTGTGTGGTTTTGTGTTATGTTGGGATGTTTGTATGGTGTGTTGTGTAGTTTTGTGTTGCTGTGTACTTGTGTGTGTTTGTGTAGTTTTGTTTTGTTTGTGTAGTTGTGTGTTGTGTAGTTGTATGTGTTGTTGTGTAGTTTGTGTAGCTGATTTGTGTAGTTGTGTGTTGTGTAATTGTGTCTGTGTAGTTCTGTGTTGTGTGGTTATGTAGTTGTTGATATAGTTGTATGTTGCTATGTAGTCGTGTTGTTTGTGTAGTTCTTGGTGTTTTTGTTGTTTGTGGGTCGACTCAATCGAGAGTTGTCGTGGTTTGTGAGTTGTTTGTTAGTTTTGTTAGTTGTGTGCTATGTAGATGTGTTTTGTGTAGTTGTGTGTGTTGTGTGTTTGTGTGTTTGTGGTTGTGTCTTGTTTGTGTTGTTTGTATTGTTTTTAGGTTTTGTTTTGTTTGTATGTTTGTGGTGTTATGTCTAGTTCTATGTTGTGTAGTTGGGTTTTGTGTTTTTTTTTTGTGTTCTTGTGTCCTCATTGTTTTTGTAGTATTCGGTGTTAGTTGTCATTTGGTGTGTGTTGTGTAGTCTTGTGTTTTTGTGTGATGTCATGCTTTGTGTTGTTGTGTTTTTGTGGTAGTTGGTGTGTTGTTTTGTAGTTGTGTGTGTTTTGGTAGAGTGTGGCTGTAGTTTTTAGTTGTGGTAGTTTGATGTAGTTTGTGAACTGTGTGGTGAGTTCTGTCGACGTAGTCTGTTTGTAGTCCTAGTGACTTTGATCCGTGTTGATATTGTTGCTGTCTGTGTAGTTGTGTTGTTTGGTGTGGTTGTGTGTTTTTGTTTCGTGGTGTGGTGTGATTGTGAGTTAGGCTTTTTTTTGGTCGTTGTTTCAGTGTCACTGTTTTGTCTTCTGTTTGGTTTATGGGTCCGCTGTGTTTTTCTGCCGCGTTGTGTTGTCGTTGCGTGTGGTTTGTGTCGGTGTAGTTGTTTGTGGTCGTGTCCTTTGGCCTTCTTTGTTTTGTTGCGCATGTTTGTTGTGGTGTGTGTAGTTTCTCCTCTTTTTGTGTTTGTGTCGTTGTCTGCTGTGTGTGTTCGTGCTTTTGTTGTGGTAGCTTGTGTGGTTTGTGGTGGTGGTCATCGTTGTCCTTGTGGCCGTCTTGGTGTCAGATATTTTTTTGCCGTGTCGTTTTGTTGTTTTGGTCGTTATGTTTGTGTCAGGTGTTTTGTGTTGCTTTTTGTCTTTTTGGTGTCCTTTTCTTCTGTTTTTGTCGCTTTTGTGTCTTGGCTGTCGTTGTGCCGTTGTGTGCTTGTGTGCTTTTTTGTCATGTTTGGTGTGTCGTTTGTCCGTTGTGCTCTTGTTGTGTCCCCCCCACCGCCCCCCCCCCCCCACGCCCCCCCGCCCCCCCCTCCCCCCCCCCCCCCCACCCCCCCCCCAGCTCTCCCCCCCCCCCCCCCCCCCCCCCGCCTTCCCCCCCCCCCCCCCGCTGCCCCCCCGTCTCCCCCCCTCCCCCGCCCCCCCCCCTACCCCCACCCCCCCCCCTCTGCCGTGTTTCGCTCTTCCTCCTTCTCCTCCGTGGTTTCGCTCTGCGGCCCGTTCTCCTCCGTGCTTCCGCTCTGTTCTCCGTTACTCCTCCGTGTTCCGGTCTGTCCCGCTCGTCCTCCCCCGGTTCGCTCTTGTCACCGCCTGTTCTCGCCGTGTTTCGCTCTGTCCTCCGTTCTCCTCTGTTGTTCCGTGCTCTGTCCTTCCCGTTCTCCTCCGTTTTCGCTCCTGTCCTCCGTGATACTCCGTGTTTCTCTCTGTCCCTCCTTTCCTCCGTGGTTTTCCGCCTGTCATCCTTCTCCCTCCGTGTTGCGCTCTGTCCTCCGTTCTCCTCGTGTTTTCGCTCTGTCCCTCCGTTTTGCTCCGTGTTTCGGCTCTGTCCTCCGTTCATCCTGTTTCGCTATGTCCCTCCGTTCTGCTCCTGTTTCGCTCTGTCATCCCTTCTCCTCCGCCTTTCGCTCCGTCATCCGTTCTCGCTCCCGTGCTTACGCTCTGTCCTCCTTCACTCCTCCGGTTTCGCTCTTCCCTCCGTTCGCCTCAGTGGTTTCCGCTCTGTCCCTCCGTTCTCTCCGTGTTTTCGCTCTTTCCTCCGTTTCTCTCCGTGTTTCGCTATGTCCTCCCTTCCTCCGCAGCCTTTCGCTCGTCCTCCGTTCTCCTCCGGTTTTCGCTCTTCCTCCGTTCTCCTCCGCGCTTCGGCTCTGTCCTCCGTTTCTCTCCGTGTTCGCTGCTGGTCCTCCGTTTCTCCTCCGCTGCTTCGCTCTGTCCTTCCGTTCTCCCTCGTGTTTTCGCTCTTTCCCTCCGTTTCTACCTCCGTGGGTTCTCTCTGTCCTCAGTTCTCCTCCGTGCTATCGCTCTGTCCGCATCTCCTCCGTGTTTTCGCTGTCTCCGTTCTCCTCCGGTTTCCTCGTCCTCCGTTATGCTCTGTTTTCGCTCGGTCCTCCGTATCTCCTCCTGTTTTCGCCTGTCCCTCCGTTCTCATCCGCGTTTCGCTCTGTCCTCCGTTCCTCCTCCGTGCTTCGCTCCTGTCCTCCTTCTTCTCCCGTGCTTCGCTCTGTCCTCCGTTCTCCTCCCGTGTTTCGCCTCTGTCCCTGCCGTTCGCCTCCGTGTTTCGCTCTGTCCTCCGTTTCTCATCCAGTGTTTCAGCTTGTCCCTCCGTTCTGCTCCGTGTTTGCTCTGTCCCTCCATCCTCCTCCGTCCTTCGCTCTTTCCTCCGTTCTCCTCCGTGTTTCGCCCCTGTCCCTCCGTTCTCCCTCCCGCGCTTCTCTCTGTCCTCCGTTTCTCCCTCCGTGCTTCGCTCTGTCCTCCGGTTCTCCTCCTTGCTTCGCTCTGTCCCCTCCGTTCTCCTCCGTGTTTCGCTATGTCCTCCGTTTCGCTCGTGGTTTCGGCTCTGTCCTCCGTTCGCCTCCCCCGTGTTTCCGACTCCTGTCCTCCGTTCCTCCTCTGTTTTCGCTCTTTCCTCCGGTTTCTCCTCCGTGTTTCAGCCTTCTGTCCTCGTTCTCATCCGTGCTTCGCTCTGTCCTCCGTTCTCCCTCGTGTTTCGCGCTCTGTCCTCCGTTCGCCTCCGTGTTCGCCTCTTTCCTCCGTTCTCCTCCGTGCCTTCGGACTCTGCTCCTCCCTTTCTCCTCCTTGGTTTCTCGGCTCTGTCATCCGTTCTCCTCCGTGTTTTCCTTGTCATCCGTTCTCCTGTTTCGGGCTCTGTCCTCAGTTTCCCTACTCGTGCTTCGCCTCCTGTCCTCCGTCTCCGCCTGTTTCGCTCTGTCCTCCGTTTCGCCTCCGTGTGTCGCTATTCCTCCGTTCTCCTCGTGGTTTCGCTCTGTCCTCCGTTTCTCCTCCGTGCTTCCTTCTGTCCTCTCCGTTCTCCTCCGTGTTTCGCTCTGTCATCCGTTCTCCTCCGTGTTTCGCTCTGTCCTCCGTTCTCCTCCGTGCTTCGCTCTGTCCTCCGTTTCCTCCTCGTGTTTTCGCTCCTGTCCTCTTTCCTCGTGTTTCGCGCTCCTGTCCTCCGTTTCTCCTCAGTGTTTCCGCTCTGTCACTCCTTCTCCTCCGTGCTTCCTCTGTCCTCCGTTCTCATCCTTGTTTCGCTCTGTCCTCCTTCGCCTCCTTGTTTTCGCTCTGTCCCTCCGTTTCTCCTCGTGTTTCTTCGCTCGGTCCTCCTTCCTCCCGGTTCGTCTCGCTCATCCTTTCTCCTTCCTGTTTCTCTCTGTTCTTCCCGTCCCCGTCTTTTCCCTATTCCTCGGCCCTCTCGCCTCTTCCCCACTCCGCTTCCCCTCGTTTCGTCTCCTCCCTTCCCTCTCCCATTTCGGGTACCTTGTCCCCGTTCCTGCCCTCTTTCTTTCCTGTTTCGTCTTTTCCTTCCTCGGGTTTTCTTTTTTGGTTTCGCGGCTGTTGGTTCTGTTCCACCTACCCCGGTCCTGGGTTCCCCGCTGTGCGTTTTTTCCCCCTCTTCTTGCCTGTGTCTGCTCTTGTCCTTGTCTTTTTCCCCTTCTGCCTTGCCTGTGCTGGCATCTCGGCCAGTCCTCCCCGGGCTCCACGCCTTCCCCCCCCTCCACTCGTTTTGTCGCCTTTCGCGCCGTAGTTCCCTTCCCCTCCTGTTTGCCCCCTGGCCTTGCTTTGGCCGTTGTCTAGGGCTTTCCTTCCCCTGGCGTGGACAGAACTGTTTATGAGTAGATCTTGACTACTGTATGGAGCTAGCACTACCTTAAATTTAATGTGGAATTAATCACCTAAAGGAACATTAAAAATAATAGATAAGACAAACTTTTTAACTGGGTTAACCTAAATAATTCAACCAGGGTGTGTGTGGGGGTTTGAACAAGACAACCACACAAAAACACACAACCACAAAACAACAGATCTAAACAACCACACAACAACACACAACTTCACAAACAACACACAGCTGCACAAACAGTACACAACTACACAGCAACACACAACTACACAAACAACACACAACTATGCAGTGTTTAGCTATGTCATCAGTTATAATCAGTGTTTAGCTATGTCATCAGTTATAATCAGTGATTATCTATGTTATCAGTTATAATCAGTGTTCAGGTATGTCATCAGTAATAACCAGTGTTTAGCTATGTCCTCTGTTATAGCCAGTGTTTAGCTATGTCATCAGTTATAATCGGTGTTAAGCTATGTCATCAGTTATAATCAGTGTTAAGCTATGTCATCAGTTATAATCAGTGTTTATCTATGTCATCAGTTATAATCAGTGTTTAGCTATGTCATCAGTTATAATCAGTGTTTAGCTATGTCATCAGTTATAATCATCAGTTATAATTACTGTTTATCTATGTTATCACTGTCACGTAGTTTTCCATATTATAGGAAATATAGAATATTAGAACACTAAGCTCAAATAGTTCAGTCACAATCCATCCATATACCTTTAAGGGTAAATTGTCCCAGTTCATGACATATTATTTAATGTTTCTTATTTTCATTCATAGGGTTTTATTTTTTGGTTTCCGGATGTTGGTTATTTGACAATTAAACAGGTCAATGGGTTCCAGCTGTGAGTTTTTAAAATATTCTTGCATGTGTAATGATCTTGTACTTTGTCTTTTCACAATTATGAATTGCCTGTGGCTGGATATAGGAAGTAATATCAGGGATCCAGAGACTTAAACCAACAGTCCATAGTTTGTAGAATTTAGCCATGATTAATTACCTGTTTAAAACTGGAATCTTTGAAGTTGTATAGGAGATTTCCTTAACATGGCAGTGGAACAGAAACTGTTTAGAGTAGATCTTGACTACTGTATGGAGCTGCATCTACATTAATATTATGTGGAATTAATCACCTAAAGGAACATTAAAATAATAATAATAAAAACATTTTAACTGGGTACTATAATTCACCAGGGTGTGTGTGGGGGGTGTTAATTCCCATTGTGCTGTATGGGGTGCTCTATGGCTTACGGTGAGCATACAATAGGACGATTTTACTTTCCCGACCGAGTGTAGCCTTTTACACTTATCCCCCCTTCCTTACACACACACGTAGTTGTGTGTTGTTACTTTGTGTCTGTGTAGTTCTGTGTTGTGTGGTTATGTAGTTGTTGATATAGTTGTATGTTGCTATGTAGTCGTGTTGTTTGTGTAGTTCTGTGTTTTGTGTTTTTTGTGTAGCTGTGTTTTTGTGAAGTTGTTTGTGTAGTTGTATAGTTGTGTGCTTATGTAGATTTGTTTTGTGTAGTTGTGTGTGTTTGTGTAGTTTTGTTGTGTTTGTGTTGTGGTCATTGTTTTGTTGTTGTGTATTGTTTTTAGTTGTTTGTTGTGTATGTTTGTGTGTTATGTAGTTCTATGTGTTTTTGTGTGTTGTTGGGTTTTTTTTTTTTGTGGTAATCATGGTTTTTTGTAGTATTGGGTAGTTGTATGTGTGTGGTGTGTTTTGTAGTTATGGGGGTGTGTGGGTGTGGTGTAGATGTATGCGGGGGGGGTGTGTGTTGTGTTTTTTGGGTCTGTGTTGTGGTGTTTTTGTGTAGTTGTGTGTGTTGTTGTGTGGCTGTGTTTTTTTGTAGTTGTGTAGTTTTGTGTTGTTTGTGTAGTTGGTGTGTAGTTATGTGTTTGTTTTGTTGAGTAGTTGTATGTTGCTGTGTAGTTGTGTTGTTTGTGTGGTTGTGTGTTTTTGTGTAGTAGTGTGTGTGATTGTGAGTGGTGTTTTGTGTTTTAAAGTTTTGTTTGTGTGTTTATTGTACGTTGGGGGGGGGGATAAGATTATAGAGCTTGTTGAATACAGGAGCTGTGTTTTATGCAGATGTGTGTGTAGTTGAGTGTGTTTTGTGTAGGTGTGTGTGTTTGTGTCGTGTTAAATTGCATTTCTTTGTTTTGTTGTGCATGTTTGTTGTTTTTGTGGTAGGTTTCTATATTTGTTATAGTGTTGTGTAGTTGTCTGATGTGTGTTTAGTGCTTTGTTGTGTAGTTGTGTGGTGTGTGTTTGTATAGTTGTCCGTTGTGCATTTTTGTGTAGATATTTTGCAGTGTAGTTGTGTGTGTTTTGTGTAGTTATGTTTTGTGTAGGGTGTTTTGTGTTGCTTTTTTGTATTTTTGTGTACTTTTATGTTTGTGTAGTTTGTGTATTTGTCTGTTGTTGTGCCGTTGGTGCTTGTGTGATTTTTTGTATATTTTGTGGGTGTAGTTGTGTACTTGTGATTTGTTGTGTACCCACTAAGCAAACCACACCAACTACACACAAGACAACCACACAAAAACACACAACCCAACACACAGATCTAAACAACCACACAACAAACCACACTTTCACAAACAACACACCTGCACAAAACCGTAAAACACAACTACACCGCAACACACAACTACACAAACAAGCACACAACTATGCAGTGTTTAGCTATGTCATCAGTTATAATCAGTGTTTAGCTATGTCATCAGTATCAACAGTGATTACTATGTTATCAATGTAAAAGCATGTTCAGTATGTCATCAGTTAATAACCAGTGTTTTAAGCTTGTCTCTGTTATAGCCAGTGTTAGCTATGTGCAGCAGTGTATATCGTGTACTATGTCATCAGTTATAATCAGTGTTAGCTATGTCATCAGTTATAATCAGTGTTTATTCTATGTCATAGTTATAATCATGTTTAGCTATGTTCATCAGTTATAATCAGGTGTTTACTATGTCATCAGTTTATAATCAGTGTTAGGCGACGTCATCAGTTATGATCAGTGTTTAGCTATTCATCAGTTATAATCATTGTTTAGCTATGTCACAGTTTATGATCAGTGTTTAGCTATGTCATCCATTATAATCAGCATTTAGCTATTTCCATCAGTTATAATCAGTGTTAGCACTATGTCATCAGTTCATATCTGGTTTAGCTATGTGCATCAGTTAGAATCAGTGTTGGAGCTATGTCATCAGTATAATCAGTGTTAGCTATGTCATCTTAGTTATGATCAGTGTTTAGCTATGTCTCAATTATAATCAGCATTTAGCTATGTCATCAGTATAATCCGTGTTTTAGCTATGTTCTCAGTTATAATCAGCGCTTAGCTATGTCATCAGTCTATAATCAGGTGGGGGGGCTTAGCTTATTGTCATCAGTTAAAATGATTGATTAGCTATGTCATCAGTTTTATAATCCAAGTTTTTGCTATGTCATCAGTTATAATCAGTGTTTATCTCTGTCCATCAGTTATAATCGTGATTAGCTATGTCATCAGTTTATAATCAGTGTTTAGCTGTCATCGTTATAATCAGGGTTTAGCCTATGTTCTCAGTTAGAATCAGTGTTTACTATGTCATCATTTATAATCAGTGTTTATCTATGTCATCAGTTATCATCAGCGTTTACTATGTCATCAGTTATAATCAGTGCTTAGCTATGTCATCAGTTATTATCTGATTATCTATGTCATCATTATAATCGTGTTTAGCTATGTCACAGTTGTAGAAATCAGTGTTTAGCTATGTCATCATTATAATCAGTGTTTTAGCTATGTCATCAGTATGATCAGTGTTTAGCTATGTCCTCAATTATAATCAGCATTTAGCTATGTCCCATCAGTTTATATCAGTGTTTAGCTAGGTCATCGTTAAATCAGCGTCTTATCTTATGCATCAGTTATAATCATTCTTAGCTTATGTCATCAGTTATAAATCAGTGATTAGCTATGTCATCAGTTATAATCACTGTTAGCTATGTCATCAGTTAGAATCAAGTGTTTAGCTATGTCATCAGTTAGATCAGTGTTAGCTATGTCATCAGTTATAATAGTGGTTAGCTATGTCATCAGTTATAATCAGTGTTTTTAGCTAGTCATCCGTTATAATAGTGATTAGCTATGTTCATCAGTTCTAATCAGTGTTTAGCTATTTCATCAGTTAGAATCATGTTTAGCTATGTCATCAGTTATAATCAGTATTAGCTATGTCTCAGTTATAATCATTGTTTAGCTATGTCATCATTTTATAATCAGTGTTTAGCTATGTCCATCAGTTATAATCAGTGTTTAGCTATGTCATCAGTTATAATCAGTGATTAGCTAAACTCGTCATCAGTTTATAACGTGTTTAGCTATGTCATCAGTTAAATCAGTGTTCGTCTATGTCATCAGTGATATCAGTGTTTAGCTATGTCATCAGTTATAACAGTGATTAGCTCTGTCATCAGTTATAATCAGTGTTTAGCTATGTCAATCAGTTATAATCAGTGGTTTTAGCTATGTCATCAGTTATAATCAGTGATTAGCTATGTCATCATGTTATAAATCAGTGTTTAGCTATTTCATCAGTTATAATCAGTGTTTCTATGTCATCAGTTTATAATCAGTGTTTAGCTATGTCTCAGTTAATAATCAGTGATAGCTATGTCATCAGTTATAAATCAGTGTTTAGCTATGTCATCAGTTAGAAATCAGTGTTTAGCTATGTCATCAGTTTCATCAGTGTTTAGCTAGGTCATCATTTATAATCAGTTGTTTTAGCTAGATCATCATTTTAAATTACTGTTTATCTATGTTATCACTGTCACTGTATTTTTTCCATATTATAGGAAATATAGAATATTTAGAACACTAAGATCAAATAGTTTTAGTCACAATCACCATATACCTTTAAGTTAAATTGTCCCAGTTCATGACATATTATTTAATGTTTCGTATTTTCATTCATAGGTTTTTTATTTTTTTGGTATCCGGATGTTGGTTATTTGACAACTAAACGGTCAATGGTTTCCAGCTGTGGGTTTTTTAAATATTCTTGCATGTGTAATGATCTTGTACTTTGTCCTTTTCACAATTATGAATTGCCATGTGGCTGGATATAGGAGTAATAATCAGGGATCCAGAGACTTAAACCAACAGTCCATAGTTTGTAGATTTAGCCGTGATTAATTACCGTTAAAACTGGAATCTTTGAAGTTGTTAATAGGGAGATTTCCTTAACATGGCAGTGGAACAGAACTGTTTTAGAGTAGATCTTGACTACTGTATGGAGCTGCATCTACATTATATTATGTGGAATTAATCACCTAAAGGAATCATTAAAATAATAATAAGAAAACATTTTAACTGGGTACTAATACATTCACCATGGGTGTGTGTGGTGGTTGTTAATTCCCATTGTGCTGTATGGGGTGCTCTATGGCTTTACGGTGAGCATACAATAGGACGATTTTACCTTTCCCCGACACCGAGTGTAGCCTTTTACACTTATCCCCCCTTCCTTACACACACACGATACAGATCAGACCTTTTAGCTGTTGGCACATTTAAAGGGCATGTTCACACCCAGTGGGTATTTTATTCTTCCAAAAGCAGGACCTGTATTTACAAAACATACCTGGCTCCCCTGCTTCCCTGGAAGGAGATATTCACATTGAAGTCCACTGGTCCCTCTTCTTCTCAATGCTTTTTTGGGTGTCAGCCATCAGCCATGGCCAATGACTTACGAAGGCTACATAAACCAATTACAGCTGGGAAGCCAGGTAAGTATTTAAAACATAGAGTTGGGAGAGTTCCTGCCCTTTAAAATGACACCTGAGATGGAACCTGAGTATCTTCTTGCCAACAAATAGTGTCTATAGTGTATGTCAGTTATACACAACACAAAGCTCTTAAAGACAACCCAAGCCAAAAGCTTGAAAAATAGAGTAACCAGTGATACTCAGCAGGGGTGTAGAAGGGGGTAGAAAAAGTGGGCATGGCCTTCATGACATAATGTACGGAAATGGTGGGAATTGGGGAGAAATGCGTTGAGCCTGCAAAGAAAAGCAGCAACATTTCCCAGGGGTAAGAAAAAACAGATCTTCTGTGCTGTTTATTAATAGACATTTTAATATGGGGAGTCAATACTGGTGACTGCTTTGTAAATAACGTTATTTTATTAGATATCTATAGAGGGGAAAGGCACAGGTTCTACAGGTCCTGTTTTGATTGGAGATTATTGAGTATTTATTTATTTTTTAAATTTGTTTTGCTAACTACTTTTCTTGGCTGCGTTTTTTTCACATTTTTGGCATTGTTTGTTTTGCATCGTTTTGAAGATACATTTTTGTGTGTAATATGGCAGCAGCATCACCAGGTCCCCTGCAAACCATTTACTGTCCTTTCCTCTATGGAGACCTTAGGGAGAAAAAAATATTTGCAGGCTTGTGGCTAGTTTTTAAAATGATTTAGAGGTTCAAGGGTGGATGTTATGATGCAGCTGATGATGCTCTCTCCCAGCAGTGGGCATGCTCCAGATTGGGATTTGGTGGTGCTGGTGATGTCACAGTTCACAGTGTTGGCAGGAAAAACTAACTTTTACACTGCTGTAACTTTAATTAGACTGCAACTAGAATCATGGTCATTTTAATGGTAGGAGACCACAGTTCCCCTTTAATTATTAGAATGTTCTTGCCTTTTGCAACTTGCAGTACCTAATACCTTCCCCGCACTGCACAATGTGCTTCATATCATCTTTTTGTCCAAGCTGATAGGAATTAGGACGTTTCACTGTGACTTGTGGTTACCATATGTTTGGATTTTTAAAAGAAAAAAAAACTCTTTGAGCAGGAAAAAAAAAATCAAGTCTATATGACGTTTATTTGTTAATATTTTTTATTAGTCCTTAAGAAAACCTTTTGTGTTGATCTCTACAGGGTGTAAACCTATAATGGATTTGTATGGGACAGTTCCATCACCTTTAAAGATTTGAATATTTAAAATACCAATAGACTTCATTTAAATGATCACTATATGTGTTGTTTACTTTTTGGAGGAGACTACCATACGTAAATATAAGTGGAAACGAGTATCAAGTCGGGGGTAGACATTATCACCACTACTGCCTTCTGATTCTGTATTGTTTTGTGGCTTTAGTTGCCTTTTAAATGGACAGCAGAATTCCCATACAGTAATAGCCAAATCCAGTGCCCCTTATTGGTGCTTTGTGAAGATAGAGAACATCATTTTTTACCAGCACAAGGATTGTTAAACCCCAAATGCATCACCTTACATCAGGGGCACTTCTAGGATTTTTGCTGCCTGAGCCAAACTTTTGAATGCCGCCCTTGATTATTTCCAGGGGTGACGCGAAACGCGCCGCCACTGTGTTAAATTGGTCGTGACTTTCTTCTACAGATAATATGATAGTATGGGGCACAGGAATGTGCATGAGTATCTTTTCTATGTTTAATATAGAGAGAGATATACTGTTATTACAGATAATATGAATTGTATGAGGCCCAGGAATGTTGCATTGATATCTTTCTATGTTTATATATATTATAGAGCTATAATGTATATACAGATAATATGATATGTATGAGGCCCAAGAATGATGCATTGATTATCTTTCATTGATGTTATCTTTTAAATGTAGTAATCCACAATATGTATACTAAAAAACCCCTTTGATTACAAAGTATGCCAGTGTGCCAGATAATATGAGATTGAATGGGGCCCAGGAATGCGCCTTGATTTCTTTTCTAGTTTATTTTATATATATATAGATATGATATACTTGTGATATACAGATAATAGATAGTATGGGCCCGGAATGGCATTGATTATCTTTTCTATGTTAATATATAGAGAGATGGATATACTGTATAAAGTCTAAACAGATAACATGATATTGTATGGGGCAAGAAATGTGCATTGATAATCTTTTCTATGTTTTTAGAGATTATAGAGATATACTGTATATACAGAGAATATGATATTGTATGAGGCCCAGGAATGGCAGTGATTATCTTTGCTATGTTAGTATAAAGAGGAGAGAAACTCTATATTACAGATAATATGATATTTTATGAGGCACAGGTAAGTGCATTGATTATCGTTTCTATGTTTTATATATATAGAGATATATACTGTATATACAGATAATTGATATTGTATGGGCCCGGAATGGGCATTATGATCTTTCTATGTTTACTATATAGGAGAGAGATATATACTGTAGTTACAGATTAATATGATATTGTATGCGGCCCAGGAATGGGCAGTGATTATCTTTTTTATGTTTAATATCGAGAGAGATATATGTATATACAGATAATATGATAGTGTATGGAGGCCCAGGAATGTGCATGTTATCGTTTTCTAGTTTATAATAAATAGAGGAGATATAAAGTATATACAGATAATATTGAATTGTATGGGCCCAGAATGGGCATTGATTATTCTTTCTATTTATATAAATAGAGAGATATTACTGTATATCAGATCATATGATATTGTATATGGGGGGCCAGGAATTTTGCATTGATTATCTTTTCTATGTTCCAATATCTATAGAGAGATACGGATATACCAAGACATATTGATATTGTCGGAGACATGGGCCAGGAATGTGCATGAGTAATTTTTCGTGTTTATATTATATAGAGAGAGATATAAGGTATATACAGATAAATGATATTGTATGGGGACCAGGAATGTGCATTGATGATCGTTCATTGGGTATATAATAGAGAGAGATTACTGTTAGATACAGAATAATATGATATTGTATGGGGCCAGGAATGTGCATTGAATATCGTTTCTATGGTTATTATAGGATGTATAGAGAGAGATATACGGTATATTACAGAATATGATATGTATGGGGGCCAGGAATGTGCATTGATTATCTTTTCTTATATCAAATATATATAGAGATATGACGGATATACAGAGTAAATGTATGGTTGTATGAGACATGGGCCCAGGAGATGTGCATGATTATTTTTATATGTTTATATATTATAGAGAGAGAGTACTGTATATCGATAATATGAATATTGTATGGGACCAGGAATGTGCAGATTATTTTTCTATGTTTTAGATAAGAGAGCGATATACTGTATATACAGATAAATAGAATTGTATGAGGCCCAGGAAGTGCATTGATTATCTTTTCTATGTTTAGATATATATAGAGATTACGGTATATACAGATTAAATGATTATTGTATGCGGCCCAAGAATGATGCATTGATTATCTTTGCATTGATGTTATCTTGTAAAGTAGTGATCACAATAAGTAACTAAAACCCTTGATACAAAGTATGCCAGGGTGCAGATAAATATGATATTGCATGGGGCCCAGGAAAATGTGCATTGATGATCTTTTCTATGTTATACTATAGATATAGAAGATTAACTGTATATACAGAATAATATGATATTGTAGGGGGCCCCGGAATGTGCATTGATATCTTTTCATGTATATATAAGAGAGATATACTGTAATAAACAGATAACATTTGAATTGTAGTGGGCCCCAGGAAATGTGCATTGGATTATCTGTTCTATGTTCAAATATATATAGAGATATTATACTGTAGATACAGATAAATGATATGTAATGAGGCATGGGGCCCAGGAATGTGTCATGATTATTTTTCGATGTTATATGATATAGAGAGATATAATGTATATAACAGAGAATATGATAGTGTATGGGGCCCAGAAAGAATGGGCATTGCATATCTTTTTCTATGTGTATTATATATAGATATACTGTATATACAGATAATATGATATGTATGGGGCCCAGTAATGTGGTATGGACTATCTTTTCTAGTTTATATTATAGCGAGATATATACTGTATATTTACAGATAATATAATTTTGTATGTGGGCCAGGCATGTGCATGATTATCTTTTCTATGTTTATATAATATAGAGATATACGTATATACAGAGAATTTGATATGTATGGGGGCCAGGAAGTGACATTGATGATCTTTCTATGTTTAAAAGTTAGGAGATAACTGGATAATACAGATAATATGATATGTATGGGGACCAGAATGGGCATTGATTATCTTTTCTAGGTTTAGATATAGAGAGAGATATACTGTTATATACAAGATAATATGATATGTATGGGGCCCAGGAATGTGCATGATTATCTTTTTATGTTATATATATATAGAGATATACGGTTAATGTACGATAAGATGATATTGTATGGGGGCCAGGAAGAAATGTGCATTGATATATTCTTCTATGTTTAAATATTATATAGGATATACTGTATATACAGATAATATGCTTATGGTATGGGGCCCAGGAATGTGCATTGATTACTTTTCGATGTTTTATATCTAGAGAGAGATCTACTGTATATTACAGTAATATGATATTTTATGAGGCCCAGGAATGTGCATTGATTATTCTTCTATGTTTAGATATATAGAGAGATATACGTATATTACAGATAATAGAGATGGTATGGGGCCCAGGAATGGCATTGATTATCATTCTAGTTAATATAGAGAGATATACTGTATATATTACAGGATAAATGATATTGTATGGGGGCCAGGAATTTGCATGAGTTATCTTTTCTATGTTAAATATATATAGAGATTATACGTATATACAGATAATATGATATTTGTATGAGACAATGGGGCCAGGGAATGTGCCATTCTTATCTTTTTATGTTTATATAAAGAGAGAGATATACTCTACTCTATATACAGATAATATGATATTTTATGAGGCCCAGGAATGTGCATTGATTATCTTTTCTATGTTTATAGATATATAGAGAATATATACTGATTATACAGATAAGTTAGGATTTGTTATGGGGCCCAGAATGTGCATTGATTCTCTTCTATCTTATATAATAGAGATATACGTATATACAGATAATATGATTTGTATGAGGCATGGATGGGCCCAGGAAATGGAATTGAATTATCTTGGTCTATGTTTATATATAGAGAAGATATTATGTATAAGATAATATGATCTGTATGGGGCCCAGGAATGGCCTTGATTATCTTTTCTATGTTTATGTAGAGAGAGAGATATAATGTATAGACAGATAAATGATATTTATTGGGGCCAGAAATGTGCATGCATTATCTTTATATGTTCCAAATATATTAGAGATACTGTATATACAGATAATAGATATTTGTATGAAGGAGCATGGGGCCCAGGAATGGCATGATTACTTTCTATGTTATATATATTAGAGAGAGAGATATACGTATATACGGATAATTATGATATTGTATGAGGCCCAGGAATGTGCATGATATTCTTTTCATGTTTATATTTATAGAGCGATATGACTGTGATATCCAGATAATATGTATTGTATGAGACATGGGCCAGGAATTGCATGATTATCTGTTCTATGTTGATACACTATTATAGAGAGATATACTGATATACGGTAATAGATATTGGTATGAGGCCAAGGAATGTGCATTGCATTATAGTTTTATGTTTATATATAGAGAGAGAGATACTGGTATATACAGATATATGATATTGTATGGGCCCAGGAATGTGCATTGATTATCTTTTCTATGTATATATAGAGAGAGATATAATGTATATACAGATAATTATAATATTGTAAAGGGCCCAGGGATGTGCTATGATTATCTTTTCTATGTTGATTCTCATATATAGAGAGATTACTGTAATACAGATAATATATATAGTGTATGGGGCCCAGGAATGGTGCATGGATTATTTTTTCTATGTTATTATATAGAGATATACTGTATATACAGGATAATATAATATGTATGGGGCCAGGAATGTGCATTGATTATCTGTCTATTTTAGAATATAGAGATTACTGTAATATACAGATAATATAATTATTGTATGGGGCCCAGGAATGTGCATTGATATCTTTTCTATGGTTATATATATATAGAGAGATATATGTATTACAGATAATATAATATGTATGGGGCCCAGGAAGTGCATTGATTATCGTTTCTATTTTAGATATTATTAGAGCGATTACAGTATATACAGGATACTATGATATTGTATTGAGGCCCAGGAATGTGCATGATTATATTTTCTATGTTATATATAGAGAGAGATACTTATATACAGATAATATGATATTGGATGAGGCCAGGAAGTGCATTTTGGGATTTTTTTAAATTTTTTTCTTTGCATGAGGTTATCTTTAAATGTAGTGATCACATAATGTATACTAAAAACCCCGTTGATTATAATGTATGCCAGTGTGCAGTAATATATATTGAATGGGCCCAGGATGTGCATGGATTATCTTTTCTATGTTTATATATATATATATATATATTATATATATAATATATATATATTATATATAGAGAGAGCGAGAGAGAGAGATAGATGTATATACTGTTATATACAGATAATATGATATTGTATGGGGCCCAGGAATGTGCATTGATTATCTTTCTATGTTATATATAGAGAGAGATTAAATGTATATACAGATTAACATGGATATTGTATGGGGCCCAGAAAAATGTGCATGGATGATCTTTTCCTATGTTTATATATATAGAGATATACGATATACAGCTAATATGATATTGATGAGGCAGGGGGACAGGAATGTGCCTTGCTTATATGTTTCTATGTTTATATATATATAGGAGAGATTACTGTATATACAGATAATATGATATTGTATGGGGCCAGGAATGTGCATTGATATCTTTTCTATGTTTTATATATATAGAGAAATACTGTATATTACAGATAATATGAATTGTATGGGGGGCGAGGTATATGGGCCTTGATTATCTTTTTTGCTATGTTTCAAACTAATATTAGAGATATACTGTATATACAGATAAATATGTATGTATGAGACATGGGCCCAGGAATGTGCCATTGGATTATCTTTTCTATGTGATATATAGATGAGAGGATATAATGTATATACAGATGAATATGATATGATGAGGCCACAAAAACCTTTTCCCGCCTTATCCTAATGAAAACTGCTAATTATAAAATGACCCCATCACTTGTATTATATGGAATACCCTACGAAAGACACGCAGATTAAAATATTACAGGACCGAGAGGCCCTGAAGGTACCACCCCCTCCCTAGCTCAGTGATCAGACATGCTCAGTGCGATTTTTAAAAACTGAAACGTACAGTAATTGAAGGGTTTTCTATAGTGAAACATTTTATTTGATTTTAAACAGTTCTAGGGATATTTATAAAGGTGCGGGTATTGCACATCTGCCTTCTATTTAATGCAGTGTGTATGTACTGGAATCACCCAATTGCACCCCACCACCCCGACATTACCCAATTCAATGTTAGTGCAGGGATAGGCAACCAGTAGATCTCCAGATATTTGAAAAAATACAACTCCAGCATTCCTCTACAAGCTACTGGTAGTTAGGGAATTTGGAAGTTGAAGCTTTCAAACATCTTAATTTCCAATTTGTTTTTTGTAAAACACGCAGTCCCGTTCCCTCCCCCAATGCTGCGTCACATGCATGGGTACACCACTTAAATAATAAAGGGACGAATGCGTCCAGAGGCGACAAAAATTACTCATCTACCTTGGGATCTCTGGAACTTGACCGAAAATTTCCCTCGGACGCAGTCGAGTAGTCGGTTTCCGTATAAAGTATAGGGTCGTTGGCCGCAGCCAGAAATTGTAGGTCCCGAACGTTTTCCCATACTTTTTATATAAGGATAACGCTCGGGAATGTGCGTTAGCTAAAATAAAAAGAAATAAATAATATGCCCGACCGGGTGCACATGACCAAAAGACAGGATTTTATCGGATTGCACCATTTAGGACGAGGCGCACTAAGCGTGCGTTTTGCCACACGATTACACAAGTGGCATGAATGATTGCACTCGCTTCATGAGAGTCGGTGGGCCGCTGGCCTGCGATTACCCTAGTCATTCCGGGAATAGGAGTGCATGAGAATCACCCACCAACCACCCTGGTTATCGCTATGGATCAATTAACGGACTACAGGGCGATGCACCGAGAGCCGCTATTGGAACCCAGTTTAAAACAGCCCAAACAATGTTGTTATATGTATATGACCGATAGTGGCTCGCAGTGGCATTCGCAATCTGCCGTTTTCCAATTACCGGCACTGTTATGCAGCTGTTAGAGGGTTTAAAGTGCCGCAAGCGATGTTATATGCCAAAGGCTCAGCGATTGCGGGCACTTTATTTTTAAAAGCCATCTAACAGCTGGCATTACAGCTGGGCGGTTAACTTTTCACCAATCAACGCCCTCACAAAGTCAGGCTAACCAATATAACATTTCCGGCCACTGCGCCTCTTGTGAATTGGCTGCTAGTATGCACTTATAGCGTTTTGATCTTTGTCCACGCGCGGAGAACATTGTTGTGGTATAACAGAGAGGTTTATTAGATCCCATGGGGAGTTCATCCATATAATACCAGTAATTTGTTTCTGCTTTTGGGTAAAGCTAATGAATTGGACGGTTGACCGTTAATCACTCTCAGGGTGGCACCGTTGATTGGGGAATTGGAGGAAATCTTCTGCAATGATTGGTTCATGAGACAAGTATCCAGACATTGGCAATAGGAGAGACAAACGTGTTATCATTTCTGATAACAATCCATGCAGTTGGATGGGAGCTACAGTCCTCATTAGAAACAGTCACTGGCCCAGTCAAAACTATCATGGTTTTCCAGAAGGAACACCAGGGTAGTTATCTAGGATCTATTAAAGTGGGTGCCCATCCCCATATAGATCTGTGGGGGCCCAGTGAGAGTGATGGACTCGTACAGCAGATTACCCCCCTAACCTAAAACAGCATTAGTTAGATGCAAAACTTCGGCTGGGAAGCAGCTGATGTTTCCAGTCCTCTCTCGACTGCCAGCATGGTGATTCTTCTGGGTAGCAGCATTCAGTGATGCCTGGACAGATACGTTCAATGACTGCAAACCTTGGGTATCTATGGGGTAAGCAAGGTATGAGGGTTGTAAGATACTGCTGTTTAGAGATGACTAGAACTCAACCCCAGTTTTACACCAAACATTCGAGTTCGAACGGACTCGCGACCTACTCAAAGTATCCCAGACCCAGATTTTCGATATTTTCCGGACTTCGTAATTATCGAAGTTCGAGGCTTGCGAATATGCGAGTAAAAGGTCTATTATACCGATACGCAAGTAAATATCGATATCGAATCCGCGAGTAAAATGTCGTATTATACGATTACGAAAGTAAATATCGAATATCGAATCGTTTGAGTAAAATGTCTATTATACATACGCAAGTAAATATCGAATATCGAATCGCGAGTAAAAGGTATTTATAACCCAATACGCAGTAGTAAATATCGAATACGAATCCACGAGTAAAATGTATATTATACCAATACGCGAGTTAATATAGAATATCGAATCTCGAGTAAAATGTCGATTATACCAATACGCGAGAAATATCGGAATATTGATCTGCCAGAAAATGTCAGTTATACCGATACGCAAGTAAATATCGAATATCGAATCCGTGAGTGTTAAAATGGTCTTATTATACCAATACGCAAGTAAAAAATTTATCGAATATCGAATCCGCGAGTCAAATGTCTATTATACCAATACGACAGTCAATATCGAATAGCGAATCCGCGAGAGTAGTTAAAGGTGTAAAATGTCTATTATTAACAATACGAGAGTAAAATATCGAATATCGAATCCGCGAGTAAAATGTATATTATACCAAAAACGCGAGTAGTAAAAGCTATATCGAATCCGCGAGTCAAATGTTATATTATACAATACGCAAAGTAAATATCGAAATCGAATCCGCGAGTGTAAAAGTCATTATACAAAACGCGAGTAAATAGCGAATATCGAATCCGCGAGTAAAATGTCTATTATACCAATAACGCGAAGTACATATCAAATTATCAATCCGGCGAGTAAAATGTTCTATAATAGCCAATACGCTGAGTTAAATATCAAATATCAAATCGAGAGTAAAAGTCATTATACCAAACGCGAGTAAAAGCGAATATAGAATATGCGAGTAAAATATCTATATTAACCCAATCACGAGTAAAATCGAATATCGAATCCGGATAAAAAGTTATCATACCTATACGCGAGTACTAATAGAATATCGAGCCGCGAGTAACCAATATCTATGTATACCAATTACGCGAGTAAAAAAAAAAAAAAAAATTTACGAATATCGAATCCGGTGAGTTAAAATGTTATTATAACCAATACATGAGTAATACGACATCGCAAGTCAAAATGTCTATTATACACTCACGCGAATAAAATATCGAATATCGAATCCGCCAAGTAAATGTCTATTATACCAATACGCGGGTAAACATCGAATATCGGAAATCTGCAAGTAAAATGTCTATTATACTTATGAGCAAAGATCGAATATCAACCCGCGAGTAAAAGCTCTATTATACCCCAATACGCAAGTAAATAATGGAATTCTCTAATCCGCAAGGAAATGTCTATTTATACCAATACGCGAGAAAATATCGAATATCGAATCCGCGAGGAAAAATGTATATTATACCAAAATAAGCTGAGGAAATATCGATATCGAATCCGCGAGTAAAGTCTATGTATACCAAATACGCAAATAAATATCGAATATCGAATCCGAAAAGTAAAAATGTCTATTATACCAATACGCGAGTAAATATATAATATCGAATCCGAGAGTAAAATGTCTAGTATACCAATACGCGAGTAATATCGAAATATAGAACATCCGCGAAGTAAATGTTCTATTATACCAATACGCGAGTAATAGTCGAATATCGAATCCGCGAGTAAGGGTAAAAGTCTATTATACCAATACGCGAGTAAAGATCGAATATCGAATCCGCGAGTAAAAAAGTTAATTATACCAATAAGCGAGAAATATCGATTATCGAGATCCGCGAGTAAAAGTCTATTATTACCAATACGCGAGAACATATCCAATTCTCGAATCCGCGAGTCGTTCATGGGATAATTAGCGAATTTCTAACACTAATAACGGAGGCGCGCGTATTGGGAAATAGACATTTTACCGCATATTCGCACGCCTAAAAGTATCTGTGCACACCGAACATTCGATAATTAGCGAAAGTCCGGAAAAATATCGAAAAATCCGGGTCCGGGAAATAGGTTGAGAAGTCCGAGTCCGTTCGAACTCGAATTTAGTTTAACATAAAGATGAAACTTAGGGATAAATACATCCTGTCCTGGTCCTGTAGCCAAATAGCAAAAAATACGCATTTTGTGAATAGTTACTAAAAGATGAACAGAAGCCCTAATACGTTTCCAAGATGGCACTGGAGGCATAGGAAGCGGGTGGAAAAACACATGATGTACCGCGAACCCAGGAAGTTAGTACCGTAGATGCAGATAAAATGAGGAGAGGAACTTACAGACTATATGACCTTTAAAAAGCCACAAATAGTGGCGAAAAAAGCATTGGAACGCTGCAAATAACCTACCCAAGTTGGATTTTATTGATGCACAAAGGTTTAGATAAGCATTAACAGCTGATTTAAAGGAACATGGACTGTGTTTTTGTACTTTTTGCACTTTTTGCACTGAATAAACGATACGGAAGTAAAAAAGTACGTGTCACTTTTTGTGTTATCCTTTTTAAATATGGTTACGGTATTGATATTTTAAAGAAGGGATAAGTGTTGGATTTTAAATGATAACCCGCGATACTAAGGGGGAATTCAATATGACTAATCCGTCTAAAACCCCACATTAACACGAAGAAATTTTGGATTTACTCTATGTTGAAAACTACCTGAGACGATTGGCAGCCTGTTATTCTTTATATTATTGGAACTATGGTGGTGCAGTGAGGTGGCCAACAAGGTTTGGAAATCTTCAGACATACCCTACGTCCTTAATCACTTTAAGTGGCATTACTGATGAACCTTAGGCCCATCCCGCGGATGCAATACTTGACGTAAAAACATAATTTTGGGTACATAATTTTGAGAGGAGGTGAGATCAGTCCAGTGAAAAATACAATTTTAATGATGATACCGTGGAGAAGGGACTCAGTAATTTAAATTTAAATAGTACCCCATACCAACCAGAAACTACAGTATTGTATTAATACAGTAATTATCAATATTAAATAGTATTCCCCATACCAACCAGAACTAAAGTATATGTATTAATACAGAAGTCTCAATTATTATATCGCATCCCGGTCACACCAACCAGAACTACCGATATGTATAATTACCGAGTAAAGTACTCTCAAAATCTTAATAGTATCCCCGTACCGACCAGAGACTACCAGTCTATGGATTATACCAGTAGTTCTCAAAAATTATATAGTATCCCTGTACACCAGAACGTACAGTAAATGTATTAATACAAGTTAATTCTCAATATTTAGTTATTAGTTACTCTGTTACCACCCGAACTGCGTATATGTATTATACCAGTACTTCTAAATCTTATATAGTATCACTGTACAAACCCGACGCAGTATATGGATAATACAGTAATTCTCAATATAATAGAGTATCCCTGTACCAACCAGAAACTACCAGTTACTATGTAGTAATACCAGCAATTCGTCAATATTATATAGTATATCTGGGTACCAACCAGAAACTACCAGTATATGTATTAATACGGTAATTTCTCAATATTTTATAGGATCCCCTTGACCAACAGAACAACAGTTATGTATAATACCAAATTTAAATATTCTATAGTATCCCTGTACAACAGAATACAGTATATGTATTAATACCAGAATTCTCAATATTATATAAGATCCCGTACCACCCGAAATGCAGTATATTACTTAATACCAGTAATTATCAATATTATAGAGATCTCTGTACCAACCGAACTGCCAGTATATGTATAATACCCGTAGTTCTCCAAATTATATAGTATCCCTGGTACCAACCAAGAGATACAGTATATGTTATTAATACCAGTAATTTCAGTATTTATATAGTCTCCTGTACCAACAGAAATACAGTATATTTTATACCAGTGAATTATTAATATTATATAGTATCCCGTACCAACCAGAACTACAGTATATAATCTGTTTGTATTCAATTAGATCACTGGACTTGAAGTTGAGTTCTGGAGACGTTTAGCTAGTCAATCCGACTGGCGTTCTCAATTTAGAATCGACGGTAAAGAATCTGTGGCAATTATGTACCCTGGAAAATCCAATTAGGCATTTCACAGCCAGGGTTAAGGGTGTGATTAGATAGTGGCAGAGGTGTTATAGCCACTATCAATCACGCCCCTTAACACCTGGCTGTGATATGCTATTGGAGGTTCCAGGGTACATAATGCCAACGTTCTGGTACAAGTGATCTGAAGTGAGAAAGCCAGTCGGATGACTAGTGAAACGTCTCAAGAACTAAACTTAGTCCAGTGATATATTCTACCATGACCTGGATGAATGAGAAACCCCATTCACAAGCAAATACAGGATATGATAATACCCAGTAATTCTCCAATATTATATAGTTATCCCTGTACCAACCAGACTACAGTATATGTATAATACAGCAATCTCAATATTTATAGTATCCCCGATACCAACCCAGGAAAATACAGTATATGTTTAATACCAGGAATTCTCAATAGTATATATATCCCAGTACCAACAAGAAACTACAGTAGTATGAGTAATACCAGAATTCTCAATAATTTATATTAGTATCTCTGTAAAACCAGAACTTACAGTATATGTATTAATACCAGTAATTCTCACTATTATATTTTTACGGTTTTATTTTCTTAGTATCCTGTACCAAACCCGAATGCAGTATATGTATTATACTCAGTAATCTCCAAATTTTATAGTATCCCTTTCTGTACAACAGAACTACAGGTATAGTATAATACCAGTAATTCTCAGTATTATATTAAGTATGCCCTGGTACCAACCAGAAACTACAGTATATGGTTAATACCAGTAATTATCAATTTATATAGTATCCTGTACCAACCAGAAGACAGTATATGTACTACATACCAGTAATTCCAATATGATATAGTATCCCTGTACCAACCAGAACTACAGAAAAGTGTTCAACCAGTAATTATCAAATTATCGTACCTTACCACCCAGAACTACAGTATATGTATTAATACCGTAATCTATATTATATAGTATCCTGGGACACAACCAGAACAAAGTATAGGTATTAAATACCAGTAATCTCAATATTATATAGTATCCAGGTACCAACCCGACTTACAGTATAGATTAATACCAGAATCTAAATATGATATTGTACACAAAATAGAGGGGAACAAATCTGGCGTGTTCTTACTGAAATTCCGAAATCCGATTGAAACAGAATTTTTTAAATTTCTAATGAGACTTTTCAAAGTTTGTAATGGAATTTCAATGAAAAAGGTCACGAGTTTCAAAAAATGTAGAAGAAAACCTTTGGAACCCCAGGATTTACGAATCGAAACAGGTTAGTTGAATTGGGTGGGATTATCACTGGCACAAATGGACTGTTGCGCTTGAAACGGATTTGGTCGTTACATATCGCACATGCGGGTGTAAGATCAGCCATAAGAAAGAGAAGAGAAGTTGTGCTTCTCTTTCACTGCCAATATACTAGAATTATCACATATAGGCAACTCATTTCTAGACTAGCGAATTAGCGATAATACTCCATGTGGGATTCCATGACAATGTCATATACTATTTAAAATTCTAAATTTTGTGATTGCAACTGGGAATTTCAATATTGATTACGTTATTTTGACTTTTTTATTAACATTCCACAGAATTTTTAATTTGTGTCAGATAGTTATTCTTTAAATACTTAAATCTAATTACCACATCTATTTTTACATGTATCGATAAAAAAATAGATATATTCTAATTAAAATGTTTGTACTGAGGGTATCGCCAATGGTAATGAACGAAAATTGGGAATCCAGTTGTATTGAAGAACAGGAGGTAAAGGAGCTGTGTATTACCCCTGTTTCTTCAATGAATCATCAGGAGCCGGAGAGAAGGTAATCGGGTACTTATACGATCGCTCACTCTCCGGAGGGACTCGTCTTCCGAGCCGGAGAGAAGGTAAGCCTCGCCTCCCGGACGGACCTGTCTTCCGCAGTGGTTAGGACCGAGCGATTGGGTAAGTACTACCTTCTCTCCCAGTTTTATTGAGAACGGGAGGATGACACAGCTCCTCTACCTCTGTCTTCAAATACAACTGAATTCCTAAACGTTTTAATACGAGAAATTTAAAAATTAAGAAAAAGACGTCTCCAGTAGGTTTTTCACACGGTTTTAAAAGCGTATTTTTAAAAAACCACCCCCCCAAAAAAAAACCCCAAACAAACAAAAAACGAATGGTAGGAACACAAATTAGGGAACATGGTAAAGTAATTGAATCGGATTACTACACGGAGCATAGAAGCTGCGGATTGTAAAACTCCATCAGTAACGGAGGGACACTTGCCATCTGTTATTTAACTGGATCTTGGAAAAAGGTTTTCAGCCTTGGACAACAAGATGAATTACTGCCGCACACGTTGCATCTGGACCCTCTATTTTACAGGCGTTTAAGTGCTGTGTAGTTTTTCATGTGTAATTAGGCGTCTTGTAAGTGATCTAATCGCAGCGGCAGAATGTGCCACAGTATCTCTTGAATGACTTCCAGATTTCAATCCCACTCTCCTTGTCTAGACTCTACGTTGATGCTTTTTCTCCCCCTCAACCTTAGAAAAAGTTCCACAAATGGCGATGCCAGAACAGAAGTTTTTGCCTCCATATCGTTTTTTAATAAGGCATAATGGTGTGCACTTCCGTACACTTAACCGTGCCAATAGGATCGGAATTGTCAGCTGGCACTTAGCAGCCAAAATGCAACCCACACCCAGTTAGACAATATTGGGAGATTTAATTATAGTTTGAGAAAAAGTGCAACTGATTTCAATAGTCAGTGATAGTAGATTTCAGGGGAAGTTCAGTCCAAAATTTAATCAGACTAAAGTAAAAAGAGCAGTAATTTACCATCCTAATGACCTTAACCTGCCCCCATGAAGCATGTGTCTGTGTATAAATAATTATTGTGAAATACGGACTTCCTGTGTGGCAGGACCCCTAATAGGGCTCGTTATGGTTTTCCTGGACCCAGCTCCTGGGTTGATTCAGTTGCTAGTAGAGATACTGAGCATGTTTGACCCATCCAACAGCCAAGCAGTATGCTTGTGAAGGTTCTCATTCATCAGTACGGTATATCTGTATATTTCATTCATCCAGGTCCACGGAGATCTGTAATATTCATTCATCAAGGTCATGGTTTATCTGTAATATTATTCATCCAGGTCACGGTATATCTGTAATATAATTCATCCAGGTCACGGTAATTATCTGAATATTCATTCATCCAGGCATGTATATCTGGAATATTCATTAATCCAGGTCACAGTATATCTGTAATATTCATTCATCCAGGTTCTGGGTATATATAGGAAATATATCATCCAGGGCATGGCATATCGTAATATTCATTTCATCCAGGTCATGGTATATCTGTAATAATCCTTCATCCAGGTCACGGTATATCTGTATATTCATTCATCCAGGTCACGCGCGTATTCGTAATATTCATTCATCCAGGTACGGTATATCTGTAATATTCATTCATCAGGTCATGGTATTCCAGTCATGGGATATCTGTATATTCATTCATCCAGGTCATGGCTATCTGTAAATTCATTCTCATCCAGGTCACGGTATATCTGAATATTCATCATCCAGGGCATGGTTGATATGTAATATTCATTCATCCAGGTTCATGGCATATCTGTAAATTCATTCATCCAGGACATGTATATCTGTAATATTCATTCATTCCAAGGTAAGGTATAATTGTAATATTCATCATCCAGGTATGTATAATATGTAATATGCATTCATCCAGTCACAGGGATATCTGTAAGATCCATTCATCCAGGTCTGGCTATCTGTAATATTCATTCATCCGGTCATGGCCATATCTGTATATTCATTCATCCAGGTCATGGTATATCTGAATAGTCATTCATCCAGGTCACGGTTATATCTGTAATATTCATTCATCCAGTCACGGGTATATCGGAATTCATTCTCCAGGTAATGGTATTATCTGTATATTCATTCATCAAGGTCATGGCATATCTGTAATATTCATTCATCAAGGTCACGGTAAATCGTAATATTGCATTCATCCAGGGCATGGTATATCGTAAATATAATTCATCCAGGTCACGGTATTATATCTGTAAATTCATTCAGCCAGGTCACGGTATATCTGTAATATTTATTCAATCAGGTCACGGTCATATCTGTAATATTCATTAATCCAGCGTCCGGTATATCTGTAATATTCATTCACCAGGTCATGGTATATCGTAATATTCATCATCCAGGTGCATGGATATCTGAGATTCATTCATCCAGGGCATGGTATAGTTTCGTAAGATCCATCCATCCAAGTCATGGAAATCTGTAATATTCATCATCCAGGTCACGGTATATCTGTAATATCATTCATCCAGGTCCCGGTTAAGATCTGTATATTCATTTCATTCAGGTCATGTATATCTGTAATTTTCATCATCCAGGTCATGGTCTATCTGGAATATTCATTCATCCAGGTCATGGTATATCTATAATATTCATTCATCCAGGTTAATGGTTATCTGTCTAGTCATTCATCCAGGTCATGGTTATATCTGTATATTCATCCATCCAGAGTTAAATCTAGCTGTATATGCATTCATCCAGTCATGTTATCTCTGTAAAATCATTCATCCAAGTCACGTTATATCTGTAATATTCACACATCCCGTCATGGGATATCTGTAATATTTCATTCATGCAGGTCATGTATATGTATATTCAGTCATCCAGGTCACGGTATATCTGAATATTCATTAATCCAGGTCATGGTAATCTGTTAATATTCATCATCAGGTCATGGATATCTGTAATATTCATTCATCAGGCATGGTATATCTGTAATATCATCCATCCAGGTAATGGCACTCGGGAATATCATTAATCCAGGTAATGCTATATCTGTAATATTCATTCATCCAGGTCATGGTATATCTGCTAAGAGTCACCATCCAGGTCATGATATACATCTCGGTAATATTCATTCACCAGGTCATGGTATATCGCTAATAATTCACTCTTACAGGTAGATATATCTGTAATATTCACTCATCAAGGTCATGGTATATCTGTAATATTCCTCCATCCAGGTCATGGCAATCTGTAATATTCATTCATCCAGGTCAGGTATTAATCTGTATATTATCATCAAGGTCACGGTAATCTGTAATATGCATCCATTCAAGAGGTCAGGTAATCTGTTATATCAGTCATCCGGTCATGGTATATCTGTACTATAATTCATCCAAGTCCGGATATCTGTCATATTCATTCATCCAGGGTCATGTTATATCTGATTATATCAATCATCCCAACTCTCGTTGATTTTACGAATACAAAGAAAGGCCAATCAGAAGAATGAGGAAATAATGTTAGGAACATTTCCAAGGATGTGTGCATTCGGGTAGAAGAAGGACCATGAAGAACCTGAATGTCAGGTAAATAATGTCAACAGCAGGGGAGTAGCAAGTGGGATTAAATTCAACTGATTTTCAAAATGGAAGAGAATATGTAGTAGACTAAGTATGTATGTATAATATAAAACTAAGAATTTTAAAAATAATGATATTCCACTGAACTTCCTTTAACTAAGCTCTGTACAATTGAAAACGGAACACTCTTTAGGTCTGCAGATTATCGATGGATTGGGGTATAATGGCGACTATGGCATATCATTAGACACATTGTGTGCATCAAATGCTAATGAGGACATGGTAATGAAAGGGGGAGATTTCCATTTCATCATTTCATTCTATTAATACTTTTTTGTGTTTAGGTTTCCATGAAAAATGGAAGGGTTGGTTGGGTTGGTGAGGTGTGAGTAGGTGGTGTGGTACCGGTGTCTGTTGGTTGTATGGGGTATGTCTTTGATTAGTGAATATAAAAAAAAATGTCTTTCCATGTGGCCCAAGAGATGTTCAAACTACCAACTCTCAGCAAATGGCAGCAGGGAATGCTGGGAGTTGTAGTTTGAAAACATCGGGAGGACCAACAGGATGGGGATATGAGGGAATCCTCATATTAAACTAAAGTAATACTTCATTCAATACATAAACCAGACCATTTAATTTCATACATTTATTACCAGCTTTTATTGTGTACATTTTGAGAGTGGTGTTACTGGTGTATTTTGTGTCTTGTGTTGTGTTTGTGGGGTTTGTGTTATGTTGGGATGTTGTAGGAGGGAGGTGTGTGTAGTTTGTGTGCGGTGTTACTTGTGTGTGTTTGTGTAGATTGTTTGTTTGGTTGTAGTTGGTGTGTTGGGTGTGTAGTGTGTGGGTAGTTGTGTTGTAGCTGATTGTGGAGTTGTGTGGTGTGCATGGTGTCGTGTAGTTCTGTGTGTGTGTTAGGTAGTTGTTGATATAGTGTATGTGCTATGTAGTCGTGTTGTTGGTAGTCTGTGTTTTGTGTTTTGGGTAGCTGTGTTTGTGAAGTTGTTTGTGTAGTTTGTATAGTGGTGTGATTATGTAGATGTGTTTTGTGTAGTTGTGGGTGTTGTGTAGTTTGTGTGTTTGTGTATCCGGGTGTCTTGTTTTGGTGTTGTTGGTATGTTTAGTTGTTTGTTGTGTATGTTGTGTGTTAGTAGTTTTATGTTTGTGTAAGTGTGGGTTGTTGTGTTTTTTTTTTTGTTAATCAGGTTTTGTGTATTGTGTAGTTGTATGTTTGTGGTTGTGTTTTGTAGTTATGGTTTTTGTGTAGATGTATGCTTTGTGTTGTGTGTTTTTGTGTTGTGTGTTTTGGTAGTTGTGTGTGTTGTGGTGGCGTGTTTTTTGTAGTTGTGTAGTTTTGGTGTTTGTTTGTGTAGTTGTGTGTAAGTTATGTGGTTGTGTGTTGAGTAGTTGTATGTTCGCTGTGTAGGTGTGTTGTGTGTGGTGTGTGTTTTTGTGTAGTAGTGTGTGTGATTGTGAGGTGGTGTTTTTGTGTAGTTATTTATTGTACGTTTGTGTAGTTCTGTGTGTTTATGTAGCTGTGTTTTTATGCAGATGTGTGTGTAGTTGAGTGTGTTTGTGTAGGTGTGTGTGTTTGTGTCGTGTAATTGCATTCTTTGTTTTGTTGTGCATGTTTGTGTGTTGGTGGTAGTTATATATTTGGTTGGTAGTGTTATGTGTGGGTTAGTGATTGTTGTGTAGTTGTGTGTGTGGTGTTGTATAGTTGCCTTGTGCAGTTTGTGTAGATATTTTGAAGGTAGTTTTGTGTGTTTGTGTAGTTATGTTTTGTGTCGGGTTGGGTGTGTTGCTTTTTGGTATTTTGTGGTACCTTTAGTTTGTGTAGTTTGTTGTATTGTCTGTTGTTGTGCAGTTGTGTGCTGTGTGATTTTTTTTGTATAGTTGTGGTGAGTTGTGTACTTGTGATTTGTTGTGTTTATCCAACTAAGCAAACAATCACAACAACTTACACAACAGACAACCACACAACAAACCACACAACCACAAACAAACCAGATTCTAAACAACAACACAACAAAACACAACTGCACAAAACCAACACACAACTGCACAAAACAGTACACCAATACACAGCAACACAAAACTACACAAACAACACACACAAACTACTGCAGTTGTTTAGCTAGTCATCAGGTTTATAATCAGTGTTTAGCTAGGTCAATCAGTTATAATCAGTGTTATCTATGTTATCAGTATAATCAGTGTTAGGTACTGTCATCAGTAATAACCAGTGTTGTTTAGCTATGTACTATGTTATAGCCAGTGTTTAGCATGCATTCAGTTATAATCGGTGTTTATGTTAAGCTATTATCAGTTTTAATCAGTGTTAAAAAAAAGCTCGTCATCAGTTTTATAATCCAGTGGTTTATCTAGGTCCATCAGTTATAATCAGGTTTAGCCTATGTCATCAGATAATTTCAGTGTTTAGCTTGGTATGTCATCAGTTAGAATCAGTGTTTAGCTATGTCATCATTTTATGATCAGTGTGTTTAGCATGTATCAGTTATAATCAGTGTTAGGGCTATGTCATCAGTTATGATCAGTGTTTAAGCTATGTCATCAAATATAATCAGCATTTAGCTATGTAATCAGTTAGGAATCAGTGATTAGTATGTCTCAGGTATAATCAGTGTTTAGCTATGTCATCAGTTAGAATCGGTTTAGCTATGTCATCAGTTATTAGCAGTGTTTAGCTATGTATCAGTTATGAAATCAGTGTTTTCAGCTATGTCTAATAAATCAGCATTTAGCGAGGTCATCAAGTTATAATTCAGTGTTTAGCTATGTCATCAGTTATAATCAGCGCTTAGCTAGTGTAATCAGTTTCTAATCAGTGCGTAGTTGTCATCAGTTTAACAGTGATTAGCTAGGTCATCAGTTATAATCAGTGTTTAGCTATGTCATCAGTTATAATCAGTGTTTATCTATGTCATCAGTTATAATCAGTGATTAGCTAGTGTTCATCAGTTATAACCGGGTTTAGCTGTCATCAGTTATAATCAGGTTTAGCTAGGGCACGTTCATGATCAGTGTTTAGCTATGTCAATCAGTTATAATCAGTGTTTAGCTATGTATCAGTTAATCAGCGTTTAGTATGTCATCAGTTTTAACTCAGTGCTTAGCTAGTCATCAGTTATATCGTGATTAGCTATGTCATCAGTTATAATCAGTGTTTAGCATGTCATCAGTTAAGCTCAGTGTTTAGCTATGTCATCAGTTATAATAGTGTTTAGATAGGCATCCGTTTGATCAGTGTTTAGCTATGGCATCAATTATAATCAGCATTTAGCTATGTCATCAGTTAAATCAGTGTTTAGCTATGTCATCAGTTATAATCGCGCTTAAGCTATGTCATCCAGTTATAATCAGTGCTAGCTATGTCATCAGTTATCGTGATTAGCTATCATCAGTTAAATCAGTTGTTTAGCTCTGTCACGTTAGAATCGTGTTTAGCTATGTCATCAGTAGAATCAGTGTTGAGCTATGTCATCAGTGATAATCAGGATTTAGCTATGTCATCGTTATAATCAGTGGTTTAGCTATGTCATCAGTTATAATCGTGATTAGCTATGTCATCATTATAAGCAGTGGTTTTTAGCTATGTCATCATTTAGAATCAGTGTTTAGCTTATGTATCAGTTAAATCAGTGATTAGGCTATGTCAATCAGTTATAATCAGGTTTAGATAGGTCATCAGTTTATAATCAAGTGTTTAGCTATGTCATTCAGTTAAATCAGTGCTTTTTTAGCTATGTCATCAGTTATAACATGGATTAGCTATGTCATCAGTTTATGAAATCCGGTTTAGCTATGTCATCAGTTAGAATCAGGGTTGTAGCTATGTCATCAGTTTATCATCAGTGTTTAGCTATGTCATCAGTTATAATTCAGTGATTAGCTATGTCATCAGTTATAATCAGTGTTTTTTAGCTATGTCATCAGTATAATCAGGTTTAGCTAGTCCAGTATAATCAGTGATTAGCTATGTATCAGTTATAATTCAGTGTTGAGCTATGTAATCAGTATAATCAGTGTTAGATATGTAATCAGTTAAATCAGTGTTAGCTAGGTCATCAGTTCTAAAATCAGTGATGAGCGATGTCTATCAAGTGTATAAATCACGTGTTTAGCATGTCATCAGTTAGAAATCAGTGTTTTTAGCTATGTCATCAGTATAATAAGTGTTTAGCTAGGTAATCAGTTATAATCATTGTTAGCTATATCATTCAGTTAAATTACGGTTTATCTATGTTATCAACTGTCACGTAGTTTCCATATCTTAGTAGGAAAATAGCATATTAGACACTAGATCAAATAGTTTAGTCACAATCCATCCATTACCTTTAAGAAATTGTCACAGTTCATGACATTTAAATTTAATGGTTAATGTTTCGTAGTTTCATTCATAGGGTTTATTGTTGGGTTTCCGGATGTTGGTTATTTGCCAACTAAACAGACCGTCATGGGTCCAGCTGTGAGTTTTAAAATATTCTTGCATGTTTGTAATGATCTTGTACTTTGTCTTTTCACAATTATGAATTGCCTGGGGCTGGATATAGGAAGTAAGATCAGGGATCCAGAGACTTAAACCAACAGTCAATAGTTTGGAGATTTAAGCCGTGATTATTATCCTGTTTAAAACATGGAATCTTTTGAAGTGTAAAGGTGTATAGGAGATTCCTTAACATGGCAGTGGAAAAGAAAAACGTTTAGAGTAGGAATCTGACTACGTATGGAGCTGCAATCTCCCATTAATATTAGTGGAATTAATCCACTAAAAGGGACATTAAAATAATTAATAAGAAAAAAAAATTTTAACTGGGGTCACTATAATTCACAAGGGTGTGTGTGGGGGTTTGTTAATTCCCATTGTGCGTTATGGGGTGCTCTATGGGCCTTACGGGAGCATACAATAGGACGATTTTACTTTCCACGACCGACGGGTAGCCTTTTACACTTATTCCCCCTTCCTTACACACACACGATCAGATCAGACCCTTTGGCTGTTGGCACATTTAAAGGGCAGTTCACACCCAAGTGGGGTATTTATTCTTCCAAAAGCCGGACCGTATTTAAAAACATACCTGGCGCCACTGATTCCCTGGAAGGAGGATATCAATTGAAGCCAATGGTACCTCTTTTCTCAATGCTTTTTTGGGGGTGTCAGCCATCAGCCATGGCTCAATGACTTACGAAGGCTACATAAACCAATTCAGCTGGGAGGAAGCCCTAGGGAAGTATTTAAAACATAGAGTGGGAGAGTTCCTGCCCTTTAAAATGAAACTGAGATGGAACTGAGTATCTTCGTGCCAACAAATAGTGTTATAGTGTATGTCAGTTAACAAACACAAAGCTATTAAAGACAACCAAGCCAAAAGCTTGAAAAAATAGAGTAAACAGTGATACTCAGCCGGGGTGTAGAGGGGGTGTTAGGGTACGAAAAAGTGGCATGGCCTTCATGACACTCAAGTACGGGAATGGTGGGAATTGGGGAGAAATGCGTTGAGACTGCAAGAAAAGACGCAACATGTCCCAGGGGATGAAGAAAAAACAGATCTTCTGTGTTGTTTATTAATAGAATTGTAATAGGGGAGTCAATACTGAGCGAGCTTTGATAAATAACGTTATTTATTAGATATCTATAGAGGGGAAAGGCCACAGGTTCTTACAGGTCATGTTTTGATTGGAGGATTATTGAGTTATTTATTATTTTTAAATTGGTTTGCTAACTACTTTTTCTTGGCTGCGTTTTTTCACTTTTTGGCATTGGTTGTTGTTGCCTCGCTTTGGAAGATACATTTTTGTGTTGTTAATATGGAAGCGCCTCACCAGGTCCCTGCATTTACTGCTTCCTGCTCTGAAACCATGTAAGTGGATGACAGTCAATTTGCCATATGTCGCCATACTTAGTCTCCTCCTCCCCTTGCAGCCAATCCTCTTGCAAGCCCACCGGCCCTCCCCCTCATGGGAACCTATGGCACTTCCTACAGCCCCATGTGGCCCGCCCACTCACGGCATGATTTAAGCCCTGCCAACTCGTGGGTGTCTTAACCCTGCCACTCACGGGTGCCTCAAACTCATCACTGCGGGTGATGTGGACCCCCAGCCCACTCGCTGTGTCGGGACCGACCGCCCATAGAGGGTGCTTGTGGCCACACCCATCATGGGGTGCTGTAGCCCACCCACTTGCGCGGTGCTTGGGCACTAAGACACCCCCCCCCACAGAAACTGTTGTGCTGAAAAACAGCATCTTCAGGACAGAGTGAGAACGCTGCTGAAAAAAGGCGTGTTTATGTAGTGAGAGAAGGGCTGAGCCTGATTCCATTACCTTATCTGAAGCTGCAGCTTCAGGATACCTGGGAAGGTAAGTTATTGTGAAATGGAGATGTGAGTTTGAAAGATGCGGACAATAAACTTGCTCAATTTAACAAGCAAAGACCTGTGCATTCTGGTAAAGGTAAGTGTGGTCTGCCACAAAAAGAACTCGCTGATACCTTTCAAACAAGCATCTCTGGATCTAAAGGTATGGGCTTTGTAAATTACAACATCTTGTCTGTCCTGTCTGTTGAGTCGTGCAGCAAATGATATGCTTTGTAAGGAATTCCCCACCCCCCAAAAACAATATTTTATGCAGCTAGTTCAGACCTGCAACCATTTTACTGTCCTTTACTCTTTAGGGAGACCTTAGGAGAAAAAAATATTTGAGGGCTTGTGGCTAGTTTTTAAAAGATTTATGAGGTCAGGGTGGATTTATGATGCAAAGCGATGATGCCTCTCCAGCAGTGGGCAATGCTCCAGATGGATTTGGGGGGCCCCAACAGTGGTGATGTGATGTCAAGTTTCACAGGTTGGCAGGAAAAAACGAACTTTACACTGCTGTACTTAAATTAGAATGCAAGAGGAATCAGGTTCATTAAGGTAGGGAGACAAAGTTCCCCTTAAATTTAGAATGTTCTGCCTTTTGCAAACTTTGCCCAGGACCTAATCATTCCCGCCTGCACAATGTGCTTCATATATCTTTTTGTCCACAAGGCTGATAGGAATTGAGGACGTTTTGCACTTGATCTTGTGGTTACCATTGTTGATTTTAAAGAAAAAAAAACTCATTTGAGCAGGAAAAAAAAAATCAAGGCTATATGACGTTTATTTGTTAATATTTTTATTAGTCCTAAATGAAAACCTTTGTGTTGATCTATACAGGGTTGGTAAACCCGAGAATGGATTTGTAGGGACAGTTCCATCACCTTTAAAGATTTGAATATTTAAAATACCAATAGACTTCATCAAGATCACTATATGTGTTAGGTTACTCTTTGGGGGAGACTACCATACGTAAATATAAGTGGGGACGGTGGAAAACGAGTATCCAAGCGGGGGTAGACATTATCACCACTACTGCATCTGATTTCTGTAGTGTTGTGGCTTCGTTGCTTTAAATGGACAGCAGACTTTCCCATACAGTAATAGCCAAATCCAGTGCCCCGATTGGTGCTTTGTGAAGATAGAAGAACACATTGTGTGACCAGGCACAAGGGTGTTAAACCCCAAATGCATCACCTTACATCGGGCACTTCTAGGATTTTTGCTCTCTGAGCCAACTTTTGAATGCCGCCTTGATTATTTCCCGGGGTGACGCGAAACGCGAAGCCACTGTGGTAAATTGTCGTGATTTATTTGTGGCCGTGGTTTGTGGTGGGCGTGGCTAAAATTTACAATTTTGAACTGCATCACATAGGTTATTTAACAGTCTCAGTCAATTAGCAATATGATAAATGCCGTAGAAAAAAGATATCACCATCCTTTTCAAACAGTTTGTGTTGCACACTATACTCGCTTCCTTTCAGGTTTTTGTGCTTAAAACCAAATTAATCTATGTGACTAGCCTTTGCTTTACATGTTGGTTCTGCGGTTGAAAACACAAGAAATGCCATACTTTAGACAACAAGAACTGCCACCATGTCTATTTGCGTACTGATTCTTCAGTTTTTAGGGCCTCCCTAATCACACCTAGTTTTTTTTTGTCCCTACAACTATAGACTAACAAACTAAATAAAAGCCCTACACCTAACATATAAATTATTTTTAAAACATCATAACTGTTACTAGGGAAAATTCGGTTTTTCTTAAACATACAGGAAAAATTTTTTTTTACCACACTTTTTAGGTTGTCCTCTCATGCCGTTCACCTTCAGGGCCGCCACTCGCAGACAAATGTTTTATGCACTCTGCCAAGTAGATGTGGCCCTGCCTTACAGTTAGATTTATCAACATTGAATCTCATCTGCCATTCTGCTGCCCATTTTGCTAATCTATCTAGTTTCCAAAGCTCTGCATAGTTTAGTGTTATCCGCAAACACAGAGCCCTTCTAAGTCATATATATATACACATAAAAAGAAGTGGCCCCAATAAAAAAAACCTGTGGTCCCTCTTAGAACCTCGATCCACAATGCTCCAAGAATAACTTCTCTCTGTACACAATCTATCGACCAATTTTCTTTTCATGTACAAATGGCCAACAGACATTATTTTATACATTACTACACCACATCTGTTTCTATGCCAGAAGCACAGAGAGCAGTTTCAGCAATTCTGACCATTCTACTGTGCTGCGTAGTGTGAGAATAATGTTGGATGAAGAGCAGAATTCAATAATCCCATATACAGCACAGGTATAGTAAATAGGGATGGACTAGAAATCGAACCAGAGTTTGAGCCGAACTTTGTAAGTTCGGACGAAATCAAACTATTCAAACTAGTTAGTTTTTTCGGACTTGCGGCTGTATTTTTGATAATTATTGAATTTACGGTCCGTTTGCTAACCATAGAATGTATAATTCACTAACCCTCGAAAGTATTGTTAGTTTTCGGTAACCCTCAAAAGTATCGTCCGACTTCGGTAACCCTCGAAAGTATCATTCAGTAACCGCTCAAATTGGCCCTAACCCTTGAATGTAGCATGCACAAAACCCGACAATTTTTTTTGTTTTTTTGGTGACAGTGACATGTTCCCCAGACCATTTCCCAGGTGCCACAGCCATTTACAGTAAGTTACCATTGTTAGTTTAGCTGTAAATCATCTGGACTTTTCAAACTATCACTCTCCCATTGACTAGGGAGAATACGAATACGTCCGAATTTGAACTTTCGAACTTTCTCTGAAGTTCGATAGTTTGAAAACGGACCATACTTTATATAGTTCGGCCATCTCAAATAGTAAATACAGAAAAGCATGTGATTAGACTGTATAGATGGGGCTGTCTTCCCAAACCAGTTATGTATGCATCTTACTGGTGCTTTCAAACATATTCTGGCTTTTACACAAACTATTGGCACAGTTTCCCTTTGAGTGGTAACCACCAGAGTTGGCTGAACTTCCTAAAGTTTGGTTCGTTTTAGAATTTTCGAACTTCAGTAAAAGTTCTATAGTGCTATAGTTCGAAAACTGACCCATTAAAGTCAATGGGGAAAAATAGTTAGAAAAGTTCTGATAAAATACAGTTAAAATAACAACGGTAACTTACTGTAAATGGCTCTGGGACCTGGGAAATTGTCTGGGGAACATGTCACTGTCACCAAAACTAGAGATGGCCGAAACTGGTAAGTTTCATTCCATTTACAGATTTACGGATCTCAGGAAATCCCGAAGATCCCAAAACAAAATGTAATTTTGGGACTTCAGACCGCATTTTCGATGATTATCGAATGAACGTTCAGTAATTATCGAAAAATGTGGTCTGAAATCCGCAGATCCCGGGTCTAACCAAAACTTTAAATACTAACATTATTCAAGATTCGAGGGTTAGCAAACACCCCATTCAAGGGTTATCACTGAACGCAAGGGTTATGGCCGAATCCGAAGGTTAGCAAATGCTACACTAGACGGTTACCGCTGTAGTCAAGAGTTATCGAACGCTGTTTTCGAGGGTTATCTATTCTAAAATTCCATAATCCTCGAATTTTCGATAATTATAGAAAATATGTCGGTGAGTTTGAAAAACCCGAAAGTTCGCAGTTTGAAGAGTTCTAAAAAGTCCGTACGAACTTATAAAATTTATCTCGAACTTGGTTTTGAGTTTAGGTTCTAGTCCATCCCTAGTAACCAATAGGGATGGCCGGTTCGCGGATCCGGATCCACCGCGGATTTGTTCCGTTCACGAAAATTTCTGAAAATACGAGGATTTCTCTTATTTCCGGAAATACGTATTTTCGAAAACTTTAGAAATTACAAGGATTTCTCGTATTTTCGAAAATATGTATTTTCAAAAAGGATATTTTTCATTTTAATGGGTCCTCTTGCGGATTTTCTAATTTTCTCG
>CM033470.1:22253764-22344432 GCA_019447015.1 Hymenochirus boettgeri | reverse complement strand
TGTGTGTACCCAGCTTAAGTTTACAGAGGGAAAATACCATTATAGGGGAAATAGATTACAGAATTACAATATACAGCATGTCCACCCCCAAAACTAATATTTAACCGACTGCTGGCCCCACCGTGTAGTGTTAAAACATTTTTAATATACTCCCCTGCTCCTTATGGTTCTCCTGCAGTGCCCCTTCCCTGTCCTCCTAGAGGATTCCTGCATGTGCAGTGAAACTCTCTCCCCTCCCACCATCCGGATCCCTCTTCTCTGCAATTAACTTGTAGTGTAGGGGACCCTCTCCCAACCCTAACCGCCATGTTTAAATCTTAGAAATGTGCAGAGAAACTTACCAGCCTTTGTTCCGCATCTGTGATTGGCTGACTCTAAGACAATCACAGGCGCGACAGCTAGTCAGGCCCCTAATGCTACTCCGTTCCCGGAAGTATCACTAGGGGCGAGGCCGGGGGAGCGAAGGTTGGTAAGTAAGTTTCTCTGCATTTTTTTAAGATTTAAACCTGCCGGTTAGGGTTTAATAAGTTAATTTATGAGTGGAGATACCCTTTAAGCAATATATTACATTCTTAGGTTAATTAAGGGTATAAAGTAAGGACAGTAGAGGATTTTCATGACCATATAGGCAGGGGCGGAGGGTGACTTTTTGAACAGGGAAGGATAAGGAAGTATCATAGGCGTGTGTAGCGCGGCACAACGTTTTTAGGCCCTGCCCCTTTTCACGCCCCAGCCCACACCCACCATATAAGTAAAACAATATGAAGTATTTTAAGCCACGCCCCTTTCCATGCCCCAAGGCCACAACATAAAGTATTTTAAGCCACGCCCCTTTCCATGCCCCAAGGCCACAACATAAAGTTATAGTTTTAAATTTTATATTTTACACAAAATGCTTGGCACACAGAAAATTTTAAGCCACGCCCCTTTCCATGCCCCAAGGCCACAACATAAAGTGACACAAAATGCACACAGAAATGGGCAATAATATGCTTGGCACAGAAATGGGCAATATGCTTGGCACACAGAAATGGGTGATATGCTTGGCACACAGAAATGGGCAATTCGCTTGGCACGCAGAAATGGGCAATAATATGCTTGGCACACAGAAATGGGCAACAATATGCTTGGCACACAGAATTGGGCAATATGCTTGGCACACAGAAATGTTTAATAATATGGTTGGCACAGAAATAGGCAATATGTTTGGCACACAGAAATGGGCAATATGTTTGGCACACACACAGTACACATAACTTACTTGTATTCTTGCTGCTAAACAGTTTGCCTGCTGAGGAAAGGCTCCAGATGTCCAGGGAAGCTCTGGGGCAGGATCGGAAATACCATATAGGGGAATAATTAGATTACAGAATTACATATAGCCAGCCACCCCCAAAAACTAATATTTAAACCGCACGCGCTGCCCGTGGTTTCAACCGCTACATCGCAACTACCATCAGTTACGTGTTATTAAAACATTTTCTAATTATATCCCATGCTCATTATGGTTATCTTGCAGTGCCCCCTTCCCTGTCCTCTAGAGGATCTCTGCATGGCATGAGAAACTCTCTCCCTCTCCACCATCCGGATCCTCGCTCTCTGCAACTTAACTTGTAGTGTAGGGACCCCTCCCAAACCTAACGCCATGTTTTAAAATCTTAGAAATGCTGCAGCGAACTTACCACGCCTTTGTTCCCTTGACGCATCGTGAGCATGTGACTTGCTAAGACATCACAGGACAGTAGTCAGGCCCCTAATGATCTCCGTTACCGGAAGTATCATAGGGGAGAGGCGAGGGTGAGCGAAGGTTTGCGTAAGTAAGTTCTCGCATTTTTAAGATTTAAACCTGCCGGGTTAGGGTTGATGTCCTACCTAAGTTAAAGGTATCGGAGTGGAGATACCTTAAGAAATATTATTACATTCTGGTTAATTAAAGGGTATAAAGTAAGGACAAGAGGATAGTAGAGGATTTCATGACCATATGGCAGGGGCGGAGGGTGACTTTTTGAACAGGAAGGATAAAGTGAAGTATCATAGGGTGTTGGTAGGCGGCACAACTGTTTTATGGCCCTGCCCCTTTGTTCACGCCCCAGCCACACACCACCAGATAAGTAAAACAATATGAAGTATTTAAGCCCGCCCCTTTCCTGCCCCAAGCCACATAAGTTATAGTTAATATTTACAAAAGTCGGCACACAGAATTGAATGGCAAAGAAATGGGCATAGATGTGAGGATGAATATGCGTGGCACAGAAATGGGAACCAAGATATGCTTGGCACACAGAAATGGGTGCAATATTGGCCACAACTTGGCAGGCCAGATGCGGGAAAGAAATGGGCAATTCGCTGGCACGCAGAAATGGGCAATAATATGCTTGGCACACAGAAATTGGGCAACAATATGCTGGCACCACAGAAGGAATATGTGCACGAATTTAATAGTTGTTGGACAGAAATAGGCAATATGGTTTTGGCACCACAAGAGAAATGGGCATATGTTTGGCACCACACACAGTAACACATAACTTATTGTATTCTGTGCTAAACAGTTTGCTGCTGAGGGAAACGGCTCCAGAGTCCAGAAGCTCTGGGGAGGAGGGGCAGAGCTCTGTGTTCTAGTGGTTGCCTGGGGGAAGTCTCAGGCTCAGTAAAGTTTTTGTTAAACACCCCCCCCAAAAAAAAACGAGAATCTACGGTTATGAAAATCCTGTTTCATACTGAAACACTGCCAGGCCAGTACAAATCTAGCGGGGGTACAAATCCAGGTCCACGGCCCCTGGTTGAGAAAAACATGTTCTAGAGTATGTTTCAAGGGACTGACATTAAAGTAGTAACCAGCATGGATTTTAGGAGGAAATAGATCTTGTAAAACTAACTTGCTTGGCTTTTATGAGGAAAGTAAGGAAATTAATAGACTCGCATTCATCAGCAGTAGATGACGTTATTGGATTGGCAAAAGGCTTTTGATACAGTCCCCATAGGCGGACTAATGTAAAGTGAGAGTCTGTTGGGTTCTGGGGAGTGCACATTTTACATGATAGAAAATTGGTAATGATAGGACAGAGAGTAGTTGTTAAGGGAGCTTCATCATTATGGACTAAAGGCTAAGTGCGGGCCACAGGGTTCTGTGTTGGGCCCTTCTATTTAATCTATGTATTAATGATTGGAAGTGGATATGGTCAGCAAGGTTTCTGTGTTTGCTGACGACACAAAAACGTGTCGACCATTAAAAACTTCAGAGGATGTTGCAATCGTTTGCAGGGGGATCTAGTAGATTGTCACATTGGGTGCTAAGTGGAAGATGAGATTCAGTTTGATAAATGTAAGGTGAGGCCCTTTGACCGTAAAAATCCTTGTGCCGGCTTATACTATAAATGTCTCTGGGTAAGTGAATCCCTGTGGGATGTAAGCTACCGAAAAGGTGCTTGCCTGGGGAGATGGATATGTGTATAAATACATAACGGGCCATACATAAACTATCTTGGGGCATTGATCCCCACTAGGGGGGGAAAAAGGGGAATTTGTCAGAGGACACGCGGACATCCTGAAAAACCTGAAGAAAAGAAAGTTTAGTCTTCAAGTTGGGAAAAGTTTCGTCACGGAGGAAGGTTAAAGTATGGAACTGTTCTTCCAGTGGACACGTGTTATGGCAGTTCATTGGGTCAGTTTAAAAAAGCTGGATGAGTTTCTGAAACAAGGAATGGAAATTACAGTTACTGGTATTGATACAAAGTAGAGTGATCCAGGGAAATTTCCCATTGCCACTTGGAGTCAGGAAGGATTTTTTTCCCTTTTGGTGGGTTGTTTTTTTGCCTTCTATGGATCAACAGTTAGGCAGGAAATGAGGATTATGCTAGATTGGTGGACTGGATGGACGTATGTCTTATTCAACCTCAAATACTAAACGATACTATACTATACTTATACTGTACTGTACTATGCTATACTGATAACTCTACTGATACTGTACTACTGTGTACTATACTATTCTGTACTGTACTATACATACTGTACTGACTATACTATAACTATACTGTGATACTATATCTGTACTTACTATAGTATACTATACTATACGGGACTACAACTGCTACTGTACTATACTTATTACTATGCCTATACTGTACTATACTATTTACTATTCTGGTACATATACTATACAACTGTATATTACGTCCTATACTATGACTTACTGCGTACTAGTGCTGATACTGTTATTACTATACGTGAGGGAGGTACTGTACTCTACGACACGACTATACTATACTATACTGTACGGTACTGATAAGATACGATACGGATACAGGCGTGAGTAGTCATACTGTACGAGTGTCGGGACGAGACGATATGAGAGAGACTATTCTGGACTAGACTACTGAACTATAGATACTTACTATTCTGTACTGCTATTACTGTTACTGTACTACTATACTATACTGTACTGTACTGTACTATACTATACGCTACTATACTTTACAGATATACTAGACTCTTCTGTAGATTACGATACTATACATTCTGTACTAATATTACGATACTATACTATTCTGGACTATATAGACTATACTGTACTATACTATACTGTACTATACTATACTATACTATTCTGTACTGTACTATACTATACTATACTATACTGTACTATACTATACTGTACTATACTATTCTGTACTATACTATACTATACTGTACTATACTATACTGTACTGTACTGTACTATACTATACTATACTATACTGTACTGTACTATACTATACTATACTATACTATACTATACTATATTATATTATACTCTACCCTCAAAATAAGAACCTGGTCAATCCCTCAATCCCCAACTGATAATTTAGCATTACTAACCAGATATTTAAGGATAATTATTGCCCCAATTCTAGCAGAGTAAGCTGGCTTCTCATCCATGCAGTGTTCTTTCCTTTTGCCTCCTCTGAATATGCCCAAGTGCCTAAAAACTTTTAAGCAGAGGGAGGAGGCGGCAACATCTGCCCAAAAGGGTAATATTTATTATTGAATATCTGGTTAGAAATGTGTGTAAAAATGTTACCCCCACTTCCTATTGAGAAGTTAGCATGAGTCAACAATTCCCAATGAAGAGGAGTGGTGGTGATATAATTCCAATGTACAAAGGGAGGTCTGAAAGTTTTTTTTTCATATGAAGAAGAGAAATGCCCATCCATGAGAAATTCTACAGGCAGGTACATTCAACAGTTTTGTTTTAGTAAGAAAATTCACCCATATCTATGATGGAGACCCCCATTCTGGTCCAAGATGAGCCTAAGTTGTTTTCTTCTATTTTTGGACTTTGTAATTCAACCAAGGCTCAAGGAATGTGTCGAGACTATTAAAAATCAGTAAATTGGAGAACAACCTAACGAGGTGTTCAAGCCATTTTAAGAGTCTACAAGAATCTAATCTCTCTTCACGTGGTGAATTGACAATGTAATATCTATACAGTCTGCTCAATCTTCTCAACCTTAATTTTAGAGAAAAAACATTAAAGGGCATGTCCACCCCAAAATTGAAGTTTTGATATGTGGTAGGGCATGCTCCCCCAGCCCCAACCGCATTAATATAATTGTTAGAAAGTCCCCCGATTCTTACTTACCTGCCCTCTCTCCCCTGCTGCAGTGTTCAGGCCCTCTGCTTGCATGGAATTGAAAGCAGGGGGCGGGACCGGCAGCCGCGTCCGTGATTGGCTGAGAGGCAGGGAGGGCTGCACTGAGCATGCCTCAACCTTGATGAGGTTGAGGAAGTCTCAGGCACAGCATGAGTCACACACTGCTCCTACACAGCAGTTTCCTGGACTTTGGAGGGGCACAGCAGGGGAACTATTTTAAGCAGGAATGTAAGGTAAGGATTGTTTTAAACTACTTGATGTGGCCAGTTAGGGGTTAAATTTTAGTTTTGGGGGTGGACATGCCCTTTAAATATGTCAAATTAAAACCACTTCTCAATTATAACTACTGTGTATGTTTCAGGGCACCTGCTCAGAACCGGATCTTATTATCTCTTCAGTTTTTCCAGATGTTAAAATGAACACTTGGGTCATAAACTTCTTTTGTAATAAAGAATATCATTTCAAGCCTATGTTGATTTTACATGGCAAATCTCTTCCACATAAGGATTATCTGTCCCAAAGTCTTTGACTGCCACAAAAGGCTCCCTTGTTAAAACCTCAAGTGATATTTTTTCCAATAAATGTTTTCTGTTAAATTCATTTAAGGAAAATTCTCACATGGCTTCTCGAATTGCTCCCTGTGTCAACAAAAAGTCCTCATTGTTATCCTTCATGATGTCATGCAGAAAGTACTGAATGAAGTGAATAGAAATAAAATTGTAAGATATTCGTTAACTGTCTGTAGACATTTTTTTTTCCTCTGACAGATCTTGGTATCAGAATGCTAATATTTGTTTAACCCACTGTTTAGTTACATCCACTTTCTGTTTCTAGTCAACGTTTGTAGACTTTCAGATGGACACGTCAAGCAAGGACTATCTGACTTTCTCCTTGTACATGTCTAATCTGTCTGTGAATATTGTACCCTGATCCTTTTTGTTTCTTTGGCTTATAATGGTCTCTACTAGAGATGGCCAAACTACAGTAAAAGTTCGGAAGTTCGGAAACGAACCCATTAAAGTCTATGGGAGCTAATAGTTTGAAATGTTTGGATGAATAACAGATAAAATAGTAATGGTAACTTACTGTAAATGGCTGTGGCACCTGGGAAATGGTCTGGGGAACATGTCACTGTCACCAAAACTCATTTTAACACTTCTTAATTCAAGATTTGGCAATTGTCAGGTTTCTGCATGCTACATTCGAGGGTCATGGGCCATTTGAGGGTTACGGAACAATAGATTCCAGGGTTACCGAAAATCGGAAATTACATTCGAGGGTTATCGAAAATCAGAAAGTTCATTTGAGGGTTACTGAATTCGCCGACTACATTCAAGGATTATCGAAAATCAAACATTACATTCAAGGGTTACCGAATTCAAATGCTACGTTCAAGGGGTTATCAAAAATCGAACATTGCATTCGAGGGTTACTGAATGATACATTTGAATATTACAGAAACATTCCAGCTTCCTTTGAATTAAAACTCATTTGCGTTTTGTAGCCCAATCACCAAGTTTATATAAATCAGATACTATTGGTGTAGGTGGTTTGTTTATGCATCAATTTCCCTAATTCAAACAGGCATATTTGACAATGGGTTGTAGGATCATGGATTCGACCTCCTGTAAAGTTATGGTATACGGGCATGTTAGTTATCTTTAGTTAGTTATTGAGTGGCAGAGGAACAGAAAAATATTGCTAGACAGAAACGTTAAGCAGAATAAATATCAGCTTTATAGAGGCTTGGAAAGCCCTGTAATAAGGAAAATACACACCCGGCTTTTAATATCTCCATTCAATTCAAAGGGCATTGGAAAATAAAAAGAAACCTGGTCATTTTAAAACAACCCTGCACAATGTAATGCTATATTTATTGGGAAATGGGGATTACAAATCATGTTAGAGTCCTCTGGGGATTTTCAGAAATATAAGAGAAACCCCATTAAAGTCCTGACCAATAAAAAAAAGTCACCTGTGGGTCAGCAGTAATCCGGAATTTGCACAGCAAACACACAGAAAGCTTTTAGTAAGAGGAACTGGTTATGTCTGCCCTGAATTAGCACAGTTAGGAAAGACCAAGGGACAACCCACCAATCAAAAACAAACATCCAGGGGATCAATAAATCAAAAGTATCACAAAACTATTCGCCATTCCTGGAAATATTACGGGTCCGGAAATAATCAACGTGATATATTCAGCCTGTTAATAAGGCTAGATGGGTCTTCATCACAATTTATTGACTTGAATCCAATCATTTAATCTATCTGTGGATAGATTAGATCTGAGCATGGTTACCCCACAATCTTCAAACAGCTGAACGCGGACTTCTGGGGGGAGGGGGGGGTGTACAGGGTCTGGCCTCAATCTCTCTTCGGGGGGGGGGGGGGGGGGGGGGGGGGGTCCGGGCTCCAGCAGTTCCGCCCCTGCAGTCACTTCTCGTTACGTCACTGGGACAGATCAAAATTGTACAATGTTATTTGGGAAGAATTTTAGTTTCGACTAATGGGCAATTTAAAAAAACTTTTATTTTCAGTGTTGATGTATTAATGATATCCTTAAAAAGGGCACAAAGTCAAGTGCAATTGCTGTTCTAGAACTTTATTTACCTTTCTGTGCAATGGGGCTTGCTTGATTTAATTGGATTGCAGTTCCTTCTGCCAGTCTGTCCTATCATCCAATCAGTGTTCCCTCTAAGCTGTGCGCTCGTGCACGCTCACACAATTCTGCAGGCCTGCGCGCACAAAAATCTGCTGGACTATAAATGCTGTGGTGTGGAGCGCACAAAATGTTATTTTATATGCGCATGGAAAATGTATTTTTGTGCACACAGCTAATGTAAAATTAGAGGGAACATTGCATCCAATCCCTGGCTCCTCCCACACGTCTGTTACTAGATGTGCGCACTGCCTGTACTAAGCTATAACGTGTAATCAATAAAACAAGAAATATGCTGAGAAAATTGGCTATAAAACTAAAAATGGGGAGGCAATTTGGTTGTGTGGTGAAAGGGCAAGTATAAGAAACAGGAACACCCAGGGGTGGCTCTAGGGTTTTTGCCACCTGAGCCAAACTCTGAATGGCGTGGCTTCAAAGGTGGATGTGGCTTTACAAGTGGGCTCAGGTAGCCATTTGGTCATTTTGAACTTGGCATCACTGAGGTATATATTTATACAGTTCCTCAAATAGATATTTATCCTCAACATCATTCCTGAAGAATAAAATATGTTGGCCAAAAAAATTGTAAGCCTGCCAACACATCAAGGTAGAATCTTTTAGCAAGGTCCTAACAAACTATCTTGTCCAACCTAGCCTAACTGTACGAAATGCCTTTTACCAATTTCTAACACATTTAGCAAACAAAACTATGAAAAAAATAACATCTGCAGCAAAGTGTTTGGCTTGGTTGAACAATTTAGTGCAGTCAGTGAGAACAGACAGTAAAGGTCCCATACAGTGAGAACAGATGGTAAAGGTCCCATACAGTGAGAACAGACAGTAAAGGTCCCATACAGTGAGAACAGACAGTAAAGGTCCCATACAGTGAGAACAGACGGTAAAGGTCCCATACAGTGAGAACAGACGAGTGAAAGGGTCCCTAACAGTGGAGAACATCCAAGTAATGGGTCCCATACTTGAGAACAGACAGTAAAAGTCCCATACAGTGAGAACAGACAGTAAAGGTCCCATACAGTGAGAATAGACAGTAAAGGTCCCTTACAGTGAGAACAGACAATAAATGTCCCATACAGTGAGAACAGAAAGTAAAGGTCCCATACGGTGAGAACAGACAATAAAGGTCCCATACAGTGAGAACAGACAGTAATGGTCCCATACAGTGAGAACAGACAGTAAAGGTCCCATACAGTGAGAACAGACAATAAAGGTCCCATACAGTGAGAACAGACAGTAAAGTCCCATACAGTGAGAACAGACAGTAAAGGTCCCATACAGTGAGAACAGACAGTAAAGGTCCCATACAGTGAGAACAGACAGTAAAGGTTCCATACAATGAGAACAGACAGTAAAGGTCCCATACGGTGAGAACAGACAATAAAGGTCCCATACAGTAAGAACAGAAAATAAATGTCCCGTACAGTGAGAACAGACAGTAAAGGTTCCATACATTGACAACAGACAGTAAAGGTCCCATACAGTGAGAACAGACAGTAAAGGTTCCATACAATGAGAACAGACAGTAAAGGTCCCATACGGTGAGAACAGACAATAAAGGTCCCATACAGTAATAACAGATAATAAATGTCCCGTACAGTGAGAACAGACAGTAAAGGTTCCATACAGTGACAACAGACAGTAAAGGTCCCATACAGTGAGAACAGACAATAAATGTTCCGTACAGTGAGAACAGGCAGTAAAGGTTCCATACAGTGAGAACAGACAATAAATGCTCCATACCAGTAAAGACAGATAATAAATTGTCCCGCTCACAGTGAGAACAGACAGTAAAGGTCCCATACAGTGAGAACAGACTGTAAAGGTCCCATACAGTGAGAACAGACAGTAAAGGTTCCATACAGTGAACACAGACAATAAAGGTCCCATACAGTGAGAACAGACAATAAAGGTCCCATACAGTGAGAACAGACAGTAAAGGTCCCATACAGTGATAACTGGCCTTAAAGGTCCCATACAGTGAGAACAGATTGTAAAGGTCCTATACATTGAGAACAGACGGTAAAGGTCCCATACTGTGAGAACAGACGGTAAAGGTCCCATAGGGTGAGTACAAATGGTAAAGGTCCCATACAGTAAGAACAGATAATAAATTTTCCCGTACAGTTAGAACAGGCAGTACAGGTTCCATACAGTGACAACAGACAGTAAACACTCGGCGGCATACAAAGCGAACAGAACGTAAAGGTTCCTCCAGGTGAAAACAGACATCAAAGGTCCTCTTACAAGTGAGCACAACAGACAGTAATGTCCCATAACAAGTGAGAACATACAAGTAAAGGTGTGCCCTACATAGAAACGAAAAAACCCCCGTAAAGGTTCCATAATAGAACAGACAGTAAAGGTCCCATAGGTGAGAACAGACAATAAAGGAGGTCCCATCCAGTAAATAACAGATAATAAATGTCCCGTACGTGAGAACAGACAGTAAAGGTTCCATACGTGACAACAGACAGTAAAGTCCCATCCAGTGAGAACGACAATAAATGTTCCCTTACCGTGAGAAAAGGCAGTAAGGTTCCATCAGTGCAACAAACAGTAACTAAACTCCATACAAACATACATAACGTAAGGTCCCTACAAAGAACGATAAAAAATGTCCCGTACAGTGCCAACAGACAGTACAGGTTCCATACATGTGACACAACAGTAAAGGTCCCATACAGTGAGAAACCGGAAATTAAAAATGTCCCATAACAGTGAGACCCAGTAAGAGGTCACCAGACCTGAGAACAGTCAATAAAGTTTCCATATGATACACCACCGATCAAACAAGGTCCCATACCTAAAGAACGATATAAGTCCCGTACAGTGGAGACAGACATTAAAGGTTCCATCAGTGACAACAGACATAAAGGCCCTAACAGTGGCCATATAAATTAAAGGTTCCATATCATTGAGAACATACATAAAGGTCCCATACAGTGAGAACAGATGGTAAAGGTCTACAGTGGAACAGACAAGTAAAGGTCCCCTTACAGTGGATAAAAACTGACAGTAAAGTTCCCATAACGTTGAGAACAGTTAAAGGTCCTACACATTGAGAACATACGTAAATGTCCCATACATTGAGTACTACTGATGTGTAACGGTCCCATACAGTGAGAACAACAGACAAAGGTCCCATAAACGAGTGAGAAAGACTGTAAGGTCCCATACATTGCGTACAAGCAAGTAAAGGTCCCCCACGTGAGAAAACAGACAGTAAAAGGTCCCATACAGTGAGAACAGACAGTAAAGGTCCCATACAGTGAGAACAGACAGTAAAGGTACCATAACAGTGAGAATGACGTAAAAGGTTTCCATAGAGTGACACACCAGACATAAGGTCCCATGTATATCCATAGTTACTTTTGAGAAACAAGACAAAGTGTGAAAGGGGTCCCATCCATTAAGCACAGGAACTTAACATGTGTCGCCCTACATTAGACAGACAATAAAAAAGGTTCCCTACAGTGATATAAACAATAAAAAAGGGAGTTTCCCCTACGGTTAGAACAGGGACAGTTAAGGTTTCCCTACAATTAAGAACAGACAATAAAGTTTTCCCATAAATCCATACGGTGGGGGGGAGAACAGACATAGTCCCTACCGTAAGGACAGATAATAAATTCCCTACAGTGAGAACACAGACCGTAAAGGTTCCAGTACAGTGACCACACAACAGTAGGAAGGCCCACACACAGTGAGAACAGAAAGTAAAAGGCCCATACAGTGAAGAACAGACAATAAAAGGTGTCCATACATACTGGAGGAACCGACAATACAGGGTCCCCTACATAGAACACGATAATAATGTCCCTTACAGTGAGAACAGAGTAAAGGTTCCAAACAGTGGAGAACAGACAGTAAAAGGTCTCCATACAGTGAGAACAGACAGTACAGGTCCCAAACAGAAGTGAGAACAGACGTAAGGTCCATACCGTTAGAACAGAGACTGGTAAAGGTCTAAAAAACAGTGAGAACAGAAGACGGGTAAAAAGGTCCCATCTCAGTGGTACAGATGGTAACGGTCCCATACAGTGAGAACAGACAGAAAGTTCCCATACTGTGAGAAACAAACGGTAAAGGTCCCATCCAGTGAGTACAGACAGTAAAAGGTCCCATAAACGTGAGAACAGACATTAAAGTGTCCCATACAGGAGAAACAGGACAGTAGGTCCCATACAGTGAGAACAGCCAGTAAAGTCCCATACCGTTGGAACAGAACAGTAAAGGTCCATCATGACACAGACAATACGGTCCCATACAGTGAGACAGACAATAAAGGTCCCATACATGAGAACAGACGTAAAGGTCCCATACAGTGAGAAACCGACCAATAAACTTTCATAACGGTGAGAACGACAATAAAGGTCCATTCGGTGCGAAACAGAAAGTAAATGTTCCTACATTGAGAACAGACAGTACAGTTCCCAGACACAGTGAGCAGATGGTAAAGGTTCCCATACAGTGAGGACCCACAGTAAAGTTTACCATCACGTGAGAATAGACAGTAAAGGTTCCATACAGTGACAACAGACAATAAAGGTCCCATCAACGGTGGAGAACAGACAATACAGGTCCCATACAATAAGACGACGTAAGGTCCATACAGGGAAACAGACAATAAAGGTTCCATCCAGTGAGAATGACCTAAGGTTCCCCATACGGTGAGAACAAGACTTAAAGGTTCCATACAATGAGAAACGACAATACAGTTTCCCTACGGGGTGAGAACATACAATATAAATGTCCCATTAACAGTAAGAACAGTAATAATGTCCCGTACAGTGGAGACAACAGTAAAGGTTCCATACAGTGACAACAACAGTAAAGGCCCCCAATACAGTTAGCACAGAAAGTAAAGTCCCATACAGTGAGACAGACAATAAAGGTTCCAACGTGAGAAACACAGACAATAAAGGTCCCATACAGGAAAGACAGATAATAAAATGTCCCCGTACAGTGAAACAGACCGTAAGGTTCCAAACATGAAGACAGACAGTAAAGGCCCATACAGTGAGCAACAGACAGTACATGTTTCCCCAACCGTGAGAACAGACAGTAAATGTCCCATACAGTGAGACCAGCCGTAAGGTCCTAAACAGTGAGAACAGAACGTAAAAGTCGCCATACCAGTGAGTACATATGGTAACGGTCCATTCAGTGGATAAACAGAACAGAAAGGTCCCATACTGTGCAACAAACGGTAAGGTCCATACAGTGAGTACAGACATACAGGTCCCATACAGTGAGAACAGACAGTAAAGGTCCCATCAGTTGAAGAACGACAGTAAAAGGTCCTCCTCCCGTGAGAACAGACAGTAAAGGTCCCATACAGTGGAACAAGACAGTAAGGGTTCCATACAGTGAACACAGCCAATAAGGGTCCCATACAGTGAGAACCGACCAATAGGTCCCATACCGTGAGAACAACATTAAAGGTCCCATACAGTGAGAACGCGACAATCCAAGTGCAATACGTGAGAACAGACAATAAAGGTGGGTCCCATACGGTGAGAACAGCACGTAGAAGGTTTCCATACATTGAGAACAACAAGTAAAGTTCCCATAAGTGAGAACAGAGGTAAAGGTCCCATACATGAGGACGACATAAGATTCAGTACAGTGAGAACAGACAAGTAAAGGTCCCATACAGTGATACTGACAGTAAAGGTCCCATACAGTGAGAACAGACTGTAAAGGTCCTAACAGTGGGAACAGATGGTAAAGGTCCCATACAGTGAGTACAGATGGAAACGGTCCCATACACAAATTGAGACAGAAACCAAACGCACAAAAGTCCATACTGTGAGAACAGACGTTAAACGGTTCCATACAGTGAGTACAACAGTAAAGGTCCCATAACAGTGAAGAACAGACAATAAGGTCCCATACAGTGAGAACGGACAGTAAAGGTCCCCCTACAGTGAGAACCGACATAAAGGTTCCATACTGTAGAACAGACAATAGGTCCCATACGGTGAGAACAAGTAATAAATGTTCCTACAGTGAGACAGACAGTAAGGTTCCTACATTGACAAACAACAGAAAAAGTCCCCCATACATAGGACCGAAAGTACAGGTTCCATAAGTAAAACAGACAAAATCCCATAACGTCAGAACAGATAGTAAAGGTCCATACAGTAGAACCGACAGTAAAGGTCCAAACAGTGAGACCGACATAAAAGGTCCCATACAGTGAGAACAAGACATTAAGGGTCCCAAACAGTGAGAACCGACAGTAAAAGCCCATACAGTGGAAACAGACGGTAAAGGTCCTAAACAGTGAGAATAACGGTAAAAGCCCATACAGTGAGTACAGATGGGTAAAGGTCACTCCATACGTGAGACAGACAGAAAAAGGTCCATACTGTGAGAAAAACGGTCAAGGTCCCCCATACAGTGAGTACAACAGTACAGGTCCCATACAAGATGAGACCAGACAGTAAAGGTCCAACAGTGATAACAGACCGTAAACAAGGTCCCACATCATGGAGAACAGACATTAAAGGTCCCCATACGTGAGACAGCAGTAAGGTTCCATACAGTGAACACAGACAATAAAGGTCCCTAACAGTGAGAACAGACCATAAAAGGTCCCCACAAGTGAGACCAGACCGTAAAGGTTCCCATACTTGAGAACCGACAATAAAAGTTCAATACGGTGAGAAAAGACAATACAGGTCCAATAATACGGGTGAGAACAGAAAGTAAAGGTTCCATACATTAGAACATACAGTAAAAGTTCCATAACAAGTGAGAACAATGGTAAAGGTCCCATACAGTGAATGACAGACAGTAAGGTTCGTACATTGAGAACGACCGTTAAAGGTCCCATACAAGTGATACCTGACATTAAAGGTCCCATCCAGTGAAGAACAGACTGTAATAGGTCCCTAACAGTGGGACGATGGTAAGTCCCATACAGTGAGTACGATGAAACGGTCTCCATACAGTTAGACAGACAGAAAAATCCCATACTGTGAGAAACAGACGGTAAAGGTTCCATACAGTGAGTACAGACAGTAAAGGGTCCATACAGTGAGAACAGACCAATAAAGGTCCCATGCAGTGAGACGGACAGTAAAGGTCCCATACAGGGGAGAACCGACCATAAGGTTCCATACGGTGAGAACAACAATAAAGGTCCCATACTGGTAAAACAGATAGAAAGTTCCGTACCGTGAACACAACAGTAAAGGTTCCATAAAGTGACAACAGACGTAAAAAGGTCCCATACAATAGGAGCATAACGTACAGGTCCATACAGTACACAGACAGTAAAGGTCCCATACAGTCAGAAAAAGATGTAAAGGTTCCATACAGTGAACACAGACAATAAAGGTCCCATACAGTGAGAACAGACATAAAAGGTCCCATACAGTGAGAACAGACAATAAAGGTTCCATACGGTGAGAACTACATCAGGCCCATACAATAAACAGAGAATAAATTTCCCTGTACCGTGAGAACAGACAGTAAAGATTCCATACAGTGTACAACAGACAGTAAAGTCCTTACAGTGAGCACTAAAGTACAGGTTCCATACCGTGAGAACATACAGTAAAGTCCCATACAGTTAGAACAGACCAGTAAGGTCCCATACATGGAGAATAGACAGTAAGGTTCCAATACATTTACAACAGACGTAAAGGTCCCATCACAGTGAAAACAGCAAGTAAGGTCCCATCCAGTGAAAACAGACAGTAAAGGTCCTATACAGTGAGAACAGACAATAAGGTTCCATACGGTGAGAACAGCAATAAAGGTCCCATGAGTGGAGAACAGAACAGTAAGGTCCCCACACAGTGAGAACATACAATAAAGGTCGCCATACAGTGAGAACAGAAAGTAAAGGTTTCCTACAGTGAGAAACAGAAAGTAAAGTTCCCATCAGTGAGAATCACAGTAAGGTTTTTACAAGTGCAACAGACAGTAAAGGTCCCAGACAGTGAAAACAGAAAGTAAAGGTCCCATACAAGTGCAACCGACAGTAAGGTCCCATACAGTGAGAACAGACAGTAAAGGTCCCCACACACAGTGAGAACGACACTAAGGTCCATACCGTGATAACTGACAGTAAAGGTACCCATAGCAGTGAGAACATACTGTAAAGAAGGTCCTTCCGTTGAAAACAGACGGTAAAGGTTCCATACAGTGAGTACGACGGTAAAACGGTCCCCGCCATACAAGTGAGAACAGACAAACAAAGTGTCCCATCTGTGAGAACGAAGGTAAAGGTCATACATGTGAGTAACAGGACGGCAAAGGTCCCCGTAGGGTGAGGCACAAACAGTAAAGGTCCCCTACAGTGAGAACCGACAGTAATGTTCCCAACAGGAGAACAGACAGTAAAGGTTGTCCATAATTTGACAACGATATAAAGGTTCCATACAGTGAGAACAGACAATAAGTCCCACTACACATGAGAACGGACAGTAAGGTCCCAATACAGTGAGAACACAGACATGAAAGGTTCCAACGGTTAGAACAGACAACAAAGGTCCCATACTGTGAGAACATATAATAAGTTTTCCGTACAGGAGAACATACAGTAAAGGTTCCATACAGTGACACAGACAGTAAGTCCCATACAATAAGAACAGAAGTAAGTTCATACAGTAACAACAGACCGTAAAGGTCCCATACGTAGAACATAAAGTAAAACGTTTCCATACATGAGACCAGACGTAAAGGTCCATACAGTGAAACAGACAGTAAAGGTCCCTACATTGGAACAGACAGTAAAGAGGTCCCATACCAGTGAGGAAAACAGTAAAGGTCCCACACAGTGAGAACAGACCTAAAGGTCCCCATACAGTGATACTGACAGTAAAGGATCCCATACAGTGGAGAACGACTGTACGTCCTATAACATGAAAACGACGGTAAAGGTTCCATACAGTGAGGTCCAGACGGTACGGGTCCCATACCGTGCTAACTACAGAAAAGGGTCTTCCATTTGTGAAACAGATGGAAAGGTCCCAATACGTGAGGACAGATGGGTAACGGTCCCATACGTGAGAACGACAGAAAAGGTCCATACTGTGAGAACCCACGGTAAGTCCCCATAATGAGAACAGACGATTAAACGGGTCCATCAAGTGACACAGTATAGGTTTCCATACGTGACGAAATCAGACAATAAGGTCCCCATTACAGTAGAACGACCAGTAAAGGGTCCCATACAGTGAGAACAGACAATAAAGGTTCCCTACGGTGAACACCGACAATAAAGGTTCCTCATACGGTGGGAACATATAATAAATGTTCCGTACGTGAGAAAAGACAGTAAAAGGTTCCATACATGACAACAGACCGTAAAGGTCCCCTAACATAAGACAAAAGTAAAGGTTTCCATACAGTAAAAACGACAGTAAAGTCCCATAACAGAAAGAACAGAAAGTAAGGTTCCATACAGTGAGAACCGACAGTAAAGGTTCCATACAGGGAGAACAGACAGTAAAGGAGGGTCCCATACATGAGAACAGACAGTAAAGGTACCAATACATTGAAGAACAGACATAAAGGTTCCAATACGGTAGAACAATAATAAAGGTCCCATACAGTAGAAAAGATATAACTGTCCCGTACGTGGAGAACCGAGAGTAGGTTCCATACAGTTGACACAGACATAAAGGTCCCATACAGTGAGAAACAGAAATAAAAGGTTCCATACGTGAGAACAGACAGTAAAGGTCTCCATACGTGAGAACAGACAGAAAGAGGTCCCATACTGTGAGAACAGACAGTAAAGGTCCCATACAGTGAGAAAAGACAGTAAAGTTTTTCCATACAGTGAACACAGACAATAAGGTCCCATACCAGTGAGAACAGACTGTAAAGGTCCTAAACAAGTGAAACAGACGGTAAAAGTTCCCTAACAAGGGTACATGGTAAGTCCATACAGTAGAACAGAACAGAAAAGGTCCCATAACGTGATGAAACAAAACGGTAAAGGTTCCCCTACAGTGAGTACAGACAGTAAGGTCCCATACATGAGAACAGACAAGTAAAAGGGTCCATAACAGTGAGAACAGCGTAAAGGTCCCATACAGTGAGACAGACTGTAAAGGTCCCATACAGTGAGAACAGACAGTAAAGTTCCATAGAGTGACACAACAAAATAAAGTCCCCACAGTGAGAACAGACAATAAGGGTCCCTACATTGAGAACAGACAGTAGTCCCATACGTGAGAACAGACAATAAAGTTCAATACGGTGAAACAGCAAACAATAAAGGTCCAATACGGATGAGAACGAAAGTAAAAAGGTTCCAATCCATGAGAACAGACAGTAAAGGTCCCCTACGTGAGAACAGATGGTAAAGTTCCCTACAGTGAGGACAGACAGTACAAGGTTCAGTACAGTGGGGAGGACCAACAGTAAAGGGTCCCAATACAGTGATAACTGGACAGTAACGGTCCCCTACAGTGAGAACACTTGTACAGGGTCCTAAACAAGTGGGACGAGATGGTAAAGGTCCCATACAGTGAGTACAGATGGTAACGTCCCATCAGTGATAACTGACAGTAAAGGTCCACCATACAGTTGAGAAACAGCCTGTAAAGGGGTCCCTATCACCGTGAAAACAGACGGTAAGGTTCCATCATGAGTACAGACGTAACACGGGTCCCCATCGGGAGCACAGACATAAAATGTCCCATACTGTTGAACAAAGGTAAGGTCCCATAACAGTGAGTACAAGACGGCAAAGGTTCGTAGGGTGAGCACAACCCTCAAAGGTCCATACAGTGAGACAGTCAGTAAAGGTCCCATACGTGAGACAGACATACACGGTTTCCATAATGTGACAAACAGATAATAAGAAAGGTTCCCTACAGTGAGACAGAGACAATAAAGTCGCATACATGAGACACGGACCGTAAAAGGTCCCATACAGTGAGAACAGACAATAAAGGTTCCATACGGTGAGAACAGACAACAAGGTCCCATACGGTGAGAACAGATAATAAATGTTCCTTACAGTGAGACCAACAGTAAAGGTTCCATACAGTGACAACAGACAGTAAGGTCCATACATAAGAACAGAAAGTAAAGGTTCCCATACCGTAAAAAAATACAGTAAAGGTCCCATACGTAGGGACAGAAAGTACAGGTTTCCATAACGTTGAGAACAGACAGTAAAGGTCCCTACAGTGAAGCACAGACAGTAAAAGGTCCCATACAGTGTAGAAAGCAGTAAAGTCCCATACAGTGAGAACAGACAGTAAAGGTTCCCACACAGTGAAAACAGACATCAAGGTCCCATACAGTGATACTGACAGTAAAGGTCCATACAGTTGAAAAGAACAGACGTAAAGCCCTATACAGTTGAAAACAAACGTAACGGTTCCATACATGATACAGCAACGTAACGGTCCCATACAGTGAGGAACAGACAGAAAAGGTACATATGTGGGAACGATGGTAAAGGTCCCATACAGTGAGTACAGATGGTAACGGTCCCATACAGTGAGAACAGACAGAAAAGGTCCCATACTGTGAAACAAACGGTAAAGGTCCCATACAGTGAGAACAGACAGTAAAGGTTCCATAAAGTGATCAACAGATAATAAAGGTTCCATACAGTGAGAACAGACAATAAAGGTCCCATAACAGTGGAGAACGGACAGTAAAGGTCCCAACAGTAGAACAGACAATAAAGGTTCCATACGGTGAGAACAGACAATAAAGGTCCCATACGGTGGGAACAGATAATAAATGTTCCGTACAGTGAGAACAGACAGTAAAGGTTCCATACCCTTGACAACAGACAGAAAGGGTCCCATACAATAAGACAGAAGTAAAGTTTCATAAAGTAAACCAGACAGTAAAGGTTCCCCATACCGTAATAACATAAAGTCAAAGGTTTCCCTTACAGTGGCGACAGACATTAAAGGTCCATACAGTGAGAACAGACGTACAGGTCCCATACAGTGAGAACAGAAAAACAGTAAAGGTACCTCATACATTGAGACCAGACAATAAAGGTTCCATACGGTGAGAAAGATTAATAACGGTCCCCTACGTAAGAAAAGATAATCAATGTCCCGTACAGGAGACCGAGGTAAAGGTTCCATACATTGAACAACATACCGTAAACGGTCCCATACAGTAGAACAGAAAAAAAAGTAAGGTTCATACATTGAGAAACAGACAGTAAATGGTCCCTACGTGAGAACGGGACGAACGGTCCCATACTGTGGAGAACAGACAGTAAAATGTCCATACATTGAGAACAGCATTACAGTTCCATACCGTGAACACAACAATAAAGGGCCCATACAGTGATAACAGCTGTAAAGGTCCTAAACAGTGAGAACAGACGGTAAAAAGTCCATACAGTGAGTACAGATGGTTAACGGTACCCATACATTTAGAACAGACAAAAAGGTCCCATACTGTGAGAACAAACGGTAAAGGTCATCCAGGAGACCAGACAGTAAAGGGTCCCCTACAGTGAGAACAGACATGTAAAAGGTCCCCATACAGTGAGAAGCGACAGTAAAGGTCCCTACAGTTAGAACAGACTGTAAAGGCCCATACAGTGAGAACAGACAGTAAGGTTCAAGAGTGACCAAACAATAAAAGGTCCCATACATTTAGAACAGACATAAAGGTCCCAGACAGTGAGAACAGACATTAAAGGTCCCATACAGTGAGAACAGACAATAAAATTCAATACGGTGAGACCAACAATACGGGTTCCACTAACGTTGAGAACAGAAAGTAAGGTTCCATCATTGAAACAGACAGTAAGGTCCCATACAGTGAGAACATGGTAAAGGTTCCCATACAGTGAGGACATGACAGTAAAGGTTTCAGCTACAGTGGAAGCTGGCTCAGGTGGCAGTAAAGGTCCATACAGTGATCACTGCAGTAAAGGTCCCAAACGTGCAACAGACTGTAAGAGGTCCTAACCAGTGGGAACAGCTGGTAAAGGTCCCTACAAGTGAGTCAGATGGTACGGTCCCATACAGTGAACCTGACGTAAGGTCCATACGTGAGAACATACTGTAAAGTCCTATAGCAGGTGAAACAGACGGTACAGGTTCCATACAGTGATTACAAGACGGTAACGGTCCTACATTGAGAACCACACAGAAAAGGTCCCATACGTGGACCCGAAGGTAAATGTCCCCTACAGTGAGTACAGACGGCAAAGGTCCCGTATGGTGAGCAAAACAGTAAGGTCCCATACCGTGAATAACAGACAGTAAAGGTTCCCCTACAGTGAGAACAGACAGTAAAGTTCCATAAAGTGAACCAACAGTATAAAGGTTCCAATACAGTGAGAACATACAATAAAGGTCCCATACAGTGAGAACGGACGAGTAAAGGTCCCATAGCATGAGAACAGACAATAAAGTTTCCCATACGGTGAGAACAGACCCAACAAAAGGTCCCCCATACGGTGAGAACAAGATAATAAATTTCCGTTACATGAGACCAGACAGTAAAAGGTTCCATCATTGACACAGACAGTACAGGTCCCTACAATAAGAACAGAAGTAAGGTTCCATAAGTAAAAACAGACAGTAAAGGTCCCATATCAGTAAGAACCAGAAAGTAAAGGTTCCATACAGTGAGAACAGACAGTACGTCCCATACAGTGAGAACAACGTAAGGTCCCATACGTGAGAACAGACAGTAACGGTCCCCATACAGTGAGAACAACAGTAAAGGTCCCACACAGTGAAACAGACAACTAAAGGTCCCATACAGTGATAACTGACAGTAAAGGTCCCTACAAGTGAGAACAACTGTAAGGTCCCTATACGTGAAAAACAGACGTAAAGGTTCCATAACATTTAGACAGACGTCAAAACGTCCCTACAGTGAGACAACAGAAAAGGTCCATACTGGTTAGAACAGATGTAAAGGTCCCAACAGTGAGTACGATGGTAACGGTCCCATACAGTGAGAACAGACAGAAAAGGTCCCAACTGTGAGAAACAAACGGTCCCGGTTCCCCATACATGCGACCAGACCGTAAAGGTTCCATAAAGTGACAACAGATAATAAAGGTTCCATACAGTGAGAACAGACAATAAAGGTCCCATACAGTGAGAACGGACAGTAAAGGTCCCATACAGTGATAACAGACAATAAAGGTTCCATACGGTGAGAACAGACAATCAAGGTCCCATAACGTGGGAACAGAGAATAAATTTCAGTATCAGTGTGAACAGACTGTAAAGGTTCCATACAGTGACAACAGACAGTAAAGGTCCCATACAATAAGAACAGAAAGTAAAGGTTCCATACTAAAAACAGACAGTAAAAGGTCCCATACAGAAGAACAGAAAGTAAAGGTTCGCATCAGTGAGACCCGACAGTAAAGGTCCTTTTTTCCCCCCCCACCCCCCCTACGTGAGAACAGACAGTACAGGTCCATACAGTGAGAACAGACAGTAACGGTACCAATACTTAGAACACAATAAAGGTGCCATATAACGGTGAGAACAGATAATAAAGGAGGTCCCATACAGTAAGAACGATTAAATGTCCCGTCAGTGAGAACGCAGAGAGTCAAAGGTTCCATACGTGACAACAGACAAAAAGGTCCCATACAGTGAGAACAAGACTGTCAAAGGTCCTAACAGTGCAGAACAGACGGTAAAGTCCCATACAGTGAGTACGAGGGGTAACGGTCCATACATGAGAACACAAGAAAAGTTCCCATACTGTGAGAAACAAACGGTAAAGGTCCCATACAGTGAGTACCGACAGTAAAGGTCCCATACATACAGTGGAAACAGACGTAAGGTCCCATACGTGAGAACAGACAGTAAAGGTCCCATACAGTGAGAACAGACTGTAAAGGTCCCCATAACAGTGAGGACAGACCGTAAAGGTTCCATAGAGTGGGAACACAGACAATAAAGGTCCCATACAGTGGAACAGAACAATAAAGTCCCATACGTGAGAACAGACAGTAAAGGGTCCCATCAGGTGAGAACAGACAAATAAAAGTTTTTCAATACGGAGAACAGACCATCAAGGTCTCAATTACGGTGAGAACAGAAAGTCAGGTTTCCATACATTGAAGAACAGAAGTAAAGGTCCCATACCGTGAGAACAGATTGTAAAGGTTCCCATACAGTAGGACAGACAGTACATGTTCAGACTACAGTGAGACAGACATAAGGTCCCATACCGTGATAACTGACAGTAAAGGTTCCCATACAGTGAGAACAGACTGAAAGGTCCTAAACATGGGAACATATGGTAAAGTCCATAAGCGGTGGGGGGGGAGTACAGATGGTAAGGTCCATACAGTGAGAACATACATAAAAGTCCCGTACTGTGAGTAACAGACGTAAAGGTTTCCCTACAGTGAGTAAGACAGTAAAGGTCCCATACAGTAAACCGACGTAAAAGGTCCAATACAGTGAGAACGGACAGTAAAGGGTCCCATCATGAGACAGACAATAACGGTTCATAACGGTGATCACAGACAATGAAAGGTCCCATACGGTGAGACAGATAATAAATGTTCCGTACAGTGAGAACAGACAAGTAAAGGTTCATACAGTGACAACAGACAGTAAAGGTCCCATACAATAGGCACAATAAAGTAAAGTCCATACAGTGAAAACAGAAGTAAAAGGTCCCATACATAGAACAGATAGTAAAGGTATCCATCCAGTGAACACAGACAAACAGGTCCCATATACAGACAGAAAAGTCCCATGCAGTGAGAACAGACATAAAGGTCCCACTACATAAGAACACGTAAATAACTGTCCTGACATTGAGAACAGACAGTAAAGATATCCATACAGTTGACACAGACCGTAAAGGTTCCCATACAGTGAGAACAGAAGTAAAGGTTCATACAGTGAGAACAGACAGTAACAGGTCCCCCATACAGTGAGGAACAGACATTAAGGTCCCCATACAGTGAGATAGAAACAGTAAAGGTTCCATACAGTGACACATACAGAAAGGTCCCATACATGAAACATAAAGTAGGTCCAATACAGTGAAACAGACCGTAAATGTCCTATACGTGAGAACAGACAATAAGGTTTCCATCCGGTGAGAACAGACAATAAAGGTCCCATAGAGTGAGACAGACAGAAAGGTCCCACACAGGAGAACAGACATAAGGTCCCATACATGAGCACACAAGTAAAGTTTCCATACAGTTAGAACATACAGTAAAGGTCCCATACAGTGAGACTAGACGTAAGGTTCCATACATGACAACAGACAGTAAAGGTCCCATACAGTGAAAACAAAAGTAAGGTCCCATACCAGTGAAAACAGACAGTAACAGGTCCATACAGTGAGAACAGACAGTAAAGTCCCACACATTGAGAACAGACAATAAGGTTCCCATACAGTGATAACTGACAGTAAAGGTCACATACGTAACAACTGTAATGTCCTATAACAGTGAAACCGACAGGTAAAGGTTCCATACAGTGAGTACAGACGGTAAACGGTCCCATACAGTAGACAGACAGAAAAGGTCCCATACGGTGAGAACAACGGTAAAGGTCCCATACAGTGAGTACAGACGCAAAGGTTCCCGTAGGTTGAGCACAAAACAGTAAAATGTCCCATACAGTGTAGAACAGACAGTAAAGGTCCCATAACAGTGCGAACCGACAGTAAAGTTCCATAGTGACACAGATAATAAAGGTTCCATACGTGAGAACAGACATCCATACAGTGAGAACGGACGTAAAAGGTCCCATACAGTGAGAACAGACAATAAAGGTTCATACGTGGAACAGAACCCAAAGGTCCCATACGGTGAGAGAAACAGATAATAAATGTTTCCCGTCAGTGAGACAAGACAGTAAGTTTCCATACGTGACAACATACAGTACAGGTCCCATAAAATAAGAAAAGAAAGTAAGGTTCCATACAGTAAAAAACAGACAGTAAAGGTCCCATACAGTAAGAACAGAAATAAAAAGGTTCCATACAGTGGAAACAGACAGTAAAGGTCCCCCTACTTGAGAACATACAGTAAGTTCCCAACAGTGAGAACAGACGTAAGGACATACATTGAGACAGACAAAAGTTCCATACGGTGAGAACAGATAATAAATGTCCCATCAGTAGAAAAGATAAAATGTCCCTACAAGTGAGACCCGAAGTAAAAGGTTCCATACATTGACAACGACAGTACAGTCCCGATCCAGGAGAACATGAAAGTAAAGTTCCATAAGTGGAGAAACAGCAGTAAAGTCCCAGACAATGAGAACAGACAGTACGGTCCATACAGTGAGAATAACATAAAGGTTCCATACAGTACAACAGATCAGTAAAAAGGGCCCATACCGTGAAAACAGAAGTAAAGGGTCCCATCAGTGAAAACAGGACAGTAAGGTCCCATACAGGAGACCAGACAATCAAGGTTCCATACGGGTGAGAACAGAAATAAAGGTCCCATTAGAGTGGACCAGACATTAAAAGGTCCCACACAGTGAGAACAGACATAAAGGTTCCCATACAGTGAGAACATAAAGTAAAGGTTCCTACAGTGAGAACAGACCTAAAGGTCCCATACGTGAGAAACAGACAGTAAAGGTCCCATACATTGAGATAGACCGTAAGGTTCCATACCATGGACAACAGACAGTAAAGGTCCCATACCGTGAAACAGAAAGTACAAAGGTCCCATACAGTGAAAACATACGTACGGTCCCATACATGAAGAACAGACAGTAAAGGTCCCACCAGTGAGAACAGACAATAAAGGTCCCTACGGATACTGACAGTAAAGGTCCCATACGTGAGAAAAGACTGTAAAAGGTCCTATACAGTGAAAACAGACATAAAGGTTCCATACAGTGAGACAAGACGTAACGTCCCATACAAGTGAGACACAGACAGAAAAGGTCCCATCTGTGAGAACAGACGGTAAAGGGTCCCATACAGTGAGTACAGATGGTAATCGTCCCCATACTAGTTGAACAGACAGAAAAGTTCCGCATACTGTGAGAACAAACGGTAAGGTCCCATACAGTGGAACAGACAGGAAAGGTTTTCCATAAGTGACAACAGGATAATAACGGTTCCATATACAGTGAGAACAGACACTAAAAGGTCCCATACAGTGAGAACTGACAGTACGGTCTCCATACAGTGCGAACAGACAATAAAAGGTTCCATACGGTGAGACAGACATAAAGGTCCCATATACGTTGGGCACAGATATAATGTTCCGTACAGTGAGAACGACAGTAAGGTTCCAATACAGTGACAACAGAACTTAGTCCCATACAATAAAAAGAAAGTAAGGCTTTCCATACAGTAAAAAACAGACATAAGGTCCCATACAGTAATAACAGAAGTAAAGGTTCCATACAGTGAGAACAGACAGTAAAGGTCCCATACAGTTAGAACCAAGACGTCAAAAGGTCCCATACAGTGAGGAACACGTAAAGGTACGCATACTGAGACAGACATAACGGTTCATACGGTAGAAACAGCAATAAAAGGTCCCATACGTAAAAAAGATATAAAAATGCCCGTAACATTGGATAACGACATAAGGTTTCCATACATTGACACAGACAGTAAGGCCATACGTAAGAAAACAGAAAGTAGTAAGGTTCCATACAGTGAGAACAGACATAAAGGTCCCATACAGTGAGAACAGACAGAAAGGTCCCATACTGTGAGAACATACAATGTAGGGTCCTAATACAGTAGAACGACATTAAAGGTCCATAAGTGAACCAGCAAAAAGGTCCCATACAGTGAGAACAGACTGTAAAGGTCCTAAACAGTGAACAGACGGTAAAAGTCCCATACAGTGAGTACAGATGGTAACGGTCCCATACAGTGAGAACAGACAGAAAAGGTCCCATACTGTGAGAACAAACGGTAAAGGTCCCAACAGTGATACAGACCAGTAAGGTCCCATACAGTGAGAAACAGACAGTAAAGGTCCCATACAGTGAGAACAGACAGTAAGGTCCAACATGAGAACAGACTGTAAAGGTCCAAACAGTGAGAACAGACGTAAAGTTCCCCATACAAGTGAACAATACAATAAAGGCAAGGTCCCATACAGTGATAACAGACAATAAACGGTCCACATACATTGAGACGACAGTAAAGGTTCCCATAAGTATACACTGGCCTTAAAGGTCCCCTCAGTGAGAACAGATTGTAAAGGTCCTATACATTGAGAACAGACGGTAAAGGTCCCATACTGTGAGAACAGACGGTAAAGGTCCCATAGGGTGAGTACAAATGGTAAAGGTCCCATACAGTAAGAACAGACAGAAAAGGTCCCATACTGTGAGAACAGACGGTAAACGTCCTATACAGTGAGTACAGACGGTAAAGGTCCCATAGGGTGAGTACAAACGGTAAAGGTCCCATACAGTGAGAACAGACGGAAAAGGTCCTATACAGTGAGAACAGACAGTAAAGGTCCCATACAGTGAGAACAGACAGTAAAGGTTCCGTACAGTGAAAACAGACAGTAAAGGTCCCATACAGTGAGAACAGACGGTAAAGGTCCCATACAGTGAGAACAGACGGTAAAGGTCCCATATAACTACGTTACATGGCGTGGCACCTGGGAAGAAATGGTCTGGGGGAAACATGGTCACTGTCAACAAAACTCATTAATAAACACTTGTTAAATTCAAGATTTGGCAATTGTCAGGTTCTGCGCTACAATTCGAGGGGTCGGGCCATTTGAGGGTTAACGGAACAATAGATTACACCAGCGGTTACGCCCCAAAATACAGAAATACATTTTCGGGAAAGGGTTTAGCGAAATCAGAAAGTTCATTGAGGGTTTAATGAATTCGCGAACTCATTCAACGGATTATCGAAAATCAAACATTACATTCAAGGGTTACCGAATTCAAATCTACGTTCAAGGGGTTATCAAAAATGCGAAACAATGCAATTCGAGGCGTACGATGATACATTTTGAATATTACAGGAACAACATTCCAGCTTCCTGTGATTAAATCATTGCGTTTTTTTTGTAGCCCAATCACCACGTTTATATAAATCAGATACTATTGGTGTAGGTGGTTGTTTATGCATCAATTTCCCTAATTCAAACAGGCATATTGACAAGGGTTGTGGGATCATGGATTCGACCTCCCTGCTAAAGTATTGGTATACGGGCATGTTAGTATTTTGTTAGTTATTTGAGGGCAGAGGAAACAGAAAAAATATGCTAGACAGAAACGTAAGCAGAATAAATATAGCTTTGTATAGAGGCTTGGGGAAAGCCTTTGTAATAAGAAAATACCCCACACCCGGCTTCATTTAATATCTCCATTTCAATTCAAAGGGCATGAAAATAAAAAGAAAACCTGTCATTTTAAAAACAAACCCCTGCACCAGTGTTAGGATGCATATTATTGGGAAATGGGGATTACAAATCCTGTTAGAGTCCTATGGGGATTTTCAGAACTATAAGAGAAACCCCCATTAAAGTCTGACAATAAAACAAAAGCACACTGTGGTGGTCAGCAGTAATCCGGAATGCACCAAACACACAGAAAGCTTTAGTAAGAGGAACGTTATGTCTGCCCGGAATTAGCACAGGTGGAAAACCAAGCGGACAACCACCAATCAAAAACAAACATCTCCAGGGGGGACAATAATCAAAAAAAAAGTATCACAAAACTATTCGCCATTCTGGAAATAGTACGGATCGGAAATAATTAACGTGATATATTCAGCCTGTTAATAAGGCAGATGGGTCTTATCACATTTATTGACTGAATCCAATCATTAATCTCTGGTGATAGATTAGATCTGAGTCCATGGTTACCCCACAAATATTTCAAACAGTTGTACTGAACGCGGACTTCTGGGGGGAGGGGGGGGTGTACAGGGTCTGGCCTCAATCTCTCTTCGGGGGGGGGGGGGGGCGGGGGGGGGGGTCCGGGCTCCACGCAGTTCCGACCCTATGCAGTCAATTCTCGTTACGTCACGGGACAGTCAAAATTGTACAATGTTATTTGGGAAGAATTTTAGTTCGACTAAGGGCAATTTTAAAAAAACTTTTATTTTCAGTGTTGGATTATAAGTGATCTCCTTTTAAAAAGGACACAAAGTCAGTGCAATTGCTTGTTCTTAGAACTTGATTTACTGTCTGTGGCAATGGGGCTTGATTGAATTTAATGGATTTGCAGTTTCATTTGCCAGTCTGTCCTATCATCCAATCAGTGTCCTCTAAGCTGTGCGCTCGTGCACGATAACACCTTCTGCAGGCCGCGCGCACAAAAATCTGCTGGAATATAAATGCTGATGGTGTGGAGCGCATCAAAATGTTATTTATATGCGCTGGAAAATGTATTTTGGCACACAGAATAACGTAAAATTAGAGGGAACATTGCATCCAAATCCTGGCTCCTCCCACACGTCTGTACTAGATGTCGCACGGCCTGTACTAAGATTATAAGGGAATAATATTAAAACAAAACAGAAAAAAAAAATAGATGGAACATGTGGCTATAAAACAAAATGGGGGGAGGCAATTTGGTTTAGTGTGTGGTGAAAGGCCAAGTATAAGAAACAGGAACACCCAGGGGTGGCTCTAGGGTTTTTGCCACCTGAGCCAAAACTCTGAAGGGAGTGGCTAAAGGTGGATTTGTGGCTTTTGACAAGTGGGTCAGGTAGCCATTGGTCATTTTGAACTGGCAATCACTGAGGTAATATTATACAGTTCCTCAAATAGATATTTATCCTCAAACATCATTCCTGAAGAATAAAAACATGTTTGGCCAAAAAAAAATGGTAAGCCTGCCAACACATTCAAGGCTAGAATCTCTAGCAGATGGTCATAACAAACTATCTTGTCCACTAGCTAATGTACGAAATGCCTTTTACCAATTTTAACACATTTAGCAAACTAAAAACTATGAAAACAAAATAACATCTGCAGCAAAGTGTGTGGCTTGGTTTGAACAATTTAGTGCAGTCAGTGAGAACAACAGAAAGGTCCCATAACAGTGAGAACAGATGTAAAGGTCCACAACGTGAGAACAGACGTTACAAGGTCCCATACAGTGAGAACAGACAGTAAAGGTCCCATATCAGTGAGAACAGAGGAAAAGGCTCCATACAGTGAGAACAGACAGTAAAGGTCCCATACAGTGGAAACAGACAGTAAAAGGCCCATACAGTGAGAACAGACAGTAAAAGTACAGACAGTGAGAAACAGACAGTAAAGGTACCATTACAGGAGAATAGACAGTAAAGGGTCCATTACCTGAGAACACCAATTAAAGGTCCATTACAGTGAGAACAGAAAGTAAAGGGTCCCATACGGTGAGGCAACAGACAATAAAGGTCCCATACAGTGCAAGAAAACCGACAGTAAGTCCCACTTTTTACAGTGAGAACAGACAAGTATAAGAGGTCCCCTACAGTCGAGAACAGACAATAAAGGTCCCCTACAGTGAGAAACAGGACAGTAAAGTCCCATACTATTGAGCAACAGACAGTAAAGGTCCCATCAGTGAGAACAGGACAGTAAAGGGCCCATACAGTGAGGAACAGACATTAAAGGTCCCATAAAGTGAGAACAGGACAGTAAAGGGGTCCCATACAGTGGAGAAACAGGACAGTAAAGGTCCCAATACAGTGAGAACAGACCAGGTAAAGGTCCATTCCAGTGAGAACAGACAGTAAAGGTTCCATACATGGAACAGGACAGTAAAGGTCCCCATACGGTTGGAAAAGACAATAAAGGTCCCATACAGTAAGAACAGAAAATAAAGGTCCGTACAGTGAGGAACAGACAGTAAAGGTTCCCATACGGAACAACAGACAGTAAAGGTTCCATCAGTGACAACAGACATAGTAAAGGTTCCATTACAGTGACAATCAGACAGTAAAGGTCCCACATACGTGAGTGAGAACAGAAAGTAAAGGTCCCCATACAGTGAGAAACAGACCGGAAAAGGATCCAATACAGTGAGAAAAGGACAATTAAAGGTTCAACGATGAGACACAGACAATAAGGTCCCAAATACATTAAGACAGATAATAAATTCCCGTACCGTGAGATACAGACCATTAAAGGTTCCATTACAGTGTGACAAAACAGACCAGTAAAGGGTCCCCATACAGTGAGAACAGAAAAGTAAAGGTTCCATACATGGAGAAAAGACAGTAAAAGGGTCACATACAGTGAGAACACATGGTAAGTCCCATACAGTGAGACAGACAGGTAAAGTCAGTACAGGGATGAACAGAAAGTAAAGCGGTTCCATACAGTGTGATAATGACAGGGAAAGGGGTCCTAAACAGTAGAACAGACGGTAAAGACCATACAGTGAGTACAGATGGAACGGTCCAATCAGTGAGAACAGACGAAAAAGGTCCCATTACTGTGAGAACAGACGGTAAGATCCCATACAGTGAGTACAGACGTAAAGGTCCCCATATGGTGAGTACAAACGGTAATTAAAGTCCCATACAGTGAGAAAAGATTAAATAAAGTTCCGTAAGTGAGAACAGCAGTACAGGTTCCATCCATTGACCACAGACAGTAAAACTCCCATACAAAAAGAACAGGAAAGTAAAGGTTCCATACAGGAAAACGACAGTAAAGGTCCCGTACAGTGGAACAGGACAGTAAAGGTCCCATACAGTGAGAACCGACAGTAAAAGGTCACATACAGTGAGAACAGACAAGTAAAGGTTCCCATACAAGAGAAAGACCGTAAATGTCCAATCGGTGGAACAGACAATTAAAGGTACCACACAAATAACAGATAAATGACAATGTCCCGTACAGTGAGAAAGACAGTAAAAGGTTACCCATACAGGTGACAACAGACAGTAAAGGACCCATACAGTGAGAACAGGACAATAATATGTTCCGTACAGCTGAGAACGGCAGAAAGGTTCCATACCAGTGAACAAAACAGACAGTAAAACTCCCATTACACAAAAAGACAGAAATAAAGGTCCAATACAGTAAGAAACAGAAATAAATGTCCCGTACAGGAGAACAGACAGTAAAGGTTTAAAGACAGTGACAAAAGGACATAAAGGTCCATTACAGTGAGAAAAGAAAGTAAAGGTTCCATACAGTGAGAAAACAGACAGTAAAGGTTCCATACAGTGGAGAACAGACAATAAAGTTCATACGATAAGAAAGACATAAAGGTCCAATACAGAAAGAACAGATAATAAAATGTCCCGTACAGTGGGAGAACAGACATTAAAGGTTCCATACAGTGACCACCCAGACAGTTAAAGGCCCATTACATGGAGAACAGAAAGTAAAGGTTCCATATACATTGAGAACAGACAGTAAGTCCCTACAGTGAGACCACAGATGGTAAAGTTCAGACAGTGAGAACAGGACAGTAAAGGTCCGTTACAGTGCATAACTGACAGTAAAGGTCCCATTACAGTGAGAACAGGGACTGTAAAGGTCCTCCTAAACAGTGAGAAACAGACGGTTTAAAGGTCCATACAGTGAACGTACTGATGGAACGGTCCCATACAGGGAGAAACAGACAGAAAAGGTCCATACTGTGAGAACAGATGGAACGGTCCCATACAAGGAGTACAGACAGTAAAGTCCCACAACAGTGAGAACAGACGTAAAGGTCCCATACAGTGAGAACAGACAGTAAAGGTCCCATTACAGTGAGAAAACAGGAAGTAAAGGTACCAATATCTTAGTGAGAAAATAGCCAGTAAAGGGGTTCCTACAGTGAACAAGACAATAAAGGTCCATACGGTGAGAAAAACAGGACATAAAGGTCCATACAGTAAGAACAGACAGTAAGGTCCATACGTGAGAACAGACAAATAAAAGGTTCCATAAGTGAAATAGACAATAAAGGTACCATACGGTGAGAACAGACAGAAAGGTTCAGACAATGAGAACAGACAATAAAGTTTCATACGGTGAGAACAGACAAAATAAAGGTCCCATTACAGTAAAGAACAGATAATAAATGTCCCGTACAGTGAGGAACGACCGTAAAGGTTCAATCAGTGACAACCGACAGTAAAGGCCCCATACAGTTGAGAACAGGAAAGTAAGGTCCCATACAGTGGAGAAACAGACAATTAAAGGTTCCATCCGGTGAGAAAACAGACAACAAGTCCCATACAGTAAGAAACAGAGAATAAAGTTCCCGTACATGTGGGAACAGACAGTAAAGGTTCCAAACAGTGAGAACAGAAGTTAAGGTCCCCCAGACAGTGAGAACCAGACAGTAAAGGTACCAAAACAGTGAGAACAGACAGTAAAGGTCCATACAGTGAGAACAGACTGTAAAGGTCCTAAAAAAAAAAAAAAAAAAAAAAAACAGTGAGAACAGACTGGTAAAGCGCAACCCTCAGACCAGTGAGTTACAGATGAGTTACGGTTTTACAATACAGTGAGAACAGACAGAAAACCGTCTCCCCCCACCCCCTACTGTGAGAACAAACCGGTACGGTCCCATACAGTGAGTACGACAGTAAAGGTCCATACAGGAGAACAGACAGTAAAGGTCCCATACAGTGAGAACAGACAGTAAAGGTCCCATACAGGGAGAAAGACAGTAAAGGTCCCTCAGTGAGAACAGACCAGTAAAGGTTCATACAGTGGAACACAGACAATAAAGGTCCCATACGGGAGCAAACAGACAATAAAGGTCCCATCAGTGAGAACAGGGACCGTAAAGGTCCATACAGTGAGAACCGACATATAAAAGGTTCAATACTTTTGGTGAGAACAGGACAATTAAAGGTACAATCGGTGAGACAGAAAGTAAAGGGTCCATACATTGAGAACAGGACAGTAAAGTTCCCATACAGTGAGAAAAAGGTGGTAAAGGTTCCCATACAGTGAGGAAAGACAGTAAAGTTCAGTACAGTGAGAAAGACAGTAAAGGTCCCATACAGTGATAACTGACAGTAACGTCCCATACCGTGCGGAACAGACTGTAAAGTCCTAACAGTGGCAACAGATGGAAAGGGTTCCCATACAGTGAGTACAGATGGAAAACGGTCCCATACAGTGAGCACAGACAGAAAAAGTCCACTACTTGTTGAGAAAACAGACGGTTTAAAGGTTCCATACAGTGAGTACAGAAAAGTAAAGGGTCCCATACAGTGGAACAGACCAATAAAGGTCCATACCAGTGAGAACGGACAGTAAAGGTCCCATACAGTAGGAAACAGACAATAAAGGTTCCCATACGGTGAGGATGGAGAACAGACAAGAAAGGTCCATACGGTGAGTTTTGAGAACAGATAATTAATTGGTTCAGTACAGTGAGAACAGACAGTAAAGGCTTCCATACAGTGGACAACAGACAGTAAAGGTCCCCATCCATAGGAACAGAAAGTAAAGGTTCATACAGTGAAAACAGACAGAAAGGTCCCATACGTAAAGAACAGATAGTAAAAGGTTCCATACAGTGAACACAGACTCCATAAAGGTCCCATACTGTGAGAACGGACAGAAAAGGTCCCATACAAGTAGAAACAGACATAAAGGTTCCATACGGTGAGAAAAGATCAATAAGGTCCAATCAATAAGAACAGAAATAAATGTACCTGTACAGTGAGAACAGACAGTAAGATTCATACCAGTGACAACAGACATAAAGGGCCCATACAGTTGGGAGAAACAGAAGTATAGTAAAATGTTCCATACAATGAGACAGACAGTAAAGGTCCAATAAGTGAGAACCAGACAGTAAAGGTCCCATACAGTGAGAATAGACATGTAAAGGTGCCATACAGTGACAAACCCGACCAGTAAAGGTCCCATCCAGTTGTGAATGTGTGAAAACAGAAAGTAAAGGTCCCATACAGTGAAAACAGACAGTAAAGGTTCCTATACAGTGGAGAACAGACAATAAGGTTTCCATTACGGTGGAGAACAGACAATAGTCACCATAGAGTGAGACCAGACTCAGTAAAGGTCCCAAACCAGTGAGAACAAGACAATAAGGTCCAATACAGTGAGAACAGAAAGTAAAGGTTCCATTACATGAGAAACAGACCGTAAATGTCCCATACCAGTGAGATAGACAGTAACGGTTCCCTACCGTGGACAACAGGACAGTAAAGTCCCATAACAGTGAAAACAGAAAGTTTTATAAGGGTTTTTACCTTATACCATCACAGTGAAAAACAGACAGTAAGGTCCCATCAGTGAGAACAGACAGTAAAGGTCTCCCACACAGTGAGAACAGACAATTTAAAGGGTCCCAACGAGTGATAAAAACGGACAGTAAAGGTCCCATACAGTGAGAACAGACTGTATTAAGGTCCTATACAGTGAAAACAGACGGTAAAGGTTCCATACAGTGAGTACAGACCTCCGGTAACGGTACCATACAGTGAGAACAGACAGAAAAGGGTTTCCCATACTGTGAGCACAGAAGGTAAAGGTCCCATACAGTGAGTACAGACGGCAAAGGTACCGGAGGGTGAGCACAAACAAGTAAGGTCCCATACAGTGAGAACAGACAGTAAAGGTCCCATACAGTGAGAACAGACAGTAAAGGTTCCATAAAGTGACAACAGATAATAAAGGTCCATTACAGTGAGAACAGCCAATAAAGGTCCCATACAGTGAGAACGGACAGTAAAGGTCCCATACAGTGAGAACAGACAATAACGGTCCATACGGTTGAGAACAAGACAAACAAAGGTACCATACGTGAGGAACAGTAATAAATGTTCCGCTACAGGGAGAAAAAGGACAGTAAAGTTCCAGACAGTGAAAACAGACAGTAAAGGGTCCCATACAATTAAGAACAGAAGTAAAGGTTACATTACAGTAAAAAAAAGACCAGTAAAGGTTCCCATACATAAGAAAAGAAAAGTAAGGTTCCATTACAGTCGAGAACAGACGTAAGGTCCCATACAGTGGAGAACAGACAGTAAAGTTCCCATACAGTGAGAACAGGACAGTAAAGTCCCATACAGTGAGAAACAGACAGAAAAGCGTCCATACAGTGAGAAACAGACAATAAAGGTTCCATACGGTTGAGAACAGACAATAAAGGTCCATACAATAAGAACAGCTAATAAATGTCCTGTACAGTGAGAACAGACAGTTAAAGATTCCAACAGTGACAAACAGACAGTAAAGGTCCCATACACTAGAGAACAGAAGAAAGTAAAAGGTTCCATACAGTGAGAACAGACAGGAAAGTCCCATAACAGTGGAGAACAGACAGTAACGTCCCATTTCAAGTGAGAATAGCAGTTAAAGGTTCATACAGTGGGACAAACAGACAGTAAGGTTCCCATACAGGGAAACAGAAAGTAAAGGTCCATACACAGTGACAAAACAGACAGTAAAGGTCCATCAGTGAAGAACAGGACAATAATAACGTCCATCACGGGAGAACAGACAATATAAAGGTCCCATAGGTGAGAACAGGACAGTAAAGTCCCACACAGTGAGAACAGACAATAAAGGTCACATACAGTGAGAACAGAAAGAAAGGTTCCATTACAGTGAGACAGACAGTAAAGGGTCCCATACAGTGAGAATAGACAGTACAGTGTTCCAACAGTGACAAACAGACAGTAAAGGTCCCATTACAGTGGAAAACCGGAAAGTAAAGGTCCCATACAGTGAAAACAGACAGTACAGGTACCATACCAGTGAGAACAGACAGTAAGGGCCACACCACAGTGAGAACAGAAAATAAAGGTCCATACAGTGATAACTGACAGTAAAGTCCCCTTAAGTGAGAAACAGACTGTTAAAGGCCTTCTTTATACCGTGATAAACAGACCGGTTAAAGGTTCCATACAGTGAGTACAGACTGGCGGCTACGGTCCATACATGAGAAACACAAAAACCCCAGGACAGAACACGGTTCATACTGTGAGAACAGAAGGTAAAGGTTACCTACAGTGAGTACAGACGCAAAGGTTCCCGTAGGCGGGGGACCACAAACAGTTAAAAGGTCCCCATAAAGTGAGAACAGACAGTAAAGGTCCCATACAGTGGAAAAAGACAGTAAAGGTTCCATAAAGTGACCAAACCGATAATAAAGGTTCCATACAGTGAGAACATGGACAATAAAGGTCCCATAACGTGAGAACGACAGTAAAGGTCCATACAGTGAGAAACCAGACAATAAAGGTTCCATACGGTGAGAAACAGACAACAAAGGTCCATACGGTGAGAACCAGATAATAAAATGTTACGTACAGTGAGAACAGACAGTAAAGGTTCCATACAGTGACAACAGACAGGTAAAGGTCCATACAATAAGAACAGAAAAAGTAAAGGTTCCTCATACAGGTAAAAATACAGACAGTTAAAGGTCCCATAAGTAAAGAACAGCAAGTAAAGGTTCCATTACAGTGAGAACTAGACAGTAAAGGGTACCATACAGTGAGAACAGACAGTAAAGTTACATACGTGAGAAACAGACAGTAAAGGTTCCCCATACAGGAAGAACAGCCAGTAAAGGTTCCCCACACAGTGAGACAGACAATAAAGGTCCCATACAGGATAACTGACAGTAAAGGTTCCCATACAGTGAGAAAAGACTGTAAAGGTCCTATACAGTGAAAACAGCGGTTTTTGGGGCGGTAAAGGTTCCTTTACAGTGAGTACAGACGGAACGGTCAATTACAGTGAGAACAGACAGAAAGTCCAATACTGTGAGAAACAGCGGTAAAGGTCCATTACAGTGATACAGATGGTAACGGTCCCATACAGTGAGGAACAGACAAAAAGGTCCCATACTGGAGAACAAACGGTAAAGGTCCCATACTGAGAACAGTACAGTAAGGTTCCATAAAGTGACACACAGATATAAGAGGGTCCGATACAGGTTAGAACAACTAAAGACATCAGGAGAAACGGCATAACAGGATCCGACAGACAGTCACAGTGAGACAGACAATAAAGGTTCCATACGTATGAGGAAACAACAATAAAGTTTCCCATACGGTGGAACAGATAATAAATGTTCCTACAGTGAGAAAAGACAGGAAAGGTTCTACAGTGACACACAGCACGTAAGGATCCCATACAAACAGAACAGAAGAAAAGTTTCCATAACAGTAAAACCAGAAGTAAAGGTCCCATACAGTAGAACAGAAAGTAAAGGTTACTGAGACGCAGAAAGGTCACAGTGAGAACAACGTAAAGGTCCCCATACATTAGACGGAACAGATTCAGAAGGGAATCCTACATTAGAAACACAGGTACAACTGACAATAAAGGTTCCCTACGGTGAGCAATTAATATAAAGGTGCCCTTAAAGTAGAAAATATAAAAATTCACCGTACAGTGATGAACCGACATAAAGGGTTCCAACATTGACACCAAGCAGTAAAAGTGTCCCCTACAGTAGAACAGAAAGTAAAAGGTTCGCATACATTGATAGAACAGACAGTAAGGTCCATCACGTGAAAAGACAGAAAAGGTCCCATACTGTGAGAAACAGACAGTAAAGGTCCCATACAGTGAGAACAGACAGTAAAGGTTCAATACAGTGAACACAGACATAAAGGTCCCATAGTGAGAACAGGACTGTAAAGTAAGTCGAACATGAGAACAAGACGGTAAAGAGTCCCATACAGGAGTAAGATGGTACGGTCCCATACAGTGAGAACAGACAGAAAAAGGTCCCATCTACTCGTGAGAACAAACGGTAAAGGTCCCATACAGTGAGTACAGGCAAACGTAAAAGGTCCCATACGTGAGAACAGACAGTAAAGGTCCATAACAGTAAGACGAAAGGTCCAAACATGAGACATGTAAAGGTCCCATACAGTGGAGACAGCGAGTAAAGGTCCATACAGTGAGAAACAGACATAAGGTTCCATACAGTGCGAACAGACAATAAAGGTCCCCTACATAGAGAACAGACAGTTAAGGGCCCATACAGTTGAGGAACACGGCACTAACAGTCCCACAGTAAGGCTAAACGTTTAAGGAGAACAGATGTAAAGGTCCTATAATTGAGAACAGACGGTAAGGTCCCATACTGTGAGAACAGTACGGTCAAGGTCCCATAGGTGAGTACAAATGGTTTAAAGGTCCCATAAGGTAAGAACAGACAGGAAAAGGTCCCATACTGTAGAAACAGACGGTAAACGTTCCTATACAGTGATGTACAGACGGTAAGGTCCCATAGGGTAGTTACAAACGGTAAAGGTTCCCATACAGTGAGAAACAAAGAACGGAAAAAGGTCCTATACAGTGAGAAAGATACATAAAGGTCCCATACACGTGAGAACAGACAGTAAAAGTTCCGTACAAGGGAAAACACAGTAAAAGGTCCATAACACCGTGAGAACAGACGGTTAAAGGTCCCATACATGAGAAGACGGTCAAGTCCCATAAGTGTAGAACAGACGGGTCAAAGGTCCCATACAAGTGAGAACAGACGGTAAGGTCCCTACAGTGAGAACAGACGGGAAAGGTCCCCGTAAAGTGTGAGAAAGACAAGTAAAGGTCCCTTACGTTGAAGAACAGAGTGGTAAAGGTCCGCATACAGTGAGAACAGTATGTTCAAGTCACCATACAGTGAGAACAGATTGGTAAAGGTGCCCATCTACTTAGTGAGAACAGACGGTAACGGTCCATACAGTGAAGAAACAGACGGGTAAAGGTCCATACAGTGAGCAACAGAGGTCCCATTACAGTGATGAACAGACGGTGTAAAGGTTCCCAGATCAGTGAGAAAGGAAAGGTATCAGTGAACATGTAAAGGTCCCATACAGTGAGAAACAGATCGTAATACGGTCCCATACAGTGAGAACAGAGGTTAAAGGCCACCTACAGTCGAGAACAGACGGTTAAAGGTCCCATACAGTGTAGAAGCATACGGTAAAGGTCCCATACAGTAGAACCAGACGTAAAGGTCCATACATGAGAACAGACGCAGTAAGGTCCATACCGTAGAGAACGACGGTCAAGGTCCAGACATGAACAAGTGAAGTCACCTACTTGGAGAAAAGTTAAAGGTCCACCTACAGTGAGAACAGACGGTAAAGGTCCTATACATGTATAACATTCGGTAAAGGCCCATACAGTGAGAACCAAATGTAAAGGTCCCATACGTGGAACAGACGGTATAAAGAGTCCCATACAGTGAGAACAACGAGAAAGGTCCCATAAAGTAAGAACAGACAGACAGGTCCAACTGAGTGAGAACAGCAGTAAAGGTCACATTAGCAGTGGAAACAGGACAGTTAAAGGTCCCATGACAGTGGAGTAACCAACGGAAAGGTCCCATACAGTAAGAAAACCGAACGGTCAAGGTCCCATAACGTGGAGAATAGACATATCAGGTTCCATACAGTGAGAACGACTAAAGGTTCCCACAGGATCATTGAAACCGACGTAAGGTCCCATAACCAGTGAGAACAGACTGGTAAAGGTCCCATTACAGTGGACATGAGTAAGGTCATAGGGGAATAACAGTAACGGTCCCCATACATGAAGAACAGACGAATAAGGTTCCATACTAGATGACAAAGTTTCCAACAGTAAACGGTAAAGGTCCCATAAGTGAGACAGACAGTTAAAGGTCTGTTATGGCAGGGTTCATTGTGTCAGTTTAATAAAAGGCTGGATTGAGTCTGAACAAGGATGTTAACACGTACTGGTTATTGATACATAAAGTAGAGTTGGGAACGGGTTTGTCATTGAGAAAGGGTTGTAACAAGCTATGGAACTGTTCCAGTGGATGTGTTATGGTCAGAGGTTCATTGGTCCAGTTTAATAAAAAGCTGGATAGAGTTTCTGCCAAACAAGGAATGTTACAAGTTTACTGGTATTGATTAATAAAGTAGAGTTGGGAAAAAGGTTCGTCACTGGAGGAATGGCTAAAGTATGGACACTGTATTCCAGTGGACGGTGTTATGGCAGGTTCATTGCGTCAGTTAATAAAAAAGCTGGATACGTTTCTGCAAACAAGGAATGTTACAATTAGTTATGGTATTGATACAAACGTAGAGTGATGCAGGGACATTCCCATTGCCACTTGGAGTCAGGAAGGACTTTTTGTCCCTTTTGGTGGGTTGGTTTTTTTGCTTCTCTGGAATCAACAGTTAGGCAGGAAATGGGATTATTGCCTAGATTGGGTTGGACTGGGGAGGGACGTATGGATTTATTCAAGGCCTTCAAATACTAAAAACGATACTATACTGAACTATACTGTACTGTACTTATGCTATACTGTACTATACTATACGATACTGTACTATAATATACTATTCTGTACTGTACTATGACTAGATGTAGCTGTACTATACTATACTATACTGTTCTAGTAGTATTACTGTACTGTACTTATACTATACTGTAAACTATGACTATACTATATATTTGTAATGTAAGAGACTATACTATCTATACTTGTACTATAACTTACTGTACTTTACTATCTGTACTATACTTACTATACTGGGACTGACAACTGTACGGTAATGTACTATACTTTACTATACTATTACGGTCTGTACTATACTATACTATAACTATACTATTACTATTACTATATTATATTATACGCTACCTCAAAAAGTAAATGGTCAATCCCTCAATCCACAACTGATAATTTAGCATACTAAAAAGGATATTAAGGCATAATTATTGCACCAATTGCTAGCAGAGTAAGCGGCTTCTCATCCATGCAGGTGTTCTTTCCTTTTGCTCCTGCTGGACTATGCCCAAGTGCCTAAAAACTTGTAAAGCAGAGGCGAGGGAGGCGGGCAACAACATCTGCCCAAAAGGGTAAATTTATTATTGACTATCTGGTTTTAGAAATGTGTGTAAAAATGTACCCCCATACTTCCCATTGAGGAATTAGCATGATTCAACAATTCCCAATGAAGGAGCGAGTGGTGGTGATATCATTCCATGTAAACAAGGGGAGGGTCTGAAAGTTTTTTTCAATGAAGAAGAGAAAAGAAAGCCCATCCATGAGAAATTCTACAGGCAGGTACATCAACAGTTTGTTTAGTAAGGAAAATTCACCCATATCTATGATGGGATGACCCCATTCTGGTTCCAAGATGAGCCTAAGTTGGTTTCGTTCTATTTTTGGACTTCTTGGTAATGCAACCAAGGCTCAAGGAATGTGTCGAGAATAGTAAAAATCGTTTAAATTGGAATCAATCCTAACGAGGTGTTCAAGCCATTTTAGGAGCTACAAGAATCTAATCTCTCTTTCACGTGGGGAATTTGACAATGGAATAGCTATACAGTTGCTCATCTTCTCAACCAATTGTAGAGAAAAACAGTGAAAGTAGGGCAAAGATTAAATCAGACGGCGCAATGTATAACTACTGGTATGTTTCAGGGCACATGCTCAGAAACCGGATCTTATTAGCTCTCAGTTTTTCCAGATGTAAAATGAAACACTTGGGTTCATATAAACTTCCTGTATAAAGATATTCATTTCAAGCCTATGTTGTATTTTACATGGCAAAATCTCTTCAACATAGGATTAGCGTCCCAACGTCTGTGACTGCCACAAAAGGCTCCCTGTTTAAAACCTCAAAGTTATATTTGTTCCCAATTAAATGTTTTCTGTTAATTCATTTAAGGAAAATTCTCACCATTGCGCTTCTCGAATGCTCCCTGGGTCAACAAAACGTCATCATGTTAGCCTTCATGATGTCATGCAGAAGTACTGAATGATAGAATAGAAATAAAATTGTAAGAAGATACTGTTACTGTCCTGTAGACATTTTTTTTTCCTCGACAGATCTTGGTATCAGACTAACTAATATTTGTTTAACCAATGTTTTATACATCACTTTGGTTTCTAGTCAAAGTTTGTAGCCTTTCAGATGGACACGTAAGCAAAAGACTACTGACTTTATCATTGTACATGTATAATTGTTTGAAAGGGTACCCTGATTCTTTTTGTTTCTTGGTTATAATGGTCGCTACGGAGATGGCCAAAAAATCTTCAGTAAAAGTCGGAAGTTCGGAAACGATACCCATTAAAGTTATGGGAGCTATAGTTGAAATGTTTGGATGAATAACAGATAAAAATAGTAATGGTAACTTACTGTAAATGGCGGTGCACCTGGGAATGGTTGGGGAACATGTCACTGTCAACAAACCTCATTTTTAAACACTTATAATCAGATTGGCAATTGTCAGGTTTCTGCATGCTACATTAGAGGGTCATGGGCCATTTAGGGTTCGGTAACAATAGATCCAGGGTTTACCGAAAATCAGAAATTACATTCGGAGGGTTGGGTTATCGAAATCAGAAAGTTTCATGAGGGTACTGAATTCGCCGACTACATTCAAGGATTATCGAAAATCAAAACATTAAATTCAAGGGTACGAATTCAAATGCTACGTTTCAAGGGGTTATCAAAAATCGAAACATTGCATTCGAGGGTTACTGGAATATACATTGAATATGACGAAACCATTCCAAGCTTCCGTGAATTTTAAAACTCATTTGCGTTTGTAGCCCAATCACCAAGTTTTATAAATCAGATAACTATTGGGTGTAGGTGGTTTGTTTATGCATCAATTTCCATAATTAAAACAGGCATATTTGACCAAGGGGTGTAGGATCAGGAATTCGACCTCCGTTAAAGTTTCTAGGGGATACGGGCATGTGGAGTATTATCTTTTAGTTAGTTCTGAGTGGCAGAGGAACAGAAAAATATTGCTAGACGAAACGTTTTAGCAGAATAAATATCAGCTTTTTTAGAGGCTTGGAAAAGCCCGATAAGGAAAAATACACACCGGCTTTTAATAATTCCATTCATCAAAGGGCATTGGAAAATTAAAAAAAAACTGGTCAGTTCTTAGAACAACCCTGCACCAATGTAATGATTATATTTATTGGGAAATGGGGATTACAAGCATGTTAGGTCCCTTGGGATTTTCAGAAATATAGAGAAACCCCATTAAAGTCCTGGACCAATAAAAAAAAGTCACGTGGGTCAGCAGGTTAATCCGGAATTGGCACAGCAACACACAGAGACAGAAAGGCTTTTAGTAAGAGGAACTGGTATGTTCTGCCCTGAATTTAAGCACAGTTAGGAAAGACCAGGGACACCCACAATCAAAAAACAAACATTCCAGGGGATCAATAATCAAAAAGTATTCACAAAACTATTCGCCATTCCGGGAAATATTAAGGATCGGAAATAATCAAGGATATATTCAGGCCTGTTAATAAGGCTAAGATGGCGTCCTTCCTCACAATTTATTGACTTGAAATCCAATCATTTTAATCATCTGTGATAGATTAGATCTGAGCATGGTTACCCCACAATCTTAAAAACAGCTGAAACGCGGACTCTGGGTGGGGGAGGGGGGGCGCGGTTTGTGGTCAGGGTCGGGCCTCCAATATCTCTGTGCGGGGGGGGGGGGGGGGGGGTCCGGGCTCAAGCAGTTCCGCCCCTGCAGTCACTTCTAGTTACGTCACTGGGACAGACAAAATTGTACAATTTATTTGGGAGAATTTTAGTTTTTCGGACTAATGGGCAATTTTTAAAAAAAAACTTTTATTTCAGGTGTGTTATGTCTTTTTAATGTGTATCCTAAAAAGGACCAAAGTCAAGTGCAATTGCTGTTCCAGAAAGTTATTAACCTTTCTGTGCAATGGGGCTTGCTTGATTAATTGGATTGCAGTTCCTTCTGCCAGTCTGGTACATCATCCAATCAGTGTTCCCTCTAAGCTGGCGTCGTGCACGCTAACACAATTTTGCAGGCCTGCGCGCACAAAAAATCTGTTGGAATATAAATGCGTGGTGTGGAGCGCACCAAAATGTTTATTTTATATGCGCTGGAAAATGTATTTTGGGCACACAGCTAAGTAAATAGAGGGAACATTGAAGCCAATCCTGGCTCTCCCACAAGTTGTACTAGATGTGCGCACTTTGCCTGTACTAAGCTATAACGTGTAATCAATAAACCAAGAAAATCTGCTGAGGAAAAATTGGCTATAATAATATAAAATAAAAATGGGGAGGAGGCAATTTGGTTGTGTGGTGAAAGGGCAAGTTAGACAACAGGAACACCAGGGTGGCGCTAGGGTTTTTTTGCCACCTGAGCCAAAACTCTGATAGCGTTGGCTTCAAAGGTGGATGTGGCTTTACAAGTGGCTCAGGTGCCATTTGGTCATTTTGAAACTTGGCATCACTGAGGTATATATTTATACAGTCCTCAAATAGATTATGTATCCTCAACATTCTTCCTGAAGAATAAAATATGTTGGCCAAAAAACGTTAAGCCTGCCAAACATCAAGGTAGAATCTTTTAGCAAGGTCCCCTAACAAACTATTATTTTGTCCAACCTAGCCTAAAACGTACGAAATTGACTTTACCAGATTTTAACACTTTTTAGCAAAACAAAACTATTGAAAAAAAATAACATAGGCAGCAAATGGGGCTTGGTTGAACAATTTAGTGCAGTCAGTGAGAACAGACAGTAAAAGGTCCCATACAGTGAGAACAGATTGGTAAAGGATCCCATACAGGGAGAACAGACAGGTAAAGGTCCCATCAGTGAGACAGACAGTAAAGGTCCCAACGTGAGAACAGACGGTTTTTAAACGGTTCCCATTACAGAGGAGAAACAGACAGTAAAGGTTCCCATTACAGTGAGAACAAGGACAGTAGTAAAAGGTCCCATCCATGAGAAAACAGACAGTAAGGTCCAATACAGGAGAACAGACAGTAAAGGTCAATACAGTGAGAAAACTGAGAATAGACAGTAAAGGTCCTACAGTGAGAACAGACAATTAAATGTCCCATACAGTGGGAGAACAGAAAGTAAAGGTACCATTACGGTGAGGAAACAGACAATAAAGTCCCTAACAGTGAGAACAGGACAGTAATTGGTCCCATACAGTAGAGACACAGACAGTAAAGGTCCCATACAGTGAGAACAGACACTAAAGGTCCCATACAGTGAGAACAGACAGTAAAGTCCATACAGTGGAACAGACAGTAAAGGTCCCTAAAGTAAGAAACAGACAGTAAAGGTCCCCATACCGTGAGACAAGACAGTAAAGGTCCCATACAGTGAGAACAGACAGTAAAGGTCCATACAGTGAGAACAGAACGTAAAGGTCCATACCGTGAGAACAGACAGTAAAGGTCCCATACCGTGAGAAAAGAAGAAGTAATAGGTTCCAGACAATGAGAAACAGACAGTAAAGGTACATACGTGAGAGAACAGACCACTAAAGGTCCCATACCAGTAAGAACAGAAAATTAAATGTCCCGTACAGTGAGAACCAGACAGTACAGGTTCCCATACAGTGACAAACAGACAGTAAAGTTCCATACAGGACACAGACAGTAAAGGTGCCATACAGTGACAATAGACAGTAAAGGTCCAAACAGTGAGAACGGAAAAGTAAAGGTCCCATACAGTGAGAACGACAGTAAAGGTCCCATACAGTGAGAAACAGACAAAAAGGTTCCATACGATGGGTGGAGTAAACAGACAATAAAGGTTCCATACAGTAAGAACAGATACTAAAATGTCCCGTACAGTGAGAACAGACAGTAAAGGTTCATACAGTGGACAAACAGACAGTAAAGGTCCCATACCAGTGAGAAACGAAAGTAAAGGTCAACATTTTGAGAACAGACAGTAAAGGTCCCCATACCCGTGAGAACAGATGGTAAAGGTTCTCCATTACCCAGTGAGAACAGACAGTAAAGGTTCAGTACGTGAGAACAGTCAGTAAAGGTTCATACAGTGATAAATGACAGTAAAGGTTCTAAAACAGTTAGAAACAGACGGTAAAGGTCTCCATACGTGAGTACAGATGTAACGGTTCCATCCAATACAGTGAGAAAGACAGAAAAGGTCCCATACTGTGAGAACAGACGGTAAAGATCCCACAGTGAGTAAGACGGTTTTTTTTTTTTTGGAGGGGGGGATGAAAACCGGCTAGTAAAGAGGGGGGGGGGGGGGGGGGGAGGGGGGGGGGGAGGGGGGGGGGGGGGGGGGGAAAAAGGGGGGGTAAGAAGAAAACAAACGGAAGAGAAAAGGGAAACAAAAAAAAAGGGAGAAGAAAGAACAAGAAAAAGAAAAACCACACGGGCCAGGGAACAAACAGGGAGGGAACAAGGAAAAAGCAAAAAGAAAAGAACCAACGACAGAAGAAAAAAGGAAAGGGGCAAGCAAAAACGAAAAACAAGACCAAGTCCCCCGCTCCATACACCACCCCCCCCTCCCCCCCATATGGGAGTTACAAACGGGGGGGTTAAAGTGTTCCCATACAGTTTGAGAAGGACAGATAATAAAATGTTCCGTCCAGTGAGAAACAGGCAGAAGGTTCCATACAGGACACAGACAGTAAACCTCCCATACAAAAAGAACAGAAAAAGAAAGTAAAGGGTTCCATACAGTTGAAAAACCAGACAGTAAAGTCCTTACAGTGAGACAGACAGTAAAGTCCCTACAGTGAGAACGACAGTAAAGTCCCATACATGAGAACAGACAGTAAGGTTCATAACTATGGAGAACAGACAGTAAAGGTCCCATACGGTGAGAACAGGACAATAAAGGGTCACATTACAGCTAATAACAGATAATAAATGTCCCGTTTACAGTGAGAACAGACAGGTAAAGGTTTTCCATTACAGTGACAACAGACAGTTAAAGGTCCCATACAGTGAGAACAGACCATAAATGTCCGTACAGTGAGAAAACAGGGCAGTAGTAAAGGTTCCTACAGTGACAACAGACAGTAAAAACTCCCATACAAAAAGAACAGAAAGTAAAGGTTCCCATTACGTAAGAACAGTAATAAATGGTCCCGTACAGTGAGAACAGACAGTAAGGTCCATACAGGGACAACAGACGTTGAAAGGTCCATACAGGGAGAAAAGAAAGTAAAGGTCCCATACAGTGGAGAACAGGACAGTAAAGGTCCCAGACAGTGAGAAACAGACAATAAAGGGCATACATAAGAAACAGACATAAAGGTCCCCCACAGAAAGAACAGATAATAAATGTCCCGTACAGTGAGAACAGACATAAAGGTTCCAACGTTGACAAAAAAACAGACAGTAAAAGGTCCCATAATGTGAGAACATGGAAAGTAGAAAGGTCCATACTGAGAACGACAGAAAGGTCCCATACAGTGAGAAGCAGATTGGTTAAAGGTTCAGTACAGTGAGAACAGACGTTAAAGGTTCCCGTACAGTGAATAACTGACAGTATTAAAGGTCCCATACAGTGAGAAAGAAAACAGACGTAAAGGTCCTAAAACGTGAGAAATGAGAACAGACGGTAAAGGTCCATACAGTGAGTACTGATGGTAACGGTCATACAGTGAGAACAGACCAGGAACAGAAAGGTCCATAATGTGAGAAAAGACTGTAAAGGTCCCATACAGTGAGAGACAGACATAACGGTCCCACACAGTGTGAGTGAGGAACAGACAGAGTTTAATAGGTCCATACAGTGAGAACAGACAGTAAAGGTCCCATACAGTGAGAACAGACAGTAAAAGGTACCATACAGTGAGAATAGACAGTAACGGCCCATACAGTGACAAACAGACAATAAAGGTCTCCATACGGGGAACAGACAATAAAGCGTCCATACAGTAGAACAGACAGTAAAGGGTCCCATTACAGTGAGAACAGACCATAAGGTTCCTACAAGTGAGTAAAGACAATAAAGGTCCATACGGTGAGAAACAGCCGTAAAGGTTCCATACAATGAGAACAGACAAGAAAGTTTCCATAGGTGAGAACAGACAATTAAAGGTCCCATACAGTAAGAAACAGATAAGATAACTGTCCCGTACAGTGAGAAACGGACAGTAAAGGTTCCATTTACAGTGCAACAGACAGTAAAGGCCCCATACGTGGAGACAGAAAGTAAAGGTCCCATACAGTGAGAACAGACCAATAAAGGGTTACAACGGTGAGAAAACAGACAAAAAGGTCCCATACGTAAGAACAGATAATAAATGTCCCGTACAGTGCGAACAGACAGGAAAGGTTGCCAAACAGTTGAGAACAGAAAAGTAAAGGTCCCATCAGTGAGAACAGACGAAAGGTCCCAACAGTGAGAACGACAGTAAAGGTCCCATACAGTGAGAACAGGGACTGAAAGGTCACTAAAACAGTGAGAACAGACGGTAAAAGTCCCATCAGGAGTAACAGATGGTGGTAACGGCCCATTACAGTGAGAACAGACAGACAAGGTCCCATACTGTGAGAACAAACTGTTAAAGGTCCCATACAGTGAGTACAGACAGAAAGGTCCATACAGTAGAAACAGACGTAAAGGTCCAATTACAGTGAGAACAGACAGTAAAAGGTCACCTACATGAGAACAGACAGGTAAAGGTCCCATACAGTGAGAACAGACAGTATAAGGTTCCATTCAGTGGAACACAGGGTGGGGGGGGGTGGGGGGAACAATAAAGGTCCCATACAAGTGAGAAACAGACAATAAAGGTCCCATACAGTGAGAAACAGACAGTAAAAGGTCCCATAAGGGAGAACCGACAATAATAAAGTTCATACGGTGGAGGGAAACAGACAATACAAGGTCCAATATGGTGAGACACAGAAAGTAAAGTTTCCATACATTGGAATCAGACAGTTAACCAGTTCCATACAGTGAGAACAGATGGGTAAAGGCCACATACAGTGAGGACAGACAGTAAAGGCATACAGTGGAACAGACAGTAAAGGTCCCCAGTTACAGTGATAACTGACAGTAAAGGTCCCATACAGTGAGAACAGACTGTAAAGGTCCTAAACAGTGGCAACAGATGGTAAAGGTCCCATACAGTGAGTACAGATGGAAACGGTCCCATACAGTGAGAACAGACAGAAAAAGTCCCATACTGTGAGAACAGACGGTAAAGGTTCCATACAGTGGTAACAGACAGTAAAGGTTACCAACAGTGAGAACAGACAATAAAGGTCCCATACAGTGAGAACGGACAGTAAAGGTCCCATACAGTGAGGAACAGATCAATAAATGTTCCATACGGTGAGAACAGACAATTTAAAGGTCCCATACGGTGAGAACTGGAAAGTAATAAATGTTTGCGGACAGTGAGAACAACCATTAAAGTTCCATTACGGTGTAAACAGACAGGTAAAGGTCCCTTTTTACAATTAGGAAACAAAAGAAAGGTTCCATACAGTGAAAACAACAGTAGTAAGGTCCCCCATACAGTAGAAGACACAGATAGTAAAGGTTCCATACAGTGAACACAGACAATAAAGGTCCCATACAGTGAGACAAACAGAAAGAAAAGGTCCCATACAGGAGAACAGCAATAAAGGTTCCATACGGTGAGAACAGACAAAAAGGTCCCCTACAATAAGAACAGAATAATAAATGTCATGTACAGTGAGAACAGACAGTAAAGATCCTACAGTGACAAACAGGCAGTAAAGGTCCATTACTGAGAACGAAAGTAAAGTTTCATACAGTGAGAAACAGACAGTAGTAAAGGTCCCATACAGTGAGAACAGACAGTAAAGGTCCCCATAAGTGAGTGGAGAATTAGCAGTAAAGGTTCCAACGAGTGGACAACAGTACAGAAAGGTTCCCTATACAGTGAAAACAGAAAGTAAAGGTTCCCATACAGGATGAAAACAGACAGAAAGGTCCTATACAGTGAGATTTGGTACAGACAATAAGGTTCCATACGGTGAAGAACAGACAATAAAGGTCCCCATAGAGTGAGAAGAACAGACAGTAATAAAGGTTTCCCCACACAGTGAGAACAGGGGACAATAACGGTCCATACAGTGAGAACAGAAAGTAAAGTCCATACGTGAGAAAAGACAGTTAAAGGTCCCAACAGTGAGAATAGACAGTTAAAGGTTCCTACAGTGGACAACAGACAGTAACGGTCCCCATACAGTGAACACAGAAAGTAAAGGTCCATATACCGTGAAAACAGACAGTAAAGGTACCATACAGTTGGAGAACAGGCCAGTAAAGGTCCACCACAGTTGGAGAATGAGAACGGACCAAAGGTCCCATACAGTGATACTGACAGGTAAAAGGTCCCCTACGTGAGAAAGACTGTAAAGGTCTATACAGTGAAAACAGGAAGGTGAGGAAAGGTCCATTACAGTGAGTACAGACGGCGGTTAACGGTCCCAGACAGTTGAGAAACGACCTAGAAAGTACCATACTGTGGAAGAACAGAAGGTAAAGGTCCCTACAGTGAGTAAAGACGGCAAAGGTCCCGTCTTAGGGTGACAAAAAACAGTAAAGGTCCCATACAGGAAACAGGACATGTAAAGGTCCAATTACAGTGAGAAAAGACCGTAAAGGTTCAATAAAGTGACAAACAGATAATAAAGGTTCCATACAGTGAGGAGACAGGACAATAAAGGTCCCATACAGGAGAACGGAACAGTTAAAAGGTAAGGTAAGGTCCCATTACAGTGAGAACAGACAATTAAAGGTTCCATACGGTTGAGAACAGACAAACAAATCGGGTCCATTACGGTTGAGAACAGGATAATAAATTGTTCCGTACAGTGAGAACCAGACAGTTAAAGTAAAGGTTCCATACAGTGACAAACAGACAGTAAAGGTCCCATAGCAATAAGAAACAGAAATAAAGGTTCCATACAGTAAAACCAGACAGTAAAAAAAAGGTCCCATAAAGTAAGACAGAAAGTAAAGGTTCACCTATACATGGAACAGGACAGTAAAGGTTCCATACAGTGTGCGAACAGGACAGTAAAGTTCCATACAGTGAGAACAGACAGTAAAGGTTACCATACAGTGAGAAACAGACAGAAAAGGTCCATACAGTAGAACGGACAATAAAGGTTCCATTAGGTTTGAAGAAACAGACAATAAAGGTCCCATACAATAAGAAACAGATATAAATGTCCTACAGTGCGACAGACAGTTAAAGATTCCATACAGTGGACAAAGACATTTAACGGTCCCATTACAGTGGAGAAACAGAACAGTAAAGGTTCCATACAGTGGAGAACAGGCCGTAAAGGTCCCATACAGTGGGAGAAAAAGACGTAAAGGTCCAATACTAGTAGTGGAGGAAATGTCAGTAAAGGTTCCATACAGTGACAACAGACAGTAAAACTCCCATACAGTAAAACAGAAAGTAAGGTTCCCATACAGTTGAAAACAGACAGTTAAAGGTCCTTTCTACAGTGAGAACCAGACAATAAAGGTTCCCATACGGTGAGAACAGACACTAAAGGTCCATAGAGAGTGAGAAACGACAGTAAAGGACCCACCACCCGTGAGAACAGACAATAACGGTCAATACAGTAGAAACAGAAAGTAAAGGTAAAGGTTACAACAGTGAGAACAGACAGTAAAGGTCCCTACATTGAGAAGAGACAGGTAAGGTGCCATACAGTGACAAACAGACAGTAAAGGTCACCTACATGAATTGATTTGATGAAAACCGAAAGTTAAAGGTCCCATACATTGAAAACAGACAGTAAAGGTCGCAACAGTGAGAACAGACAGAAAGGTCCAACACAGTGAGAACAGACAATATACAAGGTTCCCATACAGTGATAACTGAAGTATAAAGGTCCCATACAGTGAGAACAGGATCTGGAAAGGTTCCTATACGTGAAAACGACGGTTTAAAGGTTCATACAGTGAGTACAGGGACGGTAACGGTTTCCCATGACAGTGCAGAACAACAGAAAAGGTTCCCATTTACTGTGAGAACAGAAGGTAAAGGTCCATACAGTGAGTACAGACGGGCCACAGGTCCCTGTGGGTGACCACAAACAGTTACAAGGTCCCAACAGTGAGGAACAGACAGTAAAGGTCCCCATACAGTGAGAACAGACGTAAAGGTCCATAAAGTGGGACAACAGATAATAACAGGTTCCATACAGTGAGAACAGACATAAAGGTCTCAATTACAGTGAGAACGGACTAGTAGGTCCAGACAGTGAGACAGGACAATAAAGTTCCATACGGTGAGAACAGACAACCAAAGGCCCATACGGTTGAAAAACAGGAGTTAATAAATGTTCAGTACAGTGAGGAACAGACAGTAAAGGTTCCATACAGTGGACACCAGAAGAAAGGTCCCATACAATAAGAAGAAAGTAAAGGTTTCCATACCAGTAAAAACAGAAGTAAAGGTCCCATACAGTAAGAAACCGAAAGTAAAGGTTCCGACAGTGCGAACAGACAGTAAAGGGTCCCATACAGTGACGAACAGACAGTAAAGTTCCATACAGTGAGAACCGACAGTAAAGGTCCCATACAGTGAGGGGGGAAACAAAAAAAACAGAAGAAAGGTCCCACACAGTGAGAACAGACAATAAAGGTCCCAGACAGTGATAACTGACAGGAAAGATCCCAGTACAGTGAGAACAGGACTGTAAAGGTCCTATACAGTGAAAAAGACGGTAAAGGTTCCATACAGTGAGTTACAGACGGGTTTAACGGTCCCATACAGTGAGAACAAGACAGAAGAAAAGGTCCCATGACTGTGAGAACAGACGGTTTAAAGGTCCCATACAGTGAGTACAGATGTAACGGTCCTCCCATTTACAGTGAGAAAAGACACGAAAAGTCCCATACTGTGAGAACAAACGGTAAAGAGTCCATACAGTGAGACCGACAGAGTAAAGGATTCCTAAAGTGAAAACAGATAATAAAGGTTCCATACAGTGAGAACAGACAATAATAAAGTCCCATTGGACAGTGAGACGGACAGTAAAGGTCACATACAGTGGAGAAACAGACAATAAAGGTTCCATACGGTGAAAACAGGACAATAAAGGTCCCCTACGGTGGGAACAGCATAATAAATGTTCCGTTACAGTGAGAAAAAAAAACAGACAGTAAAGGTTCCTACGTGGACAACAGGGACAGTAAAGGTCCATACAATAGAACAGAAAGTAAATGGTTCACTTACAGAGTTTTTCGTTACATTAAAAAACAGAAAGTAAAGGTCCCATACAGTAAAGAAACAGAAAGTAAAGGTTCCATTACAGTGAGACAGACAAGTTAAAGGTCCTCTACGTGCGAACAGACCGTTAGTAAAGGTCCCATACATGATGAGAACAGACAGTAAAGGTACCATAAATGAGACGAAAATAAGGTTCCAGTACCGGTTTTGAGAACACAGGATAATAAAGTTCCCATACAGTAAGAAAAGATATAATGTCCCCCGTACAGTGAGATACCGACAGAAAAGGTCCATACAATTGACAACAGACAGTAAAGGTCCCATACACGTGAGAACAGAAAGTTAGAAAGGTTTTCCATACGTTGAGAACAGACAGATAAAGGTCCCATTACAGTGAAAACAGACGAACAAGGATCCCATTACTGTGAGACAGACATAAATGGTCCCAACAGTGAGAAAGACAGTAAAGGTTCCATACAGTGAACACAGACAATAAAAGGTCCCCATACAGTGAGAAAACACTGAAAGGTCCTAAACAGGAGAACGACGGGTAAAGTCCCATCAGTGAGTTAAGATGGTAACGGTCCCATACAGGAGAACAGTAGCAGAAAAGTCCATACTGTGGAGAACAAACGGAAAGGTCCACATACAGTGAGGACAGACCAGTTAAAGGTCCCATACAGTTGAGAAAACAGACATGTAAAGGTCCCATTACAGTGAGAACAAGACAGTTAAAGGTCCCATACAGTGAGAACAGACTGTAAAGGTCCATACGTGAGAACAGACAGTAAAAAGGGGTCCATACAGTGGAACACAGACAATAAAGGTCCCATACAGTTGAAGAACTAGACAAATAAAGGTCCCTACAGTGAGAACAGACAGGTAAAGGTCCCATAGCAGTGATAACTGGCTTAAGGTCCCATCCGGAGAACAGATTGTAAGGTCCTAGTACATTGAGAACAGACGGTAAAGGTCCCATACGTGAGAAAACAGACGGTAAAGGTCCATAGGGTGAGGACAAATGTGTTAATAAAGGTTCCCATACAGTTAAGAAGAAAACAGACAGAAAAAGGTCCAATACTGTGAGAACAGACGGTAAACGTTCCTATACAGTGAGTACAGACGGTTAAAGGGACCATAGAGGTGAGTTTACAAACTGGTAAAGGTCCATTACAGTGAAACAGTACGCGAAAAGGTCCTATACAGTGTGTGAGTGAGAAACAGACAGTAAAGGTTCCCATACAGTGAGAACAGACAGTAAAGGTTCCGCTACAGTGAAAACAGACAGTAACGGGGGGGGTCCCATAAGTGAGTGAGAACAGACGGGTAAAGGTTCCAATACAGCTGAGAACAGACGGTAAAGGTCACATACCACGTGAAACAGACGGGAAAGGTCCATTTACAGTTGAGAACAGACAGTAAAGGTCCATACAGTGGCGAACGACGGTTAAAGGTCCCGAACCATGTGAGGAAGAGAAAATGACAGTAAAGGTCCCTTACAGTGAGAACAGATGGTAAAGGGTACATACAGGGAGAACAGGACGTAAAGGTCCCATACAGTGAGACAGATGGTAAAGGTCATACCAGTGAGAACAGGACGTAAAGGTCCCAAACAGTGAGAAACAGAACGGTTTTAAAGTCCATACAGTGAGAACAGAGTCCCATACAGTGGAACAGACGGTAAAGTCCCATAAAGTGGAACGACGGTGTTTCAAAGGTCCCATACAGTTCGGAGAACAGTGGGAAAGGCGGGCCTACAGTGGAGAACAGATGGTAAAACTGGTACAAGACAGGGAGAAAGACGGTATAAAGGTCCCATACAGTGAGAACAGACGGTTAAAGGTCCCATACAGTGAGAATGAGAACAGACGGTAAGGTCCATTACAAAAGGAGAAGGAGATGAGATAACCGACGTAAAGGTCCCATACAGTAATGAACAGACGTCAAGGTCCCATTACAGTGAAGAACAGACAGTAAAAGGTCCCATACAGTGAGAACAGACGGTAAAGGTCATATTACAGTGAGAACATATGGTAAGGTCCCATATACAGTGAAACAAATGGTAAAGGTTCCCATACAGTTGAGGAACAGAGGTAAAAGGTCCTATACAGTGAAGAAACAGACGGTAAAGGTCCCATACAGTGAGAACAGAAAGTAAAGGTCCCATACAGTGAGAACAGACAGTAAAGGTTCCATACGTGAGAACAGACAGTAAAAGGTCCCATACAGTGTGAGAACAGACGTAAAGGTCCCATACAGTAAGAAACCAGACGGTCAAGGTCCCATACAGTGAGCAACAGACAATAAAAGGGTTCCCATAAAGTGAACACCAGCCAATAAAGGATCCCATACAGTGGAGACACAGACTGGTAAAGGTCCTAAACCGTGAGAACAAGACGGTAAAAGTCCCATACAGTGAGTACAATGGTAACGGTCACATACAGTTGAGAACAGCAGACAGAACAAAGGTGCCCATACTGTTGAGAACAAACGGTAAGGTCCCATACATGAGTACAGACAGTAAGGTCCCATACAGTGAGAACAGACGTAAAGGGTCCCATACAGTGAGAAACAGACAGTAAAGGTCCAAACAGGGAGAACCAGACGTAAAGGTCCCACTACCGTGAGAATTAGACAGTAAAGGTTCCATACAGTTGACAACAGACAGTACAGGGTCCCATACAGTGAAAAAACAGAAAGTAAAGTCCATACAGTGGGAAAACAGACAGTAAACGGTCCCAAAGTGAAGAACAGACAATAAAGGTTCCATACGGGAGAACAGACAATAAAGGTCACATAGAGTGAGAACAGACAGTATAAAAAAAAAAAAGGCCCCCCACAGTGAGACAGACAATAAATGGTCCCATAAGTGAGAACAGAAAGTAAAGGTTCCATACAGTGTTGAAAAGACCAGTAAAGGTCCCATACAGTGAGAACAGACAGTAAAGGTCCCATACAGGTGAGAATAGGGACGTAAAAAGGGTCCATACAGTTGTGACAACAGACAGAAAGGTCCCATACAAAGTGTGAAAACAGAAAGTAAGGTCCCATACGTGAAAACCAGGACAGTAAAGGTCCCATACAGTGAAGAACAGACAGAAAGTCCCACACAGTGATGAACAGACAATAAAGGAGGTCCCATACAGTGATAAAGCTGACAGTAAGGTTCCATACAGTGAGAACAGACTGTAAAGGTTCCTATACAGTGAAAAACAGACGTAATCTAAAGGTTCCATACAGTGCGTACAGACCGGTGGTACGGTTCCCATACAGTGAGAACAGACCAGAAAAGGTCCAATTACTGTGAGAAACAGACGGTTAAAGGTCCCCATAAAGTGAGTACAGATGGTAGGAACGGGTCCCATACAAGTCGAGAAACAGACCAGAAAAAAAAGGTCCCATAATGTTGAGAACAAACGGTAAAAGGTCCCATACAGTGAGAAAAAAGGACAGTAAGGTTCCATAAAGTGACAACAGATAATAAAGGTTCATACAGTGAGAGCAGACAAATAAAAGGTCCCATAACAGTGGAGAACGGCAAGTTAACGGTCCCATTACAGTGAGAAACAGACACTAAGGTTCCATACGGTGGAGAACAGACAATTCAAGGTCCCATACGGTGGGGAACAGATAATAATGTCCGTACAGTGAGAACAGACATTAAAGGTTCCATAAAGTGACAAAAGACAGTAAGGGCCCTACAATTAAGAACAGAAAGTAAAAGGTTCCATAACAGTTAAAACAGATCAGTAAAGGTACCATGACAGATAAGAAACAAGAAAGTAAAAGGTTCCATACGTGAGAAACAGACAGTAAAGGTCCCATACAGTGAGAACAGACAGTAAAGTCCCATACCGGGTGTGACGAGTAACGACTAAAGGTACCATACATTGAGAACAGGACAAACATAAAGGCTTCCATACGGTGAGAACAGATAATAAAGGTCCAATTCCAGTCAGAGAAAAAGATAATAAATGCCCCCCCCCCTACAGTGAGAACGACAGTAAAGGTTCCAGACATTGACAATAACAGACAGTAAAGTCCCATACAGTGAAGAACAGAAAGAAAGGTTCCATACCGTGAGAACAGAAGTAAAGGTCCCATACAGTGGAACAGCACAGAAAAGGTGACCTAAGGTGAGAACAGGGACCATAAATGGTCCCATCATACAGTGAGAACAGACAGGAAAGGTTCCATACGTGAAACAAGACAATAAAAGGTCCCATACAGTGAGAACAGACTGTAAAGGTCCTAAACAGTGAGAAAACAGACGTTAAATTGAAAAGTTCCCACAGGAGTTACAAGAGGTAACGTTCCATACAGTGAGAACAGACAGCAAAAGGTTCCCTTTACTGTGAGAACAAACGGTAAAGTCCCATACAGTGAGTACAGACAGTAAAGGGCCCATACAGTGAGAACAGACATAAAGGTCCATACAGTGAGAACAGACAGTTAAAGGTCCCCACTCCCCCAGTGGAGACAGGACTGTAAAGGTCCCATACAGTGAGAACAGACAGTGTAAAGGTTCCATACAGGAACACAGACAATAAAGGTCACATACAGTGAGAACAGATCAAGAAAAGTCCATACAGTGAGAACAGACAGTAAAGGCCCAATACAGTGGATAAACTGGCTTATTAAAGGTCCCATTACAGTGAGAAAGATTGAAAGGTCCTAACATTGAGAACAGACGGTAAAAGGTCCCATTACTGTGTGAGAACAGACGGTAAAGTTCCCCATAGGGGACGTACAAATGGTAAGGCCCATCAGTAAGAAACCGACAAGAAAAGGGTCCATACTGTGCAGAACAGACGAAAGTTCCTATACAGTGAGTACAGCGGTAAAGGGTCCCATAGGGTGAGTACAAAACGGTAAAGGTCACTACAGTGAGACAAGACGGAAAAAGGTCCTATACAGGGAGATACAGACCAAGAAAGGTCCCATACAGTGAGAACAGGACAGTAAGGTTCCGCTACAGTTGGTGAAAAAAGACAGTAAAGGTCCCATACAGTGAGAACAGACGGTTAAAGGTCCCATACGTGAGAACAGACGGGTAAAGGGTCCCATACAGTTGGAAAGACGGTAAAGGTCCCATCAGTGAGAACAGACAGTAAAGGTCCCATTACAGTGAGAACAGACGGTAAAGGTCCCTACAGTGAGGAAAAGACAGAAAGGTTCATTACAGGGAGAACAGATGGTTAAAGGTCCCATACAGTGAGAACAGACTGTAAAAGGTTCCCATACAGTGAGAACCACAGATGGTAAAGGTCCCATACAGTGAGAACAGACGTAAAGGTTCCCCCCATACAGTGGGAGAACAAGATGGGAAAGGTCCCACAAAGTGAGAACAGGCAGTCCCATTACGTCTGAGAAAAACAGACGTAAAGGTCGCATACAGTGAGAACAGACGGTAAGGTCCCATACAGTGAGACCAGAGGGTAAAGGTCCCATACAGTGAGAATGAGAACAGATTGGGAAAGGTTCCAATACAGTGAGAACAGGACGGTAAAGGTCCCATACAGTGAGAACAAGACGGAAAGGTCCCCATACCGTGAGAACAGATCGGTAAAGGTCCCAGTACAGGAGAACAGACGGTGGGTTAAAGGGCCCATACAGTCAGAAAAACAGACGGTCAAAGGGTCCCATTTAAAGTTGAGAAACAGACAGTAAAGAGTACCACCATTACAGTGAGAACAGACGTAAAGGGTCCTATACAGTGAGAACAGATGGTAAAGTCCCATTACAGTGAGAACAAATGGTAAAGGTCCCATACAGTGAGAAAACAGACGGTTTAAAGGTTCCCTATTAAGTGAGAACAGACGGTAAAGGTCCCATACAGTGAGAACATAAGTAAAGGTCCCAACAGTTGAGAACAGACAGTAAAAGGTCCATACAGTGAGAACAGACAGTAAGGTCCCATACAGTAGAACAGACAGTCAAACGGTCACCATAGTGAGAACCAGATGGTAAAGGTTTCCCATACAGTGAGAACAGACAGTAAAGGTCCCATACAGTGAAGAACAGACAGTCAAGGTCCCATACAGTGAGAACCAGATTGTAAAGGACCCATACAGTGAGAAAGACAGTAATATCCCATACAGTGCGAAAGACAGTAAAGTCCCATACAGTAAGAACAGACCGTCAGGTCCAATTAAGTTGAGAACAGAACAGTAAGGGACCATACAGTGAGGAACAGACGGTTAAAGGTCCCATTACAGTAAAGAACAGACGGTCAAGGTCCCATACAGTGAGAACAGACAGTGTTAAAAGGTCCCATACAGTGGAGAACAGATGGTAAAGTCCCATTGTCAGTGAGAACAGACAGAAAGGTACCATACAGTGTGAGAACAGACAGTAAGGCCCATTTAAAGTTGAGAACAGCACGGTTAAAGGTCCCATACAGTGAGAACAGACGAAATAAAGGCCCATACAGTGAGAACGACAGTAAAGGTCCCATACAGTAGAAGAACAGGACGGTCAAGGTCCCCTTACAGTGAGAAAAGATGGTAAAAGGTACCATACGTGAGAACAGACAGTAAAGGTCCATACAGTGAAGAACAGACAGAAGGGTCCCCAAGAGTGAGAACAGATGGTAAAGGTCCCATACAGTTAGAACAGACAGTAAATGTCCCATACATTCTCCCTCTCTCTTGCAGTCTCTATCCTTTATCTCTCACACTCTCTCTGCAGTCTCTATCTCTCACACACTCTCCTGCAGTCTCTATCCTTTATCTCTAATACACTCTCTTCTGCAGTCTCTATGCTCTTTCTCTCACAAACTCTCTCTTATCCTAGGCAGTCTTATCCTCAGCTCCCGCACACCACTTTTCTTTCAGCAGTTTCTAGTTGTTATATCTCACACCACGATCTCGCCTCAGTCTCTATCCTCAATTCTCTCAACTCTCTCTCTCTCCTTCAGCCCTCTATCCTCTATTTATCACAATCTCTCGTCCTGCAGGTCTCTATCCTCTATGTCTCACACCCCATTTCTCCGGCAGTATCTATTATTTATCTCTCACACACTCTCTTTCTCCTGCAGTCTCTATCTTCTATCGTTCACATACACTCTCTCTCCTGCAGTCTCTATCCTCTATCTCTTAAAATCTCTCTATCTCTCTCTCCTACAGTCTCTATCCTCTAATTTTCACACACTCTCTCTTTCCTGCAGTCTCTATTCTTTATCTCTCACACACTTTCCTTCGCCTGCAGTCTCTATCCTCTATCTCTCATACACTCTATCTCTTCTACAGTCTCTATCCTCTATTTCTCACACACTCTCTCTTCTACAGTCTCTATCCTCTACTCTGCACACACTACTCTTTTCTACAAGCTTATCCTCTCTCTCTCACACACTCTCTCTTCTACAGTCTCTATCCTCTATCTCTCACACACTCTCTCTTCTACAGTCTCTATCCTCTATTTTTCACACACACTCTCTCTCTTCTACAGTCTCTATCCTCTAATATAACACACTCTCTCTCTTCTACAGTCTCTATCCTCTAATATAACACACTCTCTCTCTTCTACAGTCTCTATCCTCTAATATTACACACTCTCTCTCTTCTACAGTCTCTTTTTACTATCTCTCACATCATCTCTTTCTCTTGCAGTCTCTATCCTCTCTCTCACATTCTCTCTCTACAGCAGTCCCTATCCTTTTTCTTTTACATTCCCTTTCTTCTGCACTCCCTCTTTTTTATTTTATATCTGTCACATTCTCCCTCTCCTTCATTCTCTCTCCTGCAGTCTCTATCATCTATCTCTCAAACACTCTCTCTCTGGTACATACAAGTTTGCCCACAGTGTGACTGGTATATATAATAGGGACCCACAGCTGATGGTACATATAAAGTGCCCACAGCTGGTGACGGTCATATAAAGTGCCCACAGTGTGACTGGTTTACATTAAAGGTTGCCCACAGTGTGGACTGGTGCATTCTAAAATAGTGCCTACAGTGTGACTCGGAAATATAACAGTGCCACTGTGTGAATGGTACATATATTAGTGCCCACAGTGTGACGGGTACATAAATAGTGCCCACAGTGTGACTGGGACATATAAAGTGCCACAGTGTGGACTGGTACATTAAAATGTTTCCCACAGTGGACTGGTACATAAAGTTTGACCACAGTGTGACTCGGTACATATAAGTAGTTACACAAATGTGATGGGACATATAATAGTGCCCACAGGTGAATTGGTACATTAAAATGTTGCCCACAGTGTGATTGGGGGTACATATAATAGTGCCCACCAGTGTGCTTTGAGATATAATTAAGTTTTGGGCTACTGTGTGAACCGGTACATATAATAGTGCCCACAGTGGACTGGTACATTAAAGTGTCCAACAGGTGACTGCGTACATATAATGTGCCCACAGGTGACTTGTAGATATAATAGCTGCCTACTGTGGACTGGTACATATAATAGTGCCCACAGTTGTGACTGGTACATTAAATGTTTCCTTGGCATTAAGTGTGACTGGTACAGCTTAATAGCGTGCCCACAGTGTACTAGTACAGTAAAAGGTTTACCACGTGTGACTGTTTACATAATGTTGGCCCACAGTGTGACTTGTGTACTATATAAATAGTGCCACAGTGTGATGGGTACATATAATAGGTGCCCACCAGTGTGACTGGTTACATATAATGTGCCCACAGTGTGCCACTGCGTACATAAGAATCAGTGCCCACCGTGTGACTGATGCTGGTACATATAATAGTGCCCACAGTTTGACTGGTACATTAAATGTTTCCCACAGTGAGACTGGTACATATAATAGTGCCCACTGTGTGGCTGGTACATATTACCAAAGGGCGCCAGTATGTCAAAAAGGCAACTAAACAGTATATGTCAAAAATAAACAAAACCATATGTATAACATACCCCATGCTGCATAATTATTATTATGGATTTATATAGCACCAGCATCCATAAAATTACATAGTCATACGTTACATACAAGGGTACAAAGTGATGAGTTAATAATATTCCACGTATTGGATAGATAGATAGATAGATAGATAGATAGATAGACAGACAGACAGACAGACAGACAGATAGCTTGATAAAGGTCCTCAACACCAGACTGAAAAGTTGCCACTTGCTGTGTGTATGGATTAATAAACTGATGGATTTTCACAAGACCTGTGAGTGCTCTAATATACTTTGTGTACTGCTATGCATTATGGGATCATAATTGGAAGCACCCAGGCAAGACTGGAAAAAGTCTGGAAGATAGAGTGCACACGATTAGTTTTGATAGATAGATAGATAGATAGACAGAGACAGACAGAGACAGATAGAGATAGATACAGATAGATAGATCATTGCATGGACAGATAGATAGATAGATAGATGATAGATAGATAGAAATATAGGTAGATTGATCTGGATATATTCTGTATATATATAGAGAGATAGGTAGATAGATAGATAATAGATAGATAGATAGATAGATAGATAATAGATAGATAGATAGATAGATAGATATATAGATAGATAGATAGATAGATAGATAATAGATAGATAGATAGATAGATAGATAGATAGATAGATAGATAGATAGATAATAGATAGATAGATAGATAGATAGATAGATAGATAGATAATAGATAGCGAATATCGAATCCGTGAGTAAAATGTCTATTATACCAATATGCGAGTAAATATCGAATATCGAATCCGTGAGTAAAATGTCTATTATATTTTTTCCGCTCTCCTTGGGTTTCATTTCTAAGTTTTCTTGGGAATGTTCTGAGCCCTGCTGAGGTAACACAAGTCTGGGGAGGACCGGAGTTAGTTTACACTCATCCATGATTGGAGAAAGAGAGGACTCATTCAGACTTACACACACTAGGCTGGACCTATTGCCAGAGCCTGTGAAGTCAGTCCCTCTCTCATCCACATGCACATTGAGACTGTACACATTACCAGCTCAATCACAAGAAGAGATTACACATTCAGACTGACTGCTTCTGCATTTAGCACAACATCCAGCTCAGCCATATTGACTTCTTCCACTTTCCCTCTCCATCGCGTGCAGTAGGAAAGTCTTCTACATCCAAGGAATCTTCGCTCTCTCGTGTTCTGCATGGTAAGTTCTTGGGGAATTTTATTTTTAGTTTCTATTACTGCAGCCAACATTCAAAACAACATCTCAAAGGAGAACCAAACCCTTGTTTGCATTTTGCATTTTTTTTAAAAAAAAATCTTTTCCCCACAAAACACGTTGTCATGTCACATTGCCTTATATGACTAATAGTGGGTTTTCCATCACTTTCCCTTTAATCAAAACAAGGATCATCAGTTAAAGGAGAGGACTTGTGTCTTGATATCTGTCACATAAACATACCCACGTAGGACATTTCTTTTAATGTCCTATGAACCGGGGGAGAGTTTTTCTGGACTTTGTTTTAAGAAGATTGGTTTATTTTTCTCGATCTTCTCTTGTCTTGGGTTGTTGTCATATTCTTGAAAGTTCCTTTCTCAGGAGTTACTGGTAACATGTTCACTCGATGGATCGGAATTATTGATATCCAGATGGGATTTTTTATTTATTTCTTTTTAAACTCAAACAGCCCCCCCTTCTTCCCCCACCTCCGCTTCCCATAAAAATGACTGTTTTTAACTATGAGATCAGAGTTTGGGATAAATGTTGATATTTTAAAGCAAAATATATACATAGACGTCTCGATGATGAATGCAACAAATTGCTCAGCTACAGTTTTACATGGATAGATCTTTCATTCTTGGCGTGACATAATGAAATATATACACAAGGCCTTAAGTGCTAAAATAACTGCCCATTATTGTCCGCCCCCCCTATGCTTGTTCTCTGCTCGGCCATTAATTCATTTGGTTGAAGAATTATCGACAAATAGAATAATAAAGCAATGATTAACACCTTCACCTATTGTTTAGACAGAGTTGTGTTGTATTTTTAAGCTTAGACCTAGACTTGCTGTTGACAGACGAGCCTTATTATGTAATAATACGTAATTATGTCACACCTTTCGATAACCAGCTCGTCTCGTAAGGGGCGTATGAAAGAAGATAGGGCACTTATAAGTTTGGCCAAAGCTCCAACACAGGAAGGTCACATTCTGAGTTGGTTTATTAAGAAAACATGCGGATAATTCACTGGGGAGGAAATTTCAGCTTTCTCCTCTTTTTCTGGGCCTCGGTGAGATCTTTAACTAGAAATTCACTGCAGGGGTTGAAAATCTTAACGTCTTACAGATGCATTCGCTGCATAATGTGCTGAGTAGCCCCAACTTTATTTCTCAGCAGAATTAGTTTTTAATCTCCGTTCTTTCTATTGCTGGAAAGGTAAATGGCACATGAGGTGGAATAGAAGCATCAGAAGCAGTTTTGCCAGGTGTTTTTTTCATTTTTGGTAAAACTTGTTCCCATCATTCCATGATAGATTATTTATCTGTCCTTTGTATTGCTAAAATATGGTGACCTTTAACCCCTCTCATTTGTGTTTAATCCATTAAGATCCTTCAGGTTGTAGAGGAACCTAATTGACTCCTATTTGTATCATTGTTATGTAGGGTCAAGAATTGAAAGGTGTTTTTTTTTAAACAAAAAAAAAAACCTGTTAAAATAAAAAATACCTGGGGCAGGGAGGTAGGATTGGTAATTTCTACCTCCCAATATTATTTTTATGAGGATCGGCAGCACAAAGAAAACTGCTTCTGCCAGGCTTCTTGGGTGCTTCACCACTATATTTATTACAGGAAGGCCCAGGTCACTAACCTGGCAGATGGAAACTGTATGTGCAGTAAGGCAGGTGTGTGATGGTACGTATTATAATTTCATCTGCATTAGGCAGGCTAAACTCAGGGGTGAGGACCTAGTGGTTTAGGTCCCAAACCTGGAAGAGAAGTGGAGCAGTGCTTTAATTTCTAAGCTCTAATGAATAAGATGTTATTGCTCTGTAGGACATAAAAAACATGTATCAGCAGAATAATAGCTGAGCAGTTTGCATTGATACCTTGCAGCATTGAATTCTGGGTTCGAATCCACCCCCAGCTACATCTGTAAGGAGTTTGTATGTTCTCCCTGTGCTTGAAGTGTTTGAGATAAAGGGGGAGATTTCATTTCCTATTCCTTACCTGTAGACATGGCCGAAACTGTCAATCCCGAAGATTCGAAAGTCCAAAACTGCAACATACGTTCGGGAATTCGGAGCCCATTTTTGATAATTCTCGTAAATACCCTCGAATGTTTGATAATAAACGAAAATACGATCATTCAAGGTTATTATCGATAATCCTCAAATGTTAGATAATTATAGAAAATAATCTCAATAATTCCCTAAATCCGAATGATCCTTCCGGTTTTTGGAACCAAGGGATACGGGTCAGAGACGGACCCGGATCCCATCTCTATTTACCTGCACTTGTTCTGCCCTCTGTGACCATTAGTAAATTTAGCGGGTGCTGGTTGGTTGCCCCAATTGAAATCCTCGCTAACCTGATTGGGTAGTTTGGGGGTTTTGCACTCATTTAGGGGATAGCCCAATAAAATGATTTCAATATATTGCCCCTCCCCCCCAATGCTTAGGTTGTAAGTTCTTCATAGGCCTAATGGGACTAAATGAAATAACTCTGTGTAGGATGTTTAGCGATATATAGGGAAATAAATATTGATATTTGTTGGATCAGATTCTATATTAAGGGCATAAAGGAGCCAAGGGATGTGGTATCAGGACATACAGATGCAGTTGTTTTGACCACTCAGGCCTAAAGTAGTTGTGGGATTTCCTCCCTTGCCCTGTGGGATTTCCTCCCCTGCCCTGTGGGATTTCCTCCCCTGCCCTGTGGGATTTCCTGTCCTGCCCTGTGAATAGCTGTTGTTGAAGTTTAAAGACCGGGTACACACATGGGCTACAAAGGACAACTTGGAGTGAACCAATGAGCTATCAATTTCAGTCACGGGATCATTCATCTCTGACCAAAGGCCCCTATATTATTGAACACTCCTCCCCATTTAATATGATACAGGTTAACAAGCCCTTTCTCCAGCCTCAAACCCTTTCTGTTGGGATTGTTAGAGTCTGCAAGGAGATATTTTACAAGATCTCCTTGGGTTTTATAACACAGCGTGACCATTTATATAGGTTACATATATCTGTAATCGGCCCTTTCTAAGATCTCCTTATACGTCCAAAGTGCACGGAACCTTCAGGACCTCTGGATTCTTCTTTAGAACTGGTTTTCTATTTTGCTTTTATCTATTTTTAGTAAAGCTTTGGATCTGCCATTCATTTTTTTTAAAAATTCATTAGTACACATTTAAAATAATCCATGATTTACAAATAAATACAAAATATTCTCACAAATGACACAAACGCCAGTTACACAATACACAAATGATGAAGGACCATGGATGCAGTGACAGTTTCTAGCAGAATGATGCCTAACCTTATGATATCTTCTGAACATTAAAGTCTTTCTTGACGCACACATAGTGGCTGTCTATGAAAACCTTTTGCAATGATCTATTTTTAAGCAGCCATGTTGTTAATGCAATGCTGTGTACTTTAGGGGAATGTCCATCCTTAAAACAAACTACCCCTTCTGCTAGAAGTTCTCTTCTGTTCTGGCAAAGGAATCTGCCTCCTCTCTCTGTTCAATGAGCTTTAAATAAACCTAAGCATGTTATAAACTGGGGGTAAGAATACAACTCAATGGGACTCCGGCATACAGTCTTAACGTCTTAAAGGATGTCCACCCCTAACATCGCTTTTAATATTATGCTCCCCATGTCCCCCAGCCCCAAACCGCAGTTTTTTTCAAAAAGCTCCCTAAACTCTTACTTACCTCCCCCGATCATACGCAGCACTGCCGGACCTCTGCTGCGAGAATGCAAGCAGAGGGGGGGGGGACCGGAGCCAATCAGGACGCGGTGCACGGTCATTCATTAGTGCAGCGGAGGGAAAGCGGAGAGGTAATAAGAGTTTGGGAGCTTTTTGAAAAAAAAAAAAAATGGGAGCTTTGTGGAAAAAAAAAAAACATGCGGTTGGGGCTGGGGGACATGGGGGAGCAGAATATAAGGGGGATTACTGCTGGGCGGGGCTAGGAGAACTGGAGGGAGAGGGAGGGAGAGGGAGGGGGAGGGAGGGGGAGGGAGGGGGGAGAAGGGCTGCAGTGCGCCATGGCAAAATATCTACCGGAGGCAAGATAGCAGGCGAGCCCTGCATCCTCTGGTGGTAGTTTGGACTTGGGGGGGGTTACAGGAGAACCTTGGGCTGGGCTTTGTTTGTGACTGCGTCAGACCCGCCGACTTTTGTATGTGGGTCGCAATCTTTCTGTGGTCGGTACGCGTCCAGCTGCTAGTTGTGCCTGTTTCCCTGGTGCTTTTCTCAAAATCGGCAGGCAGGTCCGGCTACACGCCCTCCTCTAATACAATGTATATGTGGGCATTAAAGCCTTGTTTGTGATGCTTAATCCTGACATTCTTGTGGGGTCACAGGTGTATGTGTTGGGATTTATTCATCTGGGCACTGTAGTGTAAACGGTGTCTGGGTGACTACAGTATTGCTGTCCCTCCTTTATATCTCCTGCTAATTTGAGTCCTGAGGGTGGGATTTGTGACTCTGGATAGGTTTTAACTGCGCAGTCTTACTGGGGACGCCAGTGTTTTATACGGTTGTATGATGTTTTATTGTGATGTGTGTATTATATATAGAGTATAGTTCATGCAGAATATCTGGGACAATAACGGTTTTTCTAATGATAACCACAAGTGTGTGATATATTGTTCTAGGTGTGAGAACTCTATTTCCCTACATTATTGGTATTTATAATGATGGACGAAATAGTTAATTTTTCCGAACTCACGGACTTAAATAAACGAAACACTTTGAATTTGGTAACCCTCAAATATAGCCTTTGATTTCGGTAACCCTCGAATATATAGTTTGGTAACCCTCAAATGTAGGCTTCGATTTCGGTAACCCTTGAATGTATTGTTTGTTTGTCGATAACCCTCGAATGCAGTGGTCAATTTCGGGCACCTATGGGCAAACCATAAAATTACTCAAATGCCACCATGAGCACACCAAACAATACTCCAATCACTATGGGACACATAAAATACTCAACATGCGGAACCTAGGGACACATAAAATACTCAAATGCACCTATGGGCACACCATAAAATACTCAAATGCAGACACCTATGGGCACACCATAAAATACTCAAATGCACCTATGGGCACACCATAAAATACTCAAATGCAGGCACCTATGGGCACACCATAAAATACTCAAATGCAGGCACCTATGGGCACACCATAAAATACTCAAATGCAGACACCATGGGCACACCATAAAATACTCAAATGCAGGCACCTATGGGCACACCATAAAATACTAATGCAGGCACCTAGGGCACACCATAAAATACTCAAATGCAGGACACCTATGGGCACACCATAAATAACTCAAATGCACCTATGGGCACAACCATAAAATACTCAAATGCAGACAACCTATGGGCAACACCATAAAATACTCAAATGCAGAACTATGGGCACACCATAAAATACTCAAATGCAGGGACACCTATGGGCCCACACCATAAAATACTTCAAATGCACCTATGGGCACACAATAAAATACTCAAATGCAGACACTACTGGGCACACCATAAAATACTCAAATGCAGGCACCTATGGGCACACCATAAAATACTCAATGCAGACCAACTATGGGCACACCATAAATACTCAAAATGCACCTAGGGCACACCATAAAATACTCAAATGCAGACCTATGGGCAAACCATAAATACTCAAATGCAGGCACCTATGGGCACACATAAAATACTCAAATGCAGGCCACCTATGGGCACCACATAAAATACTCAAATGCAGACACCTATGGGCACACCATAAAAATACTCAAATGCAGACACCACCTATGGGCACACCATAAAATACTCAAATGCAGGCACCTATGGGCACACCATAAAATACTCAAATGCAGGCACCTATGGGCACACCATAAATACTCAAATGCAGGCACTATGGGCACAACAAAAATACTCAAATGCAGGCAACCTATGGGCACACCATAAATACTCAAATGCCGACCACCTATGGGACCACCATAAAATACTCAAATGCAGGCACCTATGGCACACACATAAAATACTCAATGCAGGCACTATGGGCCACACCATAAAATACTCAAATGCGCACCTATGAGCACACCATAAATATTCAAATGCAGGCACCTATGGGCACACCATAAAATACTCCAAATGAGACACCTATGAGCACACCACAATAAAAACTCAAATGCAGACACCTATGAGACACCATAAAAATACTCAAATGCAGACAACCAATGGGGCACACCATAAATACTCAAATGCAGGCACCTATGAGCACACCATAAAATACTCAATTGCAGAACCTATGAGCAAACATAAAATACTCAAAATGCAGGAACACTATGGGCACACCATAAAAACTCAAATGCACACAGGCACAGGGCACACCATAAAAATACTCAAATGCAGGGGACCTATGGGCACACCATAAAATACTCAAATGCAGACACCTAGTGGCACACATAAAATACTCAAATGCAGACACCTATGAGCACCCCACATCACACACTAAAATAACTCAAATTGCGACACCATTAGCCACACCATAAAATACTCAAATGCAGCACACCTATGGGCACACACATAAATACTCAAATGCAGGCACCTATGAGCACACCATAAAATACTCAAATGCAGGCACCTATGGGCAAACACCATAAAATACATCAAATGCAGGGGCACCTATGAGCACACCATAAATACTCAAATGCAGGCACCTATGGGCACATCATAAAAATCTCAAATGCAGACACCTATGGGCAAACATTAAAATACTCAAATGCAGACACTATGGGCACATCATAAAATACTCAAATGCAGACACCTATGGGCACATCATAAAATACTCAAATGCAGACACCTATGGGCACACCATAAAATACTCAAATGCAGACACCTATGGGCACACCATAAAATACTCAAATGCAGGCACCTATGGGCACACCATAAAATACTCAAATGCAGACACCTATGGCACACCATAAATACTCAAATGCAGGGGAACTATGGGCACACCATAAAAATACTCAAATGCAGACAACCTATGGGCACACCATAAAATACCAAATGCAGACCATATGGGCACACCATAAAAATACTCAAATGCAGGCACTATGGGCACACCATAAAATACTCAAATGCAGACACCTATGGGCACACCATAAAATACTCAAATGCAGACACCTATGGCACACCATAAAATACTCAAATGCAGGCACTTATGGGCACACCATAAAATACTCAAATGCAGACACCTATGGGCACACCATAAAATACTCAAATGCAGACACCTATGGGCACACCATAAAATACTCAAATGTAGGCACCTATGGGCCACCCATAAATACTCAAATGCAGACCACCTATGGGCACACCATAAATACTCAATTCAGGCACCTAGGGCACACCATAAAATCGGCCATATCAGTAGGGATATTTCCAACTGATTTTCTCAAACGCAGGCATTCGATCACCAAATTGCATTTGAGTATTTTATGGTGTGCCCATAGGTGCATTTGAGTATTATCTTGTGGCCTTGTTATTATTTTACTATGCGGTAGGTATATACTGTACCTACAGGGTTTAGTATTGTTGCATACCAATGCTGCACTTTTATAAATATATCTCTTTATTTTGAGAAAACAAGTCAGTGGTATTTGCTTGACTTCATTTGGCAAAGACTTGGTTTTGATTGTTAAAGACAACACATTATCTGGGAGATGTAATAAAAGTTATTATTGCTAAAAATGGTGCTAATTTTGCCCCAACCAATCAGATATTATTTAACATTTGAAAGCTAACATCTGATTCGTTGGTGCAAAAATGTTATTGAATAACCTTGTTAATATCTTACATCAAGATCTCCTCACTATTACCTAAACTCGAATGAGCAAAATTTTGGAAGTTCAAAGGACCCTCATTGTACAATAGACATTTTGGATTTGTATCTGCAGTCAGACCTACAGTAGATAAAACACCTTGGAGGAGAAATGGATAACATTGATATTTCCATGATTTAAAGGGAAAACCTTGTCCTTTCTATAAGTTGGGTTAGTTTGCACGTTCCTGCTAATGTGATATATGGTATTGGCATTGGTTATTTTGCTCACAGAGAATCTTTACTTGGCCATCTTTATTTTGTTATATTTTGAAGCCGTTATCGTGCTGCATAGTAGAGAACCAGCTAAATGAATTTGACCTCCAGTGTTGATATGGTTGTAAAGATTAGTGGAATGTCTATGTCTAAACAAATGTGGGGCTACCACACTGTTATTCCCGTCCTAAAGACATGGCAGCCCTTTTACAAAGGGTTTGGTTGACTTTAAGAAGGTAATTATGGTGGCCAAACAGGTTGAATAAGTCAAACACATGCTTGCTGTCTGCGGTGTGACTATAGCCCCGGCAGGCCCTGCATCAGCAGGGGGTGGGTGAGTAAGCGGGCCCACCGTCCTACATGGCAGGTACCGCAGTCAGCTGTTTTTAAACAGCAGATCCGGGTCTGTTAATAAAGGTGCCCACAATTAGCTGTTTCATAATACTGCCGATCTAGTACCTTTATTTACATATGCGAGATCAGTTGTTTAAAAAAAGCTGATTCCACTACTTGGTCTGCCGCTGGGGAGGGAGAGTGTGTGTCAGGGGCCTGCCACAAAACTTGCAGGGGGGCCAGACCCCTTCCGTTTCACAAGTGCTTGCTGCTTTCTTAACTTGACTTTTTAAGACTAATGAATAGCTGGCATTTCAGAGGTTTCAAACATAATTTACAAGCACGGCAATTGTACTGGAGCAAAGTGCTTGTGACTCTGGGTAACTCCTCTTATGGTCTCTTCAACCATTGATATACTCAACATCTGGTCTATTTCTGTAGATATTGTACTCAACATTTATGTGAAAATAAAGAAACCAAGCCTAAATAGAGGTGGGGGGGTTCGACACCAACTGTCTGCCATGTACAATGCTGTTTTGACACCTTACTTTGGACGTTCCTATAACACCTCTTAGCCACTATCCAATCACGCCCTTAACACCTGGCTGTGATATGCTAATTGGGATTTTCCAGGGTACATAATTGCCACAGATCCTTGTACAAGTCATTCTGAATTGAGAGATCCAGTTGGATGACTAGCGAAATGTCTTCAAGAACTAAACTTCAAGTCCAGTTGATCTAATTGAATACAACAGATATATATCTCACAGAACTGTATATGACGGAATTGTATCTCACAGAACTATATCTCACAGAACTGTATATGACGGATTTGGCAACTCAACAGCATTCGTATATGATAGAAGTATCTCACGGAACTAATCTTACAGAACTGTATATGACAGAATTGTATCTCACAGAACTGTATATGACGGATTTGTATCTCACAGAACTGTATATGACGGATTTGTATCTCACAGAACTGTATATGATGGAATTGTATGTCACAAAACTTTATCTCACAAAACTGTATATGACAGAATTGTATCTCATGGAACTATATCTTACAGAATTGTATCTCACAGAACTATATCTCACAGAACTGTATATGACGGATTTGTATCTCAAAGAACTGTATATGATGGAATTGTATCTCACAGAACTTTATCTCACAGAACTGTATATAACAGAATTGTATCTCACAGAACTGTATATGATGGAATTGTATCTCACAGAACTGTATATGATGGAATTGTATCTCACAGACCTTTATCTCACAGACTGTATATGATGAATTGTATCTCACAGAACTTTATCTCACAGAACTGTATATGACAGATTTGTATCTCACAGAACTGTATATGATGGAATTGTATCTCACAGAACTTTATCTCACAGAACTGTATATGACAGATTTGTATCTCACAGAACTGTATATGATGGAATTGTATCTCACAGAACTGTATATGATGGAATTGTATCTCTCACAGAACTTTACTCACACCTGTATATGACAGATTTGTATCTCACAGAACTGTATATGATGGAATTGTATCTCACAGAACTGTATATGATGGAATTGTATCTCACAGAACTGTATATGACAGATTTGTATCTCACAGAACAGTATATGACGGAATTGTATCTCACACAACTTTATGTGACGGAATTGTATCTCACAGAACTATATGAGATCTGTATATGACAGAACTGTATCTTTCTTAAACTTGTCACAACTCATCTGTGGCTCATGTTGTTGGTTACTAAATGTGGTTAATATTCCAATTACAAAATGAAGTTTAATCAGTACAACACATTAACTTTAGGCAAGACAAATCCTGTCTCTTTAATCGACAAATAATCAGGGAGATTCAATAAAAGTTCTTATCGTTAAAAATGGTGCTAATTTTACTCCAACCAATCAGATCTCATTTAACATTTGAAAGCTAACATCCGATTGGTTGGGGCAAAATTCGCACCATTTGTAATGATAAGCAGGCTCATTTACCCAGAGCTGCGATTCAATATCGTGTTAGCGAACCGTTTAGAGCGACTTTAACTCCATAAATTTGTTCAGCGGCTCTGGATAAATCGACCCCAAGGAATTTTATAGGATAACCCTGAATAAGTATAATAATTGTGCTATTAACGGTGATCCTATGATAATTCTTTAACATTAGCTATTCTAACCATGTAGTTGGCTTACAGTGCTGCTTTATAGAAAATAGTTACTTTTATCTGAATTAACCATTTACTTGGGTATCTGACAAAAGAAACAACAATTGGCCTGGCAGGTTTCATTCAAAATATCTGTGTTTTGCGCTTTGGTTATTCTGTGGTTGCAGCAAGCCCTTTCAACCACACGAGATTACTTGCTGGTATTTTTAGGAGAATGCGGTAAGATCCCTTCCCATTATTTTATATTATCATTGTCATTCTCTATGTTGTACTTGAATAGAGATGTGCAGATTTATACATGAATACAGATCTACATTGATACAAATGAAGATTAAAGTTTCCGGTTATCTTAGAGGGGCCCAGAACCAGCAACCATAGAAGATAAAATTGGATACCCAGACTTTGCTGGAAGGGGCTCACTTTATGATCTTCTTATAAGAACTACACCCCACCAAGTCAAAACTATAGTTGACATATCCCATTTGATCCCTTCCCATTGTTCACGTATCCCATTCGATCCCTTCCCATAGTTGACATTTCCCATTCGATCCCTCTTCCCATTGTTCACGTATCCCATTCGATCCCTTCCCACTAGTTGACATATCCCATTTGATCCCTTCCCATATTATGTATCCCATTCGATCCCTTCCCATAGTTAATGTATCCCATTTGATCCCTTCCCATAGTTAATGTATCCCATTTGATCCCTCCCATAGTTGACGTATCCCATTCAATCCCTTCCCTAGTTGACAATCCCATTCGATCCCTCCATAGTTGACATATCCCATTTGATCCATTCCTATGGTTGACATATCCCATTCGATCTCATCCCATAGTTAATGTATCCTATTTGGGGAGGGGATTTGGTTGAGTGAGCGGAGTGGGGATTTGAGAAAGAATGAACTGCTTCATTTGCGCTGCCCCTTGTGCTGCCCAGCCTTGCTTGCTTTCCATTTGCCTATTGCACTTTTCTTTTTGCCGCCTACATATCCCATTCGATCCCTTCCCATGGTTGACATATCCCATTCGATCCCTTCCCATGGTTGAAGTATTCCATTCGATCCCTTCCCATGGTTGAAGTATCCCATTTTAACCCTTCTCGATAGTTGTCTCATTTTCAACCTTTCTTATATTTGAGGCATGCCATTTCCTTTAATCGACACATCACCTTTTAAAGGGCATGTTCACACCTTGCACTAAAATTGAATGTGTTATAGGGCACCCCTCAGAACCCCAGTTCCATCTTACTTACAATGTTTAATGGTGCACCCAGACTGAGAAATTAAACGTACAAATCCACAATCCACTTCTGTGGCTCCCATCTACTTCCTGGTAAAGACCTTCAGTCACAGCTGACGGCCATTACTGAACGAGCCTCCACTGCTGCTGCTCGTGAACGTAAAGAGCACGTTGCAGCAGCAGATAAGGTGGACCAATTAGCGGTGGATCGTAGTTGTGTGTATCTGTGTGTCTATGAGCCAAAAATGTCTGCTAACGTGTTAAAGCGTCCACAAATTCCTTAGCAATAGCACACTTCTGCCATGTGTCCTGCATTTATGAACCAAATTTCATGTCTCTAGATGGAATACGGTGGGAGGAGATACAGTCCAGAAAATGGGTGGAATAATGTTGAAGAAGAAAAAATAGAAGGAGCAGTAAATTAATTTTACCCACCTGCCCTTACTCTTCTTCTCCCTCCCATTAGAAGTATCCATGGTGGGGACCTAAACTGCTAAGCCCACATCCATGGGTACTTTCTCAATCAGCTGCTTAACTTAAGTCAACCTCACTGCTCTGGTCCACTTCCTTCTTCATCCTTCAGTCCTCATTGTGACCAATGAGAATACGTACTATGTGCTTTTTGAACAGTGTGGTTATTGCATTTTCCTATATAACTATGAACATATTGTGCTGTCTGATTGGCAGATAGTTGATAGTAATCTGAAAAAAGAAAGCAACCAAGTGCAAAGGGGAAAATGTGTGCAAGAAGGAATGTGTGTGTTAGTGTGTCTGTCTGTGTGAGGGTCGGTGTATGCGAGTTGTGCAGGAGAGAATTGTGAGGAAATACGTGTGTGTGTAAGAAGAGGCATAGGGAGAAATCAATGGCAATAAAGTAAAGGTGATCCTCTGCACTCGTCCACACGTGGGTGCCCACTCCTCCAGATAGTCCAACCCTTAATGGACATATATCAACCGGAAACAGCAGAAAAGCGAGGGTCGCACTCCAAAGTAAATAAATTGAATTTATTATTGACCACACATATATCACAACGTTTCGGGGGGAAACATGCCCCCTTCCTGAGGTGATCAATGGCACCCCAGTAAAATTTAGAGCCCCCTGAAATGTCAGATAAACACAGATTAATAGATAGATAGATCAATTGATAATGATAGATGGTGATAGGTAGAGACGACCGACAGGAATTAGATAGATAGATAGATAGACCAGACAGAATAATAAAATAGAACAGACAAGATAGAATTAGGTAAATATATAAAGACCGGACAGACAGACATACAGACAGACAGAAAGCAACAGACAACTAAAGCGACAAATCATAACAGCCAGGACGGCTACAGACAGCATAATATAATAGACTAGTAGATCAGCTAGATATATAGATAATCAGATGCTAAAAGATAGGATAGATCGAGACTAGAATAAGATCGATTATAGCTCAGTAGATAGATAGGGAGCTAGATATATGAATATATCACAAGAAACCTAGACGGGCTAGATAGATAGATTCATATCGATAGATAGCTATATAGCTAGATAGATACGATAATAGATAGGATGCAGGGTAGGAATAGAATAGAATACGATCAGGATAAAAGACTAGTCATATCACAATAGAGTAGATGGGTGTGCACTCTACCTTTCCCGCGAGTATAGTGGCCCAATGGGTGGCTGCTGTATATTCCTGAGTGATAACCAACCGATTGTAATAAAGAATGGACAGAGCCACAGTCAGCATGACTATGTGAAAAAAAATTGTTTGCAAACAAGAAGCAAAAAAAAAAAACTTTGGAAAAGAAAGTTTATTTACCTGTGCCAACGAACAAAACTAGCGACGTTGTCGGTCCTTTCTTAGACCTTCTCAACTGCAACAAGTGTCTAATAAAGCAATGACCGAAACGTTGCGAGAATATTACTGTTCTTTGCGACATGGGAGAGCCGATAAAAGTTTGAAAGGAAATTTTTCACAGTCCTGTGAGAGTTCATCTGACATCTATGATTACGGATTTTAAATAAATAATGCTAGTAAGATCTGATATTATGAATAGTAATGTTTGGCACTGGGGGCATCTTCAATGGAGATTCAACAATGCAATTTCAGAGAGCCCAGGTGCTGTGCTAGACTGATAATACCGGAACCAGGATATAATTGTGGGCAGTTAATTAAATAAAAGTAGTAATAAATAGTTAAGATCCAGATGAATCTGTGATAATAGATATGATATATGTAGAATAGATAGATCTATAGAAAATAGATAAGCAATACAGATAGTCGATAGATAGATAGATAAAGATAATAGATAGACGTAGAATAGATGTCGATAGATGAAGAGATAGTATAGCTAGAGTAACAATAGAGATCGATGTATGAGATAGACGAACGGATACAGCTAGAATATGATAGATGAATAGATAGAGTATATATCGTAGATAGATAGGTTGATCGATAGAATAGATAGATAGATCGACTAGATAGATAAAAGATAGATAGCGATAGATCGTTAATAGCGGCAAAGTGACGACATAGGCAGACAGACAGATAGAAGTGTTAGAACAGATAGATAGATAGATAGGATAGATAGATCGTAAGAAAATCGTAGAAAAGTCTAGTAGAATATAAGTATAGATAAGTGACCGAGCAGGGAGCAGATAGCTAGGATACAGACAGACGAGACAGACAGATAGAAGCATTATAGAGAAATAGAAGATAGATAGATAAGATCAGCTAGAGTGAGTCGATAGACAGCTTCATAGAGGGTATAGATATCTCAAGATGAGCATACTCAGATCGATACCAGAAACATTAATCTAAGCAACCGATCGATCGGCTGTCAATATGAGAACAGGCTAGAACTAAAAGGTCGACATGTATAAATATCGTCAGATGAGATGTAGCACTGAAAAAAATAATACAGAAGAGAGTATTGAATAGATAACAGATAGATAGATAGAAAAATATATATTATCGATTTGCCCCCATGAGAGCAACAACTTACAACCATACTATATGGCCTGCATAATAGAAGAGAACAAATTCACGGGGGACAAACGAGCCTGTCCTCATAGTGGCCTCCTTGTGACTTAGCTGGTAGAAGTATTTAGCGTGGCATGGTAGAAATCGTGGGTAGCAAACCCTGAAACACCCCACGTTGATTAACGAAATCTGCAGTGGCCTATTTGCTGAATTACCCATAGCTGGTAATATTCTCAAATTGCAAAAGCATGAGAACGGGGGATAAGAGCCAGTTGCCAACGCAGGAGCGTTAGAGGATACGTGACCTTTAAGTAGTTGTTCTAAACTGAATGTTGACCCCGGGAACGTACCGGGGCCATATATTCTTTTTGATGACGGGGGAACCAAACGTAGCAGGTGGTCTTAATAGGGAATGGAGAAAAAAATTCTCAGCAAAGCCTATGGCAAGGGGATTTAAGCTTGTTCGAAATCCAGTGGGGGGGGAAAAAAAAAACAAAAACAAAAGTCACACCAAAAATAGCTGTCAATGGGCGGCAGTGTACACGCAAGCAGTTTAAAAAACAATCTTCTAGACATCTTAGTGTTACAAAGGGGGGGGTCAGATAATCATTCATGTTGGAGATCTCATTGAGGTTGTCTAGAACCTGTAACAATCTCAGACAATTTCAGTAAGGAAATGACCAATTGCTTTTAAAACAAATGGACCACAAATTATGTTGCATTTTCCTGATATTCCAGACCAACGTCGGTCTGTGAAAATCCCCCATAATAGAACCCAATTCAGTTGTACCCGCCAGATAACCCAATTCATTTAACCCCCAGATAACCCCAATTCACGGTTGTACCCGCCAGATAACCCAATTCATTTTACCCCCGAATACACCCAATTCGCATAATGTAACCCCCAGATACCCAATTCAATGTAATCGGGGTCCCCCGAAATCCAATTCATGTATCTCCCAGATAATCCCATTCCAAAATTGTACTACAACCCCCCCACCCCGCAATCCGCAATTCATTGTATCCCACCGATAATCCCATTACCATTGTATCCCCCGATATCCCAATTGATTGTATCCCCCAGATAAACCCAATTAAACAATTGTAGTCAAAACCCCCAGATAATCCCAATTCTGTATCCCCCATAAAACATCCCATTCATTGTATCAAAAGGCCCCCAATAGATCCCAATGTCTTGTTAAATCCCCCAGAAAATAGGCTCCCAATTGATTGGTATCCCCCAGATAAACAACCAATGACCTTTTATCGTCCAGGGGATAAGGTCAACCAATTCATTGTAATCAACCCCAATAATCCATTGAGTTGTAATGGCCACCCCGATATGGGCCGCAATATAGATTTGGGAAATATCTCCCAGTAATCCCAATTTCCATTTATCACGTCGCCCCAGATAATCCAATTGATTTTAATGCCGGGCCGCAGGATAATCCCAATTGATTGTATGCGAACTCCCCGGAGCAATCCCAATTCATTGTATCCCCAGCTAATCCCAATTGATTGTAAATCCCCCAGATAAACGCCAATTCATTTTATCTCCCCATAATCCCATTCATTGTATCCACCCAGATAATCCAATTTCTTGTATCCCCAATAAACCCAATCAGTGTGTCGCCAGATAAACCCATTCATTGTACATCGACCAATAATAAGACCCAATTCATTGTAATCCCCCAGAATAACCCAATTCATGTGATACCGCGGATGAGAGGCACGATTCATTGTTCCCAAGGATCAACCCAATTCATTGTGCCCCCGATAAACCCAATTCATTGTAGTCCCGGCCAAGATAAAGCCCAATTCATTGTAGCCCCAGATAAACCCAATTCATTGTCTCCCCAGATAAGACCCAATTCATTGTACACCCAGATAAACACAATTCTTGTATCCCCAATAAACCTAATTCAATTGTATCCCCCAGATAACCCAATTCTTGTACCCCAGGATAAACCACATTCTTGTATCCCCGGATAACCCAGTTCAATTGTATCCCCCGATAAACCCAATTCATTGTATCCCCAGAGATAAACCCAACTTCATTGTAATCCCAGATAAACCCAATTCATTTTTACACACACCCAGATAAACCCAATTCATTGTTACCCCCAGATAAATCCAATTCATTTATCTCCCAGAAAATCCCATTATGTATCTCCCAAAGATAACCCAATTCATTGTATCCCCCAGATAACCCAATTCATTGTATCCCCCTGAAAAAAACCAATTCATTGTACCCCCTGATAAACCAATCTTATTGTCTCCCCCTGATAACCCAATTCATTGTATCCCCCTGATAAAAACCCAATTTAGTGTCAATCCCCACTGATAAACCTAATCATGGTCAGAGGACGTGGATATCCCTTAAGACTTTGAAGAAAAGAAGTTTAGTCTTCAAGTTGGAAAGGGTGTTTACAACTGTGCAGCAACGGTAAGCTGATGAACTGTCCTTCCCGTTGACTTGTTATGAGCAGGGTTCATTGGTCAGTTAATAAAAGCTGGATGAGTTTTTCTGCAAACAAGGAATGTTTACAAGTTACTGGTATTGATCATAAGTAAGTCTGAGGACAGGGTTTTGTCACTGTGAGAACGGTAAAGCTATGGAAACTTCTTCCAGTGAGTTGTTTATGGCAGTTTTCATTGGTCAGTTTTAATAAAAAGCTGGATGAGTTTTCTTCCTGCAAAACGGAATGGTTACAAGTTACTGGTAGTGAATACATAAAGGTAGAAGTTGATCCAGTGATATTTCAGATGCCACCTTGGAGTCAGGAAGGATTTTTTTCCCCCTTATAATTCTGATTTTTTTTTTGCTTCCTCTGGATGAAACAGTTAGGGTTAGACAAAGGGACCTAATTCTTAGTCAGAAAATGTGGGTATGCTGAGTTTGTTTGACTGGATGGACGCATGTCTTTATTCACTTTCCAAATACTATACTAATTCAATAGACACGCAATGGACCCGTGCTTGACTTGACAATTTACATAATGTTTGACCATCACTTGACCCAGATCCAACATGAATGTAGAATCAGCGTAACGTGTTCTTACCTTCTGATGTTACCTCCATGTTATTTCTCTTGATTCCTAGTTTTTGATAAGATACGTCCCAGTATTGACACAAACCTGTTTCTCTCTGAACTGTCAGTTTGAAAAATCCATGGATCTGATGGAATCTTTTGGAAATTCTGAAGTCCAAAACTTATCGAAATTCGACAATTTTCGGAAATCACATTAAAAATTCTAAAATGTGCATTGAAATGTGAAAATCCAGCATTTTGAAAAATAAAACAATCGAGATCGAATCGTGATCCAGAAATCCTGGTTCATATTGGAGTTTTCGAACTTTCAGAATTGTTGATGGCAAACCACTGGCTTCCCTACTTTAACGATTGACGTCACCGCCCACAATTTGGCCACAAATTGATTGTCAGTTGTCATCAAACTCACAGTAACTTCAGAAGGTAGAAACCAGTGTGTGCAACACCACCAGATGTACACTCTTTACGAGAAAGTATGAGAGAGAAAAGAAATACGATAGTAAATTGTACAGAGTATGTACCATGACTGAGTTTGCCTCATAGAAGCAAAAGTTGTGTTTGTTGAATCTTAGGGGAAGCCGTGAATTCCGACAATGTGATATTCAATCAACTGATCCTCCCGGGACTAGGTGCTCACATACGAATGAAAGAAAGTTCCACATTTTAGTACGAGTGAGCATTTCAGACCAGAGAAGGGGAGGATATTATGTCGTTAAATTCTTCTCCAGCTTGAGTTTTTCATCTTGCTGAAGAAAGGTTTCACATAACATGTCAAATGATGTTTTAGAGTTCTCCAGCAAGTTTAGGTCTCCAATACTGCAATTAACTATTCCATAAAGCCTCTATTTAGGCAGTAAAAACTAATTTTTTTAGATTTCCTGCCCCATCTTCTGTCTGGCTGATTGCTACCCAGTTTGCACAGTGACGGAACCTGTCATGACACATTAGCGAGGGTGAGCATTCTACACAAACATATGTTAACTTTTGCTTGTGAAACTACTCGCCCTCAGTGGGCTCATTTTTAATTTTAAACCTCTTCCTTTGGATTTCTTAAAATATTTTTCTTTTCATTTCAAACCGTTCAGTTGCTACTTGCTTATGTTTGTGTGTGGTGCCTATATTCTATGTGGTGAAATACATCTACCCCCAGTAACCACATTCCAATGATTTTTTAGAGTTGCGCCTAATACAGATATTATTCTACATTAGGCTTTCGTTCACACTACAAAATGGAGACGCACCGCAAATATCGCACTGTTTGTTAACCTCGCGTGGGGGGTTGCCTTCTTTTGGTGCATTTTTAGTTTTGATTTATTTGCATTGGAGATTTTTATCCTTACGAAAGGGAGGGCGGGTGCATGGTATTTTATTCCTTTGGGACGAGTGCCTAGTAGTGAAGTCCGCAGAGTAACCTCCGCGGTTCCAGGACTTGCGGGACTTACGGTAACTGAAGTTCTTATGCTCCTCTCGGAAAGGAAAAACCCGGCTGAAGGTTTTCCGAACCATGGAAGTTTTTTCTCAGATTTTTGTAGATAAATAGTTTGTTAAATTTCAGCTGACTTGAGAGAAACCCCATTGAATACGTGGTCTTTTCCCTGAGCCAGCTACAGTAAGTTCCATATTGCTATTTATCGTAACATTCGATCAACACTTATATATTGGTTTTATTTGGATAGCTCTCTTCCTGAATGGGTAAATCACACTTCTCATACTGGTGTTAGGTAACCTACCCCCACCAAAGAACCCCTCGTGCTCATCTTCAATGCGCACCGCTCAGCCCAGAGCTCCACACTGGTTACCGTCGCATGCAGCGATACTGCTCAAACCACATCGCTGTATAGAAATTCCTCCTTATTCGAGTATTTACAGCAAACTCCTCAAAAACTGCCGGTCACAGATAAAAGCGTCACGTTTTGTAGTGTGCATGGTACCAATTCAAGAAGGGGTTCTCAATGAATTAGAAGAGAGTCCCATAGGTGTCCTCTTCAGTTATAATAAAAGGGGAGCATGGGACTTTTAATACCACCTTCTCGCGGAAGTCAAGAGATCATCGGAGACTATTTTTAGATCTCTTGGTGGTTTGTTCCGCGCGCATTTCCACTATTTACCTGTTCCTCCATCTCATTTACCCATCTGTAATCAAACCGCTAACCATACTAACGTGTCCATCTCAGACTTATTTGCGTCCACGGTCATAGGATTGATTGTGTCTCTGACTCACCTGACCACTCTCCCTACTAGTCCCTCAGCGTTCACAGCTAATCTGCCTGGAATCAATTGTATTAAAAGCTGAGCTGTTAATCCATGAATGAAGCCCTACCATAGAATCCTACATAGCACTCCTTCAGTGCCTGTTTGTATGTGAGGAGACCAACAGCAGCTGCACCAATGTATGCCCACCAGAAGCGACCAATTCCTCAGGTCAGGACTCACCGTGTACTGCACCTTAAAGGAAAAGGGCATACCTTTAAAGAATTGTAATCTCGATTCTTTGCAAAGACACTGACTGTTTCAAAAGGGTGTCACAAGGAGGCATTTATGGTAAAAAAATAAATACCCACCAAAACCGTGAATGAGGGGGGGGTGGGGGGGGTTCGACCCAACTGGTACATGTACATGCTGTTCGACACCTTACCCTGGGCAGTTGTCCTAAAACAACACCCTTAGCCTCATGCATCCACACCTTGCAAGGTAAATAACGTAGAGGGGTTACAGTCCCTAACACCCACTGGCCTGTGATATATGGCTGAATGGGATGTTCCATGGTACTATTTGCCACAAGATGCCTGTACAGAATCATTTCTGATTGAGAGAAGCCAGTCGGATGACTGCTGAAACAAACTTGCAAGAACTAAACTCAAGTCCCAGTTGATCTAATTGAATACCCAGTATACGATTCAGAGAGGCGCAGTTCATTAGAAACCTTCAACATGAAATATCTGCTAGAGTGTTTACATTCCACTATTAATGTCCCAGATCCTCATCAGAAGCCATATTATAGTCTATAACACGCGCTGAAGATCCTATTTGTAATATGTGGATAACTAAGCAGTCCCATTTTCATACGACAATTATAGACTCACCTCCCTCTCATCCCTCTTCACCCGATATAAACAGTCACACTCAGGATGAGGAGCTAAACCACTACGTCCTCACCCCTGGGCCACTTACCCGATGCTCGTTACAACTTACATGAAATTTGCCCTCGCCATTATACGGCTCCACTCGTCCACCCCTTGTGCGCGTTCGTCATTGCTACATCGTACTCCGCAGAAGTGTCTTCTCCCATTGCGCTGCAATGCTAACTGGCAGGGCCAAGCGCGACAGGGACAACTTACATGCAAGTATAACAGGTAATCAATGAAGACTAGTGTTTAGCTCCACACCCTGGGTGCTATTCAGGATGGAGAGCAGGGAGAGTAGTAAGAATTGTCCTTTCTAATTATAAAGCAGACAATAAACAACTTTCAACACGCTCTTCATCCTTATACCCGCCCACCGTCATTAACATTCTATAGCTTATTATATTGAACATCGTTATCTGCGATTCTGTCATGACTACTGCCCCACAGCACCACCTATTTCTGAGTTTTGTCCTCGTGCATATTGGTTTTCTATCCTAATGGATCTAGTCCACCACAGGTGTTATCAATTTGTTTAGTTTCTTCTGAATAACAGTGAATTCCTTTTGTTTGGCGATTGTTTTGTTTTTTTTATTACCTTTTCAGAAATTTTGCGTCTTCTTTCGTCTCCTTCATCTATTCTATATAATCTAATTAGGGAGGAACAAGGTTACGGGTTGATAGTTTATGTATGTCCCTTCCTCTAAAAACCCTTTTTCTTTATGTCCCTAACAGAGATGTCCGAACATCCGAAAATCCTGTCCACTCGAGGATCCGCGAGTGGACCCATTAAAATCAAAAATAAGGATGAAAATCCTCGTATTTTTGTAAAAATTTTCGAAAATACGAGAAATCCGCTGGCCTTCGGAAGGTCGGATGTGTTGAAAATCCTGAAAACTAATCTGCGCAGGATAACTTTCCGCGGGCAGATCCGGTTTCGGGAACAACAACGTAGTCAGGTAGGACGTCAATCCCATGTGGTTACTTTTCTATTAGGAGCTGTTACTCTAATTAACACATGCTTCTTCTAACGCTCCTATCCTGGATAATTGCCCGGACTCTCTTAAAACCCTGCAAGTGGTCTGTTAGTGCCCAACGTCTGATCAGTGCCATTATTATTATTATTGTGGATTTAATAGTGGCTAGCGCTTTACAATGACAATGTATACATTCCACAGAGGGGAGCATCCCTGCCCCGAAGACTTTACAATCTAAGCACATTTATTGAACACATACAACCTATCACATTATGTCTTTATGAATTGTGGGGAACACGGAGAGCCCGGAGGAACCCCGCAAGCAGGGAGAACAAACTGCTATGACCTCATGAGAGGGGGATCCCTCAAAACTGGTCAACTAAAATAACACTGTTTTGTCCATAAACGTTCAACAGTGGCTCTACTTTCTACTACATATATTGGACTAATACGGCAGAACAAATTTTTTAACAAACTCCTTGCAATTGGCCGGGTGATTTGAACTCCCCGACTCATGTCTGCAAGGTTCAGCTGCTAACCACGTAGCCCCGTACTAATCAATCTTATAAGAATGGGACAGGTGTAGAATATGACCTTTAAATTTATTACCATTGGTTCTAATATCCTAGTGAACCAAATTGAAAGGACTGGATAACAAACGCTGTTAACGTTATAAAATGATGCCGCGGATTGTGTGTTTGCCTGTTTAATCTTATCAATCTTGTAGTAAACCAAAAGTTTCATAAGCTTTTATCGTTTACTAAACATTTCTGCCGGCAGTGCAATTAAAGAATCATGTTCTTTTAAATAGCAGGGCTGTTTGCTGATTCAATAACAGATACACATGGAGATAACATAGGGAAAAAATGGAATACATGATGCAGCATATGGAAATCTAACAAGAAAACTCAGAAACAAAAAAACTTTTACGTTATCGCATCAGTGACGAAAACGTTTGTGGGATTAAAATGGGCTTCTTAAAGGGAAACAAATAGTTGCCCAACCACGTCCTCTATAACAGGCGCACAATGCATGTCAATAACCAACTACGATATCATGTATTTGTGGCGCCTTATAATATACAAGTCCAAAAAAGAACTAAGGGGCAAAAATGATTAAAGGCTATTGTCCACCCTGAAAAAATATTTTTTTAATATAGTGGTCCCCCCGGGCTCCCTCCCAGTCCCCAACCGCTATAATTTTTTTTTTAAACCCCCCAAACTCTAACTTAACTCACCCCCCCGCCGGCGCTCACTTACTCCCTCGCTGCAGATCTATGCCTCGGGTAGGGGGCGGGAACCAGCGGCACTCACCGACGTCCTGCTGATCTGCTGCGGAATGCAGCGGCTTACAACCCAGCGCTCTCCTGACCATGCAAACGACGCGCTGCCGCAAGCTCAGTTCGCCGGAGGAAAAGATAGAGGTTAATAAGAGTTTGGGAGCTTTTCTAAAACAAAAAAAATTCGGTTTGGGTGCTGGAGACTGGGGGACACAAAATATTAGGGTGATTTGACATGGGGAGGGATAGGTAAGAACGGGAGGGAGAGGTAGGTTGTATGTGAGGGGGGGGAGTGGGTGAGGGGTCGGTATAAGGGCTGGCAGTAACGCATGCAAAAATCTACCTAGCCAGCTAGCTGCAGGGTCCTGATGATATGGAATGCTCTTGTCTAGCCTCCTGTATAGTCATGTTTATGTGGGAGTTCTTTTGGGGGGACTACAGGGAACCCCTATGTGCAGCTGGGATGTCGGTTAAAGTATTAAAACTACAAACTACATGGTGGGGCCAGTAGTTGTGGGGAATTATATTTTGGGGGTGGACATCCCTTTAAAAATCACACAGTCGATTGGGGGCCTATTCCTTGAGGAAGGAGAATAAGTCCCAGTAGCATAACTAGAGATCACTGGGCCTATGATTGGTTTCCCTAATCTGAATCGATGACGATTTTCTTGTAGGAGGCTTGTATCTGTCAAGGAAAATAATAGAGATGAACGATCCCTTGGCTTCCATTCCCTCCTGTGGTTGCAGCGATCAGCTCCCCCCCGCCACCCTGGTATTGCACATCCCTAATAAGCCCCAAGAAGCAATCTTCCAAGGAACGTTGAGTAATAAGAGAAAATTTTGTGTCAAGATGTAGGTAGACAGTGACTTGTTGCGCTTGGTCATGTGGTCTTGTAATACGCTGGTTGTTGAGAATCTGAATAATGAGCGGTTATTTTTTGGGTTAGGAGATTTTGAACTATTTACTTCCTATACGTCAGTTGAAGTACATTACCGTCTTGGTTCTAATTGATAGTTATCTACTGTTTTTTGTATTTGGACTCTCTCTTGGCAGTGACATTTTGTTGTTTGTGGCTTTTTTTTGTTCCCCCCTCCCCTTGGCAGTGGATATTTTATATATGGGGTTTCATTAAACTAAGAAATGTTTGGGATTTGGGCATACGTGCTCCCAGTCAAGAGATCGGCAATAAATAACAGTCCAGCCATTGGACCTGATATTCCCTTTAAAACATGCCATGCCTACTCTAATACTAATGTACCATGATCCCCTCTAAATACTATGTGCCTGATCTACTCTCCTACTACGTGCCATGATCTACGCATAATTCACTATGTTTCCATGATGTACGTCTAAATACTATGTCCTGCTACTCTAATACTATGTCCATGAGTACTCTAATACTATGTCCATGATCTACTCTAATAGCTATGTATTTCATGATCTACCTAACTTAGATGTTAATGATGCAGACTACGTAATACTATGCCCATGATCTACTCAAACTATCATATCTCCATCTAGGCCTAATGCTAGCTGTCTATCTAACTCTAATACTAATGGCCATATCTACTTCTAATACTATGGCCATATCCTACTACTCTAATACTATGGCCATGACTCTACTCTAATAGTATGCCTGATGCTAACTCCATGATCTACTCTGACTTTTCATGCAGCTATACTATGTCCTGATCCCCTTCTAATCTATGGCCATATCTACCTAATAGTAATTTTCATGATCTACCTTAATACTATGTCCATGAATCTACTCATACACCTATGGCCTCTGCATCCTACTAATACTCATGTTTCAGTGATACTACTCTAATATTCTATGCCCATGATCTACTCTAATCGATGTCCACTGATCTAACTCATCACTGGCCATGATCTACTCTAGATAGTATGTTCATGACTATCTAATACTATGAGCCCATGATCTACTCCTAAACTATGTCCCAGATCTACTCTAATAGTATGTTTCATGATCTACTCTCAAAGCTTCCCATAACTATCTCTGATTACTCTATATATCGATCAACGTCTAATAGTATGTTCATGATCTACTCAATAGCTATGCCCCTGATCTACGTCTAAAACTAGCCATGATCTAACGCTATACTCATGTCCCATGTCTCTACTCTAATACTATTCCATATCTCACTCTAATCTATGTCAACGTGATCTACATCTAATAGTTAGGTTCTGATACTACTCATAATACTTGCCCCTGATCTACTCTAAACTGATGTCCATGATCTACTCGTAAAACATGTTCCATATCTATTCTATACTATGTCCATGATCCCCTCGAATCCTATTATCCATGATCTTACTCTCTACTATGTCCATGATCTAATCTATCACTATGCCCATGATCTAACTCTACATATCATGTCCATCATCTACTATCTAGTAATATGTCCACTTATCTGAGCCTCTCTAACTATATCCATGATTACTACTCTGAGATTGTAAGGGGGCAGGATCTCATCCTAATGTGTCGAGGCTTGTTGCACTTTAATCATTAATACATAATTTATATATACGCTTTTTTAAAACCATGTCATGAATTGGTATTTTAAGTTTTAATCTATCTATCTATATAAGTGGCTAAGCACTCATCCCTTTGTTTTTGTATACTCTGTTTTTATAATGTACAGTGCTGCGTACCCAAATTGGAGCTTTAGAAATAAAATTATACATACATACTATGTCCATGATCCGCACTAACTATGGTTCCATGAGCCATTCTAATACAAGGATGTGACCTCCCTCCCACCAACCCCATAAAGATTTGGTCATAGGTAGGGGCAATTTTCTTCCCCCCTTGCGGGCCCCCTGTGTCTGAAGGACAGATTAATAGATAGATAGATGATAGATAGATTGGTGATAGATAGATGACAGACAGACAGAAAGATAGATAGATAGATAGATAGACAGACAGTTAGACAGACAGATAGATAGATAGATAGATAGACAGACAGACAGACAGATTATCTATCGTCTATCTATCTATCTATCTATCTATCTATCTATCTATCTATCTACCTCTGTATCTGTCTATTATATCATATAGATCTGGGTCTATCTAATATATCTATCTATCTATCGATCATATCCGTTACTATTATCTATCTATCTCTCTATCTAT
>CM033470.1:22085330-22248861 GCA_019447015.1 Hymenochirus boettgeri | reverse complement strand
ACCTAATTCTTAGTCAGAAAATGTGGGTATGCTGAGTTTGTTTGACTGGATGGACGCATGTCTTTATTCACTTTCCAAATACTATACTAATTCAATAGACACGCAATGGACCCGTGCTTGACTTGACAATTTACATAATGTTTGACCATCACTTGACCCAGTTCCAACATGAATGTAGAATCAGCGTAACGTGGTTCTTACCTTCTGATGTTACCTCCATGTTTTTCCTCTTGATTCTAGTTTTTGATAGAGATACGTCCCAGTATTGACACAAACCTGGTTTATCTCTGAACTGTCAGTTTGAAAAATCCATGGATCTGATGGAATCTTTGGAAATTCTGAAGTCAAAACTTATCGAAATATCGACAATTCGGAAATCACATTAAAAATTCTAAAATGGCATTGAAAATGTGAAAATCGCATTTGAAAAATAAAAAAATCGAGATCGAAAATCGTGATCCAGAAATCCTGGTTTCAATTGGAGTTTCGAATTTCAGAAATTTTGATGGCACCACTGGCATTCTACTTTACGATTGACGTCACGCGCCCACAATGTTGGCCACAAATTGATTGTCAGTTGTCACAAACTCACAGTAACGTCAGAAGGTAGAAACCATGTGTGGCAACACCACAGATGTACACTCATATTACTAAAAGTATGAAGAGAAAAGAAATACGATAGTTAAATATTGTACAGAGTATGTACCACTGACTGGAGTTTGCCTCATAGAGCAAAAGTTGTTTGATTGAATTTAGGGAAGCCGTGAATTCCGACAATGTGATATCATCAACTGATTCTCCGGGACTAAAGGTCTCACATAGAATGAAAGAAAGTTCCACATTTTAGTAGAGTGAAGCATTTCAGACCAGAGAAGGGGAGGATATTATGTCGTTAAATTCTTCTCCAGCTTGAGTTTTTCATCCTGCTGAAGGAAAGGTTCACATAACATGTCCAAATTGATGTTTTAGGTTCTCCAGCAAAAGTTTAGGTCCCAAGACTGCCAATTAACTATTCCATAAACCTCTATTTAGGCAGTAAAAACTAATTTTTTTAGATTTCCTGCCCCATCTTCTGTCTTGGCTGATTGCTACCCAGTTTGCACAGTGACGGAACCTGTCAGGACACAATTGAGCGAGGGTGAGCATTCTACACAAAACCATATGTTAACTTTGCTTGTGAAACTACATCGCCCTCAGTTGGGCTCATTTATTTTAAACCTCTTCCTTTTGGATTTCTTAAAATATTTGTCTTTTCATCACCGTTCAGTTGCTACTTGCTTATGTTTGTGTGTGGTGCCTATAATTCTATGTGGTGAAATACATCTACCCCAGAACACACATTCCAAGGATTTTTAGTTGCCCTAATACAGATATTATTCTACATTAGGCTTTCGTTCACACTACAAAATGGAGATGCACCGCAAATATCGCACTGTTGTTAACCCTCGCGGGGGGGTTGCTTTCTTTTTGTGCATTTTTAGTTTTGATTTATATTGGCATTGGAGATTTTTATCCTTAGAAAGGGAGGGCGGGTGCATGGATTTTATGCACTTTGACAAGTGCCTAGTAGGGAAGTCCGAGAGTAACCGCGTTCCGACTGGGGACTTACGGTACTGAAGTTCTGATGCTCCTCTCGGAAAGCCCGGAGTTTTCGAACCATGGAAGTTTTTCCCAGATTTTTGAGATTAAATATTTGTAAATTATCAGGCTGATCTGAGAGAACCATTGAATACGTGGTCCCTGAGCCATTACAGTAAGTTCCTATTGCTATTTATTCTAACATTTCAATCAGAACTTATTATATTTTATATTTTATAGCTCGCTTCCTGCAATGGGTAATATACACTTCATATGGTGTAGGTACCTACCCCCCACCCCCTCATCTTCAACACCCTCCCCAGAGCTTACCTGTCCGTCGCAGAGCTACTCTCAAACACACATCGCTGTATAGAAATTCCTCCTTATCCGAGTATTTACAGCAAACTTCCTCAATGGCCTCAAATAAAGCGGCAGTTTTGCATTCATTCGTTCATAATTTCCATTGTCCTCTTCATGTTATTAATAAAAAGGGGAGCATGGGAGCTTTTTAGACCCCTTCTGAAGTCAAAGATCATCTCTTTTTTTCTCTTGTTTTTCCCCCATTTCACCTATTTACCTGTCCCCATCTCATTTCCATCTGTAATCAACCCTACCATAACTGTGCCATCTGCAGATTTATTTTGTCCACGGGTCATTAGGATTGATTGTCTCTGACTCACACTGACCTACTCTCCCTACTAGTCCCTCACTTCACAGCTAATCTGCCTGGAATAATTGTATTAAAAGCTGGGCTGTAATCAATGAATAGAAGCCTACCATAGAACCTACCATAGCACTCTTCAGTGCTCTGATTTGTATGTGAGGGAGACCAAACAGCAGCTGCACCAATGTATGGCCCAGCACAGAAGAGACAATTCCTCAGGTCAGGACTCAGCCGTGTACCTGCACCTTAAGGAAAAGGGACATACCTTTAAAGATTGTAATCTCGATATCTTGGCAAAGAACATGACTGGTTCAAAAGGTGTCAGGAGGCCATTTATGTAAAAAATAAATAACCAAACCTGAATGAGGGGGGGGGGGGTCGACACCAACTGTGTACATGTACAATGCTGTTTCGACCCACCTTACCCTGGGCAGTTCCTAAAACACCCCTTAGCCTCAATGCATCCACACCTTGCATTTAAAAGGTCCCTAACACCTGGCTGTGATATGCTAATGGGATGTTCCAGGGTACATATTGCCACAAGATTCTGTACAAGTCATTCTGAATTGAGAAGCCAGTCGGATGACTAGCAAACAACTTCAAGAACTAAACTTCAAGTCCAGTTGATCTAATTGAATACCAACAGATACGATTCAGAGAGTGTTCAGTTCATTAGAAATCCTGTTCAAACATGAATATATCTGCTAGATGTTTAACATTCACACTATTAATGTCCAATTTCAGAAGCCATATTATAGTTTAACAGCAGCTGAAGATCCTATTTGTAATATGTGGATAACTAAGAAGTCCATTATAGGACAATTATACTCACCTCCCTCTCATCCCTCTTCCCATATAACAGCACTCAGGATGAGGAGCTAAACCACTAAGTCCTCACCCCTGGGCACTTTACCGATCTGCTGTTACACTTACATGAAATTTGCCTCGCCATTACGGTCCACTCCACCCCTTTGCTACAGTCGGTTTTCAGTCTGCAGATCGTGTCTTCCCATTGGCTGCATTGCAGACTGCAGGGCCAAGCACAAGGGAACTTAATGCAAGTATAACAGCTAATCAGTAATGAAGACCTAGTGGTTTAGCTCCACACCCTGGGTGCTATTCAGGGTATGGAGCAGGAGAGGGTAAGAATTGTCCTTTCTAATTAAAAGCAGGACAAATAACCTTTCACATCTTCATCCTTATACCCCCCAAGGTCATTACATTCTATAGGCTTATTATATGAACATCGTTATCTGCATCTGTCATGGACTACTGCCCCAAGCACCACAGTATTTCTAGTTTTCCTCTTTTGGGTTTTTATCCTAATGACTAGTCCACCATCGGGTGTTATCATTTTAGTTTCTCGAAGAACATGTGATTCTTGGTTGTGCGTTGTTTTTTTTTTTTACCTTTTCAGAATTGCAGTCTTCTTTCGTCCTTCATCTATTCTATATATCTTAATTAGGGGAGGAAACAAGGTTACGTTAGTAGTTTATGTATGTCTCCTCTAATAACCCTTTTTCTTTATGTCCTAACAGAGATGTCCGAACATCGAAAATCCTGTTCCACTCGAGGATCCGCGAGTGGACCCATTAAAATCAAAATAAGAGAAATCCTCGTATTTTTGAAAAATTTCGAAAATACGAGAAATCCGCGGTTCGGAAGTTCGGAGGTGGAAAATCCGGAAAAATCTGCGAACAGGATAAATTCGCGGCAGATCCGGGTTTCGGACAAGAAGTACAGTAGGACGTTCAATCCATGTGTTACTTTTTCTATTAGGCTGTTACTTCTAATACCACATGCTTTCTTCTAAACGCTCCTATCCTGGGAATGCCCGAATCTCTTCAACCCTGCAAGTGGTCTGTTAGGCCCAACGTCTGATCAGTGCCATTATTATTATTATTGTGGATTTATATAGTGGCTAGCGCTTTACAATGACATGTATACATTCACATCAGGCCCTGCCCCGAAGAGCTTACAATCTAAGCACATTTATTTGACACATACAACCTATCATTATGTCTTTATGATTGTGGGGGAACGGAGAGCCCGGAGGAAACCCCGCAAGCACGGGAGAACAAACTGCTATGACCTCATGAAGAGGGTGGATCCCTCAAAATGCTGTCAACTAAAATACCTGTTGTTTCCATAAAACGTATCACGTGCTCTACTTTCTACTACATATATTGGACTAATACGGCAGAACATAATTTTTACAAACTCCTTGCAGATGTGGCCAAGGGTGGATTTGAACTCCGGACTTCAGTGCTGCAAGGGTCAGTGCTAACCACGGAGCCACCGTACTCATCATCTTATAAGATAGTGGGACAGGGAGAATATGACCTTTAAATTTTATTACAATTGGTTCTAATATCCCAGTGAACCAAATTAGAAAGGACTGGATAACACGCTGTTACGTTTATTAAAATGATGCACGCGGATTGTGTGTTTGCCTGTTTATCTTATCCATCTATTTAAACAAAGTTTCATAAGCCTTTTATCTTTAATAACATTCTCGCCGGCAGTGCATTAAAGAATCCATGTCTTTAAAATAGCAGGGCTGTTTGCTGATTCAATAACAGAATACACATGGAGTAAACATAGGGAAAAATGAATACATGAGCAGCATATGGAAATCTAACAAGCAAAACTAGAAACAAAAAAACTTTTACTTATTCAGCATCAGTAGAAACGTTTTGTGGGATTAAAGATGGCTTCTTTAAAGGGAAACAAATAGTGCCCCAAACCACGTCCTTATCACAGGCCAGCAATCGTCAATACCACGATCATTGTATTTGTGGCGGCCTATATTAATATACAAGTCCAAAAACGCTAAGGCAGAAATGATTAAAGGCTTGTCCACCCTGAAAAAATTTTTTTAATATAGGTCCCCCCGGGCTCCTCCCAGCCCCAACCGCTATAATTTTTTTTTTAGAAAGCCCCCCAAACTCTACTTACTCCCCTCGTCCTCCGCCGCGCTCCCGCCCTCTGCTTGCAAGGAAATGCAAGCAGAGGGGCGGGACCGGCCAGCCGCGTCTGTGATTGGCGAGGCGGCAGCCATCACAACGCGGCTGCCGGCAGCTCAGTTCGCCGGAGGAAAAGAGAGAGGTAAGTAAGAGTTTGGGAGCTTTCTAAAAAAAAAATATGCGGTTGGGGCTGGGAGACATGGGGGAGCACAATATTAAGGGGATTTGAGCTGGGGGAGGGATAGTAGAAAGGGAGGGAGAGGGAGGGAGGAGGGAGGGGGAGGGAGGGGGGATAAGGGCTGCAGTACGCATGGCCAAAAATCTACCTGAGCCAGCTAGCAGCAGTGTCCTATATGGACTCTGCTAGCCTCCTGGATTCATTTTTTGGGACTTTGGGGGGACTACAGGAGAACCCTATGTGAGCTGGGATGTGAGGTAGGATTAAACTACACTACATGGTGGGCCAGTAGTTGGGGGGAATTATAGTTTTGGGGGTGGACATGCCCTTTAAAAATCCACACAGTCGATTGGGGGCCTATTCCTGGAGAAGGAGAATAATCCCAGTAGCATAACTAGGAATCACTGGGCCCTATGATGGGTTCCCTATCTGAATCTATAGCGATTTTCTTGGAGGAGGCTTTATCTGTCATAGGAAAAATAAGAAGATAAAGATCCCTTGGCTTCCAGTCCCTCCTGTGGTTGCAGCATCTGCTACCCTGGTAGTTGCATCCCTAATAAGCCCAAGAGCAATCTGCAAGGAACTGATTGATTAAGAGAAATTTTGTCAAGATGTAGGTATACAGTATTTTGGCTGGTCATGTGGTCTTGAATACGCTGGTTGGTTTATTGAGAGGTTATTTTTGGTTAGGGAAGATATTTGAACTATTTACTATCCCTATAGATCATTTGAAGTACATTACCTCTTGTTCTAATTGAATAGTTATCTACTGTTTGTTGTTTTGGACTTTCTCTTGGCAGTGACAGTTTGTTGTTTTGGACTTTTCCCCTTGGCAGGGGATATTTTATAAGTAGGGGGTTAATTAAACTAGAGGAAATGTTATGGGGATTGGGCATATACGTGCTCCTCATTCAATATGAATCGGCAATAAATAAAATCATCCATTGGACCTGATATTCCTTAAACATGTCCATGACCTACTCTAATACTATGTCCATGATCCCCTCTAATACTATGGCCATGATCTACTCTACTACTATGTCCATGATCTACGCTAATACTATGTCCATGATGTACTCTAATACTATGTCCATGATCTACTCTAATACTATGTCCATGATGTACTCTAATACTATGTCCATGATCTACTCTAATATACTCTATGTATTCATGATCTACCTAATAATGTCATGATCTACTCTAATACTATGCCCATGATCTACTCTAAAACTATGTCCATGATCTACTCTAATACTATGGCCATGATCTATTCTAATACTATGTCCATGATCTACTCTAATACTATGGCCATGATCTACTCTAATACTATGGCCATGATCTACGCTAATACTATGTCCATGATCTACTCTAAAACTATGTCCATGATCTATTCTAATACTATGTCCATGATCCCCTCTAATACTATGGCCATGATCTACTCTAATAGTATGTTCATGATCTACTCTAATACTATGTCCATGATCTACTCTAAAACTATGGCCATGATCTACTCTAATAATATGTTCATGATCTACTCTAATACTATGCCCATGATCTACTCTAATACTATGTCCATGATCTACTCTAATACTATGGCCATGATCTACTCTAATAGTATGTTCATGATCTACTCTAATACTATGCCCATGATCTACTCTAAAACTATGTCCATGATCTACTCTAATAGTATGTTCATGATCTACTGCTAAATACCTAAATCCTAGTCTACTCTATATAGTCAACGTCTATATAGTATGTTCATGATCTACTCTAATACTATGCCCATGATCTACTCTAAAACTATGGCCATGATCTACGCTAATACTATGTCCATGATCTACTCTAATACTATGTCCATATCTCCTCTAATACTAGTATGTCACGATCTACATCTAATAGTATGTCTGATCTACTCTAATACTTGCGCCCAGATCTACTCTAAACTATGTCCATGATCTACTCTAAACAATGTCCATATCTATTCTATACTATGTCTCATGATCCCCTCTAATACTATATCCATGATCTACTCTACTACTATGTCCATGATCTAATCTAATCTATGCCCATGATCTACTCTAATATCATGTCCATCATCTACTCTATAATATGTCCATGATCTACTCTAATACTATATCCATGATCTACTCTACTTAGATTGTAAGGGGGCAGGATCTCATTCCTAATGTGTCGAGGCTTGTTTGCCACTTAAATCATTAATACATAATTTATATATACGCTTTTTTAACCAATGTATGAATTGTATTTAATTTAATTCTTATCTATCTATATAATGGCTAGCACTTATCCCTTGTTTGTATACTTGTATTTTATAATGTACAGTGCTGCGTAACCCAATTGGAGCTTTAGAAATAAATTATACATACCTACTATGTCCATGATCCCTAATACTATGTCCATGAGCCATTCTAATACAAGATGGACCTCCTCCCACCAACCCCATAAAAGATTGGCATAGGTGGGGCAAATTTTTCCCCCCATTGGCGGGCCCCTGTCTGAAGGATTTTTTTTTGCCTTCCTCTGGATGAACAGTTAGGGTTAGACAAAGGGACCTAATTCTTAGTCAGAAAATGTGGGTATTGCTGAGTTGGTTGGACTGGATGGACGAATGTCTTTATTCAATTTCAAATACTATACTAATTCATAGGACAGAAATGACCCTTGATTGAATTGACAATTTAATTAAAGGACAACTAAAGCCACAGAACAACACTGAACCAGAAGGCAGAACACCTTGATATAAAACCAGTAATCTGTGTCTTACCTCTCATTTTAATACAGACGCTGGGAAATTTACCTAAATAGCCTTATGGTTTGTGCTTTACTTCTCAGCATTATACTATCACACAATTTGGTCAACGACCATAATGTTCTGCACATGCTCAGTCCTTAGCTATGGCAGAAACTTGTTACAGTTGGTCACACCCATTAATACTCTCTAGCCAATCCTTTTACAGGACAGATAAAGCAAGGAAGCATGTGACTGAGGTCAGGAGGTGTGGTCTGACACTGCACATACACACAGATACTTCACCCAGCTCTTAACAGGCTTACATTTACTTTAATACAGTTTACTGAAGTGGTATTTTATAGCTTATTGATGTTTTTAGGGTTTTTTTTTCAGATTCTGGAGTATAAAAAATTGGGTTTAGTTCTCCTTTAATGTTTGACCATACATTGACCCAGTGCCAACATGAATGTAGAATCAGCGTAACGTGGTTCTTACCTTCTGATGTTACCTCCATGTTTTCCTCTTGATTCATAGTTTTTGATAGAGATACGTCCCAGTATTGACACAAACCTGGTTTATTCTCTGAACTGTCAGTTTGAAAAATCCATGGATCTGATGGAATCTTTGGAAATTCTGAAAGTCAAAACTTATCGAAATATCGACAATTCGGAAATCACATTAAAAATTCTAAAATGGCATTGAAAATGTGAAAATCGCATTTGAAAATAAAAAAAAATCGAGATCGAAAATCGTGATCCAGAAATCCTGGTTTCAATTGGAGTTTCGAAATTTCAGAAATTTTGATGGCACCACTGGCATTCTACTTTACGATTGACGTCACGCGCCCACAATGTTGGCCACAAATTGATTGTCAGTTGTCACAACATCACAGTAACGTCAGAAGGTAAGAAACCAGTGTGTGGCCAACAACACAGATGTACACTCCATATTACTAGAAAGTATGAAGAGAGAAAGAAATACGATATGTTAAATATTGTACAGAGTATGTACCACTGACTGGATGTTTGCCTCATAGAGCAAAAGTTGTTTGATTGAATTCTTAGGGAAGCCGTGAATTCCGACAATGTGATATCAATCAACTGATTCTCCGGGGACTAAAGGTCTACATAAGAATGAAAGAAAGTTCCACATTTTAGTAAGAGTGAAGCATTTCAGACCAGAGAAGGGGGAGGGATATTATGTCGTTAAAATTCATTCTCCAGCTTGAGTTTTTCATCCTGCTGAAGGAAAGGTTCACATAACATGTCCAAATTGATGTTTTAGTTCTCCAGCAAAAGTTTAGGTCCCAAGACTGCCAATTAAACTATTCCATAAATCCTCTATTATAGGCAGTAAAAACTAATTTTAGATTTCCTGCCCACTCTGCTGTCTTGGCTGATTGCTACCAGTTGCACAGTGACGGAACCTGTCAGGACACAATTGAGCGAGGGTGAGCATTCTACACAAAACCATATGTTAACTTTGCTTGTGAAACTACATCGCCCTCAGTTGGGCTCATTTTATTTTAACCTCTTCCTTTTGGATTTCTTAAAATATTTGTCTTTTCAACCGTTCAGTTGCTACTTGCTTATGTTTGTGTGTGGTGCCTATAATTACTATGTGGGTGAAATACATCTACCCCAGAACACACATTCCAAGGATTTTTAGTTGCCTAATACAGATATTATTCTACATTAGGCTTCGTTCACACTACAAAATGGAGATGCACCGCAAATATCGCACTGTGTGTTACCTCGCGGGGGGGGTTGCTTTCTTTTTGTGCATTTTTAGTTTTGATTTATATTGGCATTGGAGATTTTTATCCTTAAGAAAGGGAGGCGGGTGCATGGATTTTATGCACTTTGACAAGTGCCTAGTAGGGAAGTCCGAGAGTAACCGCGTTCCGACTGGGGACTTACGGTACTGAAGTTCTGATGCTCCTCTCGGAAAGCCCGGAGTTTTCGAACCATGGAAGTTTTTCCCAGATTTTTGAGATTAAATATTTGTAAATTATCAGGCTGATCTTGAGAACCATTGAATACGTGGTCCCTGAGCCATTACAGTAAGTTCCTATTGCTATTTATTCTAACATTTCAATCAGAACTTATTATATTTTATATTTTGATAGCTCGCTTCCTGCAATGGGTAATATACACTTCATATGGTGTAGGTACCTACCCCCCACACCCCTCATCTTCAACACCCTCCCCAGAGCTTACCTGTCCGTCGCAGAGCTACTCTCAAACCACAATCGCTGTATAGAAATTCCTCCTTATCCGAGTATTTACAGCAAACTTCCTCAATGGCCTCAAATAAAGCGGCAGTTTTGCATTCATTCGTTCATAATTTCCATTGTCCTCTTCATGTTATTAATAAAAAGGGGAGCATGGGAGCTTTTTAGACCCCTTCTGAAGTCAAAGATCATCTCTTTTTTTCTCTTGTTTTTCCCCCATTTACCTATTTACCTGTCTCCATCTCATTTCCATCTGTAATCAACCCTACCATAACTGTGCCATCTGCAGATTTATTTTGTCCACGGGTCATTAGGAGTGATTGTCTCTGACTCACACTGACCTACTCTCCCTACTAGTCCCTCAACTTCACAGCTAATCTGCCTGGAATAATTGTATTAAAAGCTGAGCTGTAATCAATGAATAGAAGCCTACCATAGAAGCCTACCATAGCACTCTTCAGTGCTCTGATTTGTATGTGAGGGAGACCAAACAGCAGCTGCACCAATGTATGGCCCAGCACAGAAGAGACAATTCCTCAGGTCAGGACTCAGCCGTGTACCTGCACCTTAAGGAAAAGGGACATACCTTTAAAGATTGTAATCTCGATATCTTGGCAAAGGAACACGACTGGTTCAAAAGAGGTGTCAAGGAGGCCATTTATGTAAAAAATAAATAACCCACCCTTGGATAGGGGGGGGGGGGGTCGACACCAACTGTGTACATGTACAATGCTGTTTCGACACCTTACCCTGGGCAGTTCCTAAAACACCCCTTAGCCTCAATGCATCCACACCTTGCATTTAAAAGGTCCCTAACACCTGGCTGTGATATGCTAATTGGGATGTTCCAGGGTACATAATTGCCACAGATTCTTGTACAAGTCATTCTGAATTGAGAGATCCAGTCGGATGACTAGCGAAACAACTTCAAGAACTAAACTTCAAGTCCAGTTGATCTAATTGAATACAACAGATACGATTCAGAGGAGTTCAGTTCATTAGAAAGCCTGTTCAAACATGAATATATCTGCTAGATGTTTAACATTCACACTATTAATGTCCAGATTTCAGAAGCCATATTATAGTTTAACAGCAGCTGAAGATCCTATTTGTAATATGTGGATAACTAAGAAGTCCATTATAGGACAATTATACTCACCTCCCTCTCATCCCTCTTCCCATATAACAGCACTCAGGATGAGGAGCTAAACCACTAAGTCCTCACCCCTGGGCACTTTACCGATCTGCTGTTACACTTACATGAAATTTGCCTCGCCATTACGGTCCACTCCACCCCTTTGCTACAGTCGGTTTCAGTCTGCAGATCGTGTCTTCCCATTGGCTGCATTGCAGACTGCAGGGCCAAGCAGCAAGGGAAACTTAATGCAAGTATAACAGCTAATCAGGAATGAAGACCTAGTGGTTTAGCTCCACACCCTGGGTGCTATTCAGGGATGGAGCAGGAGAGAGGTAAGAATTGTCCTTTCTAATTAATAAGCAGGACAAATAACCTTTCACATCTTCATCCTTAGACCCCCCAAGGTCATTAACATTCTATAGGCTTATTATAGTGAACATCGTTATCTGCATCTGTCATGGGACTACTGCCCCAAGCACCACAGGTATTTCTAGTTTTCCTCTTTTGGGTTTTTATCCTAATGACTAGTCCACCATCGGGTGTTATCATTTTAGTTTCTCGAAGAACATGTGAATTCTTGGTTGTGCGTTGTTTTGTTTTTTTTACCTTTTCAGAAATTGCAGTCTTCTTTCGTCCTTCATCTATTCTATATAATCTTAATTATGGGAGGAAACAAGGTTACGTTAGTAGGTTATTGTATGTCTCCTCTAAATACCCTTTTTCTTTATGTCCTAACTAGAGATGTCCGAACATCGCAAAATCCTGTCCACTCGAGGATCCGCGAGTGGACCCATTAAAATCAAAATAAGAGAAATCCTCGTATTTTTGAAAAATTTCGAAAATACGAGAAATCCGCGGTTCGGAAGTTCGGAAGGTGGAAAATCCGGAAAAATCTGCGAACAGGATAAATTCGCGGCAGATCCGGGTTCGGACAAGAAGTACAGTAGGACGTTCAATCCATGTGGTTACTTTTTCTATTAGGCTGTTTACTTCTTAATTAACACATTGCTTCTCTAACGCTCCTATCCTGGGAATGCCCTGACTCTCTTCAACCCTGCAAGTGGTCTGTTAGGCCCAACGTCTGATCAGTGCTCATTATTATTATTATTGTGGATTTATATAGTGCTAGCGCTTTACAATGACATGTATACATTCACATCAGGCCCTGCCCCGAAGAGCTTACAATCTAAGCACATTTATTTGACACATACAACCTATCAGTATGTCTTTATGATTGTGGGGAAACCGGAGAGCCCGGAGGAAACCCACGCAAGCATGGGGAGAACAAACTGCTATGACCTCATGAAGAGGGGGGATCCCTCAAAAGCTTGTCAACTAAAATACACTGTTGGTCCATAAAACGTATCACAGTGCTCTACTTTCTACTACATATATTGGACTAATACGGCAGAACAATAATTTTTACAAACTCCTTGCAGATGTGGCCAAGGGTGGATTTGAACTCCGGACTTCAGTGCTGCAAGGGATCAGTGCTAACCACTGAGCCACCGTACTCATCATCTTATAAGATAGTGGGACAGGGAGAAATATGACCTTTAAATTTTATTACAATTGGTTCTAATATCCCAGTGAACCAAATTAGAAAGGACTGGATAACAGCTGTTAACGTTTATTAAAATGATGCACTGCGGATTGTGTGTTTGCCTGTTTATCTTAATCCATCTATTTAAACAAAAGTTTCATAAGCCTTTTATCGTTTAATAAACATTTCGCCGGCAGTGCATTAAAGAATCCATGTCTTTAAAATAGCAGGGCTGTTTGCTGATTTCAATAACAGAATACACATGGAGTAAACATAGGGAAAAAATGAATACATGAGCAGCATATGGAAATCTAACAAGCAAAACTAGAAACAAAAAAACTTTTACTTATTCAGCATCAGTAAGAAACGTTTGTGGGATTAAAGATGGCTTCTTTAAAGGGAAACAATAGTGCCCCAAACCACGTCCTTATACACAGGCCAGCAATCGTACAATACCACGATCATTGTATTTGTGGCGGCCTATATTAATATACAAGTCCAAAAAACGCTAAGGGCAGAAAATGATTAAAGGCTATGTCCCTGCTAGCCTCCTGGTAGTCATTTTTTGGGACTTTGGGGGGGGACTACAGGAGAACCCTATGGAGCTGGGATGTGAGGTAAGGATTAAACTACACTACATGGTGGGGCCAGTAGTTGGGGGGATTATAGTTTTGGGGGTGGACATGCCCTTTAAAAATCGGTATAATAGATTACAATATAACAATAAAAATATCTAGAGAGCGTCCTACATATAAATAACTGTATCACATTTATGTTATATTAATATAATAAGTTAGTGGGATATCCATGATCTATTCTAATACTATGTCCATGATCCCCTCTAATACTATATCCATGATCTACTCTACTACTATGTCCATGATCTAATCTAATACTATGCCCATGATCTACTCTAATATCATGTCCATCATCTACTCTAATAATATGTCCATGATCTACTCTAATACTATATCCATGATCTACTCTACTTAGATTGTAAGGGGGCAGGGATCTCATTCCTAATGTGTCGAGGCTTGTTGCACTTAAATCCATTAATACATAATTTATATATACGCTTTTTTAACCAATGTATGAAATTGTATTTAATTTAATTCTTATCTATCTATATAATGGCTAGCACTTATCCCCTTGTTTGTATACTCTGTATTTTATAATGTACAGTGCTGCGTACCCAAGTGGAGCTTTAGAAATAAAATTATACATACATACTATGTCCATGATCCACTCTAATACTATGTCCATGAGCCATTCTAATACAAGATGGACCTCCTCCCACCAACCCATAAAGAGATTGGCATAGGTAGGGGCAAATTTTGCCCCCATTGCGGGCCCCTGTGTCTGAAGGAAGAACCCACTATCACACAGAAAATAGTTATGGAGAAGGAGATAGTTAATTGCTTCTAAAATAAAGTTTATCAAATATGGTGTATATTCTGTGTATTTCCTCAAATAGTATTCTACAGCTACAATTCCATATCTGTGAGGAATATTAGAGTATAAGGCAGTAGTGTTATATACTCTAATACTATGTGCATGATCCACTATGTCCATGATATACTCTAATACTTCCATAATCTGGCCAAAAACCACCCACCAATGTTGGTGATGAGAGACAATAGACATTTTTATTTTATTTTTTATCATGTGAAAGTTTCATAAATTCTTCATTAGTAAAGCTTTATTTCTATACATATTTATACGCATGCATAAAATGAAAATAAAAATTTACTAGAGTGTTGTGTCTTGCTGATAGCAGCCAACCAAAAGCTACTATATAGGCATAGAGCCCAGCTGGATTACCAGCTATAGATTTCTATTTGGTTCTACGGTTTATAATGAGATGAAGCCAAACTTTTCTACTGCCCTTCCATCATTCTGTCTGGATTACGATATAAAGAGCCTCTTTTGTTTGCATCCTACCCCTTATCTTCTCTTCAAACCAATGTGATTAAGACCTTGCCTTGTCCCAACTATTCCAGCCTGTCTACACAAAACCTCTATGTGCCGTCCAAACGTCTCCCATTACACACATGATCCAATTTCATCATAACCCATGAAATGAATAAGTCTTTTCATTTTCTTGATGGATTGTGGAAGGACTTACCAGTTACTCCATCTGGAAAAGATTAGAAGTCCAGCCTACAGTTATGGACAAAATGCATTAGGCAGCAACACTCATTTTTGGCCAATTTATTCCATTAATCGAAGTTATTAGTACAAACATTTACCAATTTTTTTTCATCTTAAATGCGGAGCCCAAGTCTTTCATATGTGTTTATATATATATATATATATATATATATATATATAGTCCATGCAGAAATAGTCATTGACATATCGACAATAAATGCCAAAAACCTTATATCCACAGAATAGATGTGAATTCTGATCATGTTTTCCAGAAAACAGAAGGTCATATGTCTAGAGCCAATAAAGAAAACACTCACACTTCTGCATTTTATATTTAAAAAAAAAAAAAATGACCCTTTACAATTGAATGTTTTCTTTGATTCTGTGTAATCTGATTGGCTTTAACTATTGGGCGTTCTTTCCAAATGGACTATAATGTGAAACAGTAGATTATAAACACTTTCATATCTGCCGATTCTGGTATTTTATAGAGCTTACTAATAGCAAGATAAATGGCCGAGCTGGTCCACACAGCATTTTATGCATGGTACGCCATTTTAGATGTATTCAAAAAAATAATTTTTGATCTTAAATTTTCCTTTGAGAAATAACTTACTTCCAATGATTCATTCAGTTAGATTTAATTTTATGGGAAACTTGAGTTATAGCATTAGGGAATTTGCTTCGAAGATCATTCAATTTTTTCAATTTTTTTGAAGGTTTAGAGAAAGAAAATGTAAAGGTCTCGAGGGACCATTCTCTCATTTGGAAACCAATGCCAGGTTCATTAATACTCTTCTTGGCTGAGTGTCTATTTCTACGAAAGTCAGGGGGGTTTGTGTTATATTGAAACCAATAACAGGGAAGATTGTTGAAGAAAGATTTATCATCTGTAACTGAACTATCCTGCCAAATAACGTATAAAACCCTCCGTATTGTTTGGACCATTGGTGTGGTCATCAACATAAATAAGATTCTTTTCTTTCCTGGACAGAGAATTTTAAGACTGAAACACATAATAAAATGTTCATTTAACAAATGTATGGTAGCAGTATCCAGTGTAGTCATGGTCCTTACTATCTTGTTCACTGATATGAATCACTCTCCTCTCTCACACACAGCCTTGTTGGAATGACTTACTCTACACTGGCATTAAGCCACCATTGTCAGGTAGGGGACTAGCAGTAGATGCAGTGGTAAGGTGTATTAAGGTAACAGGTAGGACACATTGTTTTCCATAAACTCTTATGACTGTTATCAGTTCTACTGGCCTCGCTACAGTCATGGACCTTGGCGACAAATGCCACCTCACACTGTAAGTGTCTGTGGTGTTTGTAGGGCCTTTGAGGGGCAGGAATAGAAATAGGTTTTCTTTTTTTTAAAAAGTTTTAAATAAAATGTGATCATATAATACCAATCTCTGTACTGCCTGTGATCAATGTTGCACATGCACTTCCATTCTTGAGATTATTTCTCTGTTATGGCTTTCTTGTGGTGGACTTTCCACGAGCACTGTTCTTTAATACCAATTCATATTAGACAATTAAGACAGGACAATTTGAGTTATGGGCTTCGGCTTACAAAATTGTGCCTGATTTCCATTGAAAAGAAGCATTTGTTAGGGGAAATGATATTTACGGGAAAGCGTTTTTAGCGTAGGCAATGTAAATGGCTCTTGTTGTCTAGAGATGACTTGGGACCGAACTTGAACCTGAGTCTGACCCGAACTTTAATAGTTCGGATGAATGCGAACTAATTTGGTTTTCCAAACTTGCGGACATATTTTCGATAACTATCGGATTTGCGTACCGTTTACTAAAATTGCGGCCATAACCCTTGATTGTTCCGTTTACGTCATAACCCTCAAATGTATTGTTTGATTTTGATAACCCTCGACTATATAGTTCAATTTTGATAACCCTTGAATATATCGTTCGATTTCGTTAACCCTGGAATGTAGCAGTTGATTTCGGTAACCCTCGAATGTATCGTTCAGTAACCCTCGAATGTATCTGTTGATTTTGGTAACCCTAGAATGTATCATTGGATTTCAGTAACCCTCGAATGTATCATTGGATTTTGGTAACCCTCAAATGTATCGACAATTGCCAGATCGTGGGGAAAGTTTTGGTGGTATGAACGTGTTCCCTGGACCATTTCCCAGGTGCCACAGTTATTTACAGTAAGTTTCCATTGCTTTTTTATCTGTATTTAAAGGGCATCTATAGTGAGAAAATGTTATCTATATTTAAAGGGAATCTATAGTGAGAAAATGTTATCTATATTTAAAGGGAATCTATAACGAGAACATGTTTCTTTCTTTCTATGTGTTCTATAAATCCCTCCAAACCACAGAGTACCATTATTTTCTTCAGTTTTCTCCTCTGTCCCAAGATATATAAGTTAAAAAGTGAAGATTTCAATACACCACTCCTGCTTGAGCTGTCAATCAAATCCCCTAATAGCATGCTGGTGTAGTGTGTAGGCTTACATTAGTTTTAAAGCAAGTCTCCCAATGACTCCTTCCTGCTCACTTAAATGCTTGGCAAATACTGGGTTAAAAACAGAAATAAAGGGAAGGAGAATGAAGCAGCTTTCATCAATGTATTGCCTGTCAAAGGAAGATTGGGCTGCAGTGATAAGACAGGATTCGGGTCTCTCCTAACTCACCTCCCTCCCACTTCTTATATAGAAAGTATCTCCAGAACAACAGAGACATTTCCCCTCTACAGAGGAGTTTTTGTTTACAAAGGTTAGAGTGACATGAAAGAGGATTAATGCGCATGAGCGTCTAGGTTCACAGGCTTGGTTCACAGCCGGACTGTATGAATGGGGGGAATTGCCAGAGAGGGGGAGTGGGGAGCTCTACAGTAAATCAGACTGTGTGCAAACATGAAGCCACAGATAAAGGTGGGAATAAGACAGCATATACTAGCCTTTTATTATGTCTGGATTGGAGCAATGTATACATTCCACTATAGATGCCCTTTAATCTGAACTTTTCAAAACTATTTTCTCCCATTGACTTTAATGGGTTTATTTCTGAACTACAGTTTAGAACTTTAACTAAAGTTCTATAGTTCAGAAAAGAACTGAATTTCAGGATGTTTAGCCATCTCTATTGTAGTAAAATGCTCTAATGGCAGAATATTTACACCTTCTAAAAGGCTTAGATGTCTTAATAGACAAAAAGGATATCTAGCATTGCCATTAGTAGAATGCACCCATAGGTTTTCCATATGTATGGAGATGAATTTGTTTGGGACTGGTGTTTTTGTATGATGCATTGTGTATGGATGGGGAAGGGATGTAGAAGGGCACAGTCTGTATGAGGGAAGGTGACTAGGTTGGTTTTGGTGGGATTTGAATGAAAAGGTTTAAGCTTGTTTTGGATTGAAAGGGACACTATACTCATGTAATAATTGATTTGTTTCTGTGTCCTTGACACACTTCCTTTTGCACCCCATTCATTGGTTTTACCCACGTGACGTCAATGTGTTTTATATCAATAGTATATTCTGTATCTGGACATTTCTCTAGAAACCTGTCCATCACTTCATAACCATGCATGGACAATTATCTCAACCTTCATTTTACAACCTCCCATTAAAGCTCCCTATGTGTTCAACCACAGATACGGCTCCACAATTCATGAGTTAACTGTGAGCCATCATATTTTTCTCTGGTTGGTATGTGTATCTTTCAGGAGAAATACAGAAGTATTTCCTCCCACAAATTGCTCTTGCTAAACACAGAGAAACATTTTAAAATTACTCATCTGGTTCTTGTCCAACACTCTTAAAACTAAACACTTAAGGTCAGATATCAAAGTGCGGCAATGGATGACTTACATCCTGTGAATTTATTGGCTAACATGACACATTGTCCTAAGTTCTATTTTGGTACAGACACTTCATTTTTTTTGTTTATTACTTTGAGCTGTAAATTTAATATAAATTGTTTGGGGAGTGGTGTTTGGCTTGGAGAACAATGGACGCATAGTACGAAATGTCGAGAAACGTTGTAAAATTAACCCTGCTGGTAATATCAATTTACTGTTGGATGCTTTGGGTACTGAAAGAAATATTAGAGAAAGGATTTTCAAGACCAAACCTCAAAGTCATACAAACATTAATTCTTGACTGCTCAGACATGGAAGCACATATGTAAAAAAAAAAACAGGCTAATTTGGGCTTTTAGTCAATATTAAAGTTTGAAAACATCTTGGGCTAGAAATAATGTACTCAATGTATAATGCTTTATGCACTAGCCGAAACACAGACAAGAATCTTTTTTACTTTATACAGTGAAGATCTATCCTTTTATATGTGTCTGAAGTTCCCTACTGTGGGTCGCCATCTTTCTTGTGGTAAGAGTAAGCTGCTAGGTGCATGTTTCCCTGGTGCTTTTATCCAAAATAGGAAAGCACGAACGGTATACTAATTAACAGGGGCAATCTTTGTCTGCAAGACAGAAAATCCCTTCATTTGTTTTGGTATAAGTTCCATGTGAAATGTGTTTCTCTCTAGTTAACTGATTCACTAGCAATTTTGCTACTTTTAGCTTTCTTGTCTGCATGGCTATTATTTTGGTAATGTTAGGGATGGAGGTGGAATCCCAAACTCAATTAGATTGAGCCTGGACAAATACTTGCCATGTATGCTGCTCAAGGTGCAATGACATGTTTACATGAGTGTCTAATTTCAAACCTTCATACCAATAAAGGCTCACACACACATTCACTAATTTGATTTAGTAAATACAAACAATAGAATTCTAGTGCACAGACAATTCTAGTTGCATATTGTCTCCCTCCATAAGGTTCTACTACAAACAGAATGCCATAAACCCTGGATAAATAAAAGCAATTAGTTCAATAAGTTGGCCAAATTGTTTTAATTCCAGTCACCACGTCAAGGTTGCTTTATTTAACTGGGTCCTATCCTACTGGTACTTGTCTTTTTAGCTGAATGAGCTGACAGCTTCTCCTGTGTAGCCTTAATATGGATGTACAACAGCCCAATTTTCTATATATTGTGTGTTACATTGAAGGTTTGACCAAGCCTTCTGGGTAATTGTACTCCATCCAGAGTTAGGTCATGTGCTCGTTTGAGCAAAGTACTTTAAACTAGAGAGTCAGCTTCAAGCATCCAGGCCACACAGGAGAAGCTGTCAGCTCATGAAGCCAAAAAGGCAAGTACCAGTAGGTTAGGACCCAGTTAAATAAACCAACCTTGACGTGGTGACTGGGCTTAAAATAATTTGGCCAACTTATTGAACTAATTGCTTTTATTTATCCATGGTTTATGGCATTCTGTTTGTAGTAGAACCCTATGGAGGGAGCCAATATGCAATTAGAATTGTCTGTGCACTAGAATTCTATTGTTTGTATGTATTATATTTCTGGTCTCTAGTTGCACTTTAATACGGATGTAAAACATTTTTATAATTTGATTTAGTGTCTTTACAAAGACTTCTTTATGTTGATAAATTAAAAATAAAAATGAAATTAAATAATCATTTAAATATAATCACATCAGTTAGTAGTAGGAACCATTGTAGCACAAGGGACAGACAATACGGACCACACATGTTCATTGACAAAAGTCAAAAGGGTAGACTAATAAGAGCAGATATGGAGTCAAGGCTGGATATACAGTAGAGCAACAGGCAGCAGATGCAAAGGGCCCCATGGGCCAGAGTTTGCTAATTATTTATTTATAGTAAACACAAGTTTTGAAACTAGTTGGCGGTCTCTTGCTTGGTTCCATCTGGGGCTATTTCATGCTTCAACATTCAAACATCAACATTCCATAACCATAACATTAATCTTGGCTGAAGACCTTGGACTAGGATTTTAATAGCTTCTAACTCCTGGGGTTGTTCTCATTTACATATGTTAGACCCCTAGGGTCAGTACTGTGATATAAGGAAAGAGTTTTAGATTTCTCAGCATGAATATTTTCTTGGGCAAATGTCAGAGAATCATGTACAACGAGGCCAAAATAAGCTATTTAACCAATGCAACTAAATAACAGCCATCACTGGCATCTTACGTACTCAAACTATCAATTGCATTGGGTGTTCCTGGCTTTCTACTTGGTACCAACTCATATAACAGCTAATGTGTGTCTTCCATTAAGCTCCAATAAGTACCCAAAGATTTGTCATTTTATGTTCTCCATGACAGGGATTTATATTGGGAATTCTTTGATGGGTTGGGCAGAAATTCAGTTTCCAAATTGTTCTTGATTTACAACTAACTGGATTGTCACTAATGTACTGTATACCCTGTATACTAAAGTCATTTACTGTTTACCCTGTATACCCTGGTGTAATCTGTACCCGTTTTATGCTTTACTGGGTCTTTATTTATTGCTCATTAAAATATAGAAAACAAGTTTAAGTGGAAATTGTAATTTGATTTGTAGACAATTTAACTGTAACTTTCAGAAACATTTTCTTGGGCAAGTTAAAGGGCAAGTTACACTATTTCATATAGTTACCCATTAAATAGATATTTTCAGAATCATTTTTTTTTAAATAAAATTTATTATAGGATCTTGCTCAACAACACAGGACAACATCAGCCATTTTTCCTAGCAATCAGGAGGACTGGACTTCTATAAAATATAAAAAGCTTATCTTATTAAATAAGCTTCCTTTGTTATTTAATGGTCAGCCTCTTTGGCCTAAAATCATAGGAAACTCTGCTGGGGGCAGAGCCCTGATCTTTTAGCTTAAAAAACCCAGTCATCTTTATTGATGAAAAAGTCTCCTTATGATATGCTTGTAGGCCACTGGGACAAGGTAGACTGGACCACTCGGTTATCTGGGCAGGTATGGATTTATGGATATGTACACTGGGATTTTTTTTAATTGCCCATTACTGGAAACTCTTCTGTTTTGTATAGTTTTTCTGTAATTGGATTGGTGACAGTTGGTACGTGAACTGCATGGTGGGAAATTCCCTCTGCCAATACTGCCTCATAGGGATTACTGAGCATGCTTGCCCTCACAGAAAGTCAGATAGTCTGGCAGAGGTTTGGGGGATTAAGCTTGAGCAAAACAAATACTAGATTAAAGTCATGCAGCAACACAAACACATCAGCGATATTGCTACTTACATGTATTCATTTATATATTGAAATGCTTTTCAGTGTACAATTCCTTAAAAATATAATAAAACAAATATAAAGGTATATGAGTGTTGGATTTATAATTAATGATGAATCCAGGTTTCCAAACGAACCATGTTTTGATTCAGAACTGCTGGTTTCGAAACCATTTCCCCCCCCCCAAAAAAACTTTTCATTCAATATCGGAAATAAAAGAAAAGAAAATTTGAAAATCCCTTTAGAAAATTTGAAAAAGTCTACAGAAGTTGTGAGTTTAATTGGGTTTGAAACGGATTTTGGGAACTTCAATAAGTTTCACGTAACCGCTATTAGAAAGAAACTCGCTTATTTCATTCATCTCTAGAGTTATGTAAGTGACTTTAAACACACAGCGGGCGATGCAGTAACTACTATTACTGCTTTATTGAGTTGATGACATATCGGGTGAAGCATGGGGCATAGACTCTTTTTTCAGGACCTGTGCAAAGTTCAGAACTTTTTGGACTTTGCCGAGCGCACACGATGCAGTCAGGATTTCCGTTAGAGCCCTTAGTGTATACGGGTTTCGTGGGCTAATCTATCTGAACCTTATTGAAAAGAATTTTCATTTTATGACCCCCATATACTCAATTATAAATTATTATAAATTATAATTAGTCTTGTACAAGATTGTGGCATACAATGTTGTATTTTGTAGGTTTTTAAAGGAGAATTAAAGCTAAACTAAAAATGATACAGTAAGAATTACATCATTGCTAACTAGCATGTACATGTATGTCTCACCTCTGAATGTATTGTACAGAAACCATCTTTTTGAAGGAAAACTACACTGTATATAAAGTTTAAAAAAATATCTGGGGCAAAGAGATAGTATTGGGAATTCCTACCTCCCAGAATTGGAGCACCAGCACGAAGAAAACTGCTTCTGCCAGGCTCACTGAATGCTTCAGCACTATCTTTAATACAGGAAAGTCCAGGACACTAACCTGGCAGATGACTGTATGTGTTGGGGCTCCCCAATGAAATGATATAGGGCCCTAGGTACTTTTTGTTTTTAAAAATTACACTTTTACTTTGTAGTTGTCCTTAAATTCATTGTTTAATTTTGCAGTTTACTGGCTTTTCTTGAGTGGGAAACAGTTGTTTTTGTAACTAATCAGCCCTGATTACACAGAGGCCATGGGCAGATCACCCAGTAGTTACTCAGTGAGCATGTGCAACTGTGTCTGTTCAGACAGAAAACCAATTGTTACTCCCTAGGAAATCAGGAAGTGGCAGAAATCTACAGGATGCAGTTGATTTCAGATAGGACAGTTACAGCTTTCTGCTAGTAAGCACTTATAGAATTCGTTCAGGCTAATAAATATTTTAGCTTTAGTTCTCCTTTAATACTTGTTTCCCTTCTTGAGTAATGAGGAAAAATAAACCGACAGCCACTGTAATAAGAAGGGGGATGGGGGGTCCTCTGTAGAAATGTGTCAGACATGACTCACGTCTCCTTGGCTTCTATACGATGGATTGTGTTTATCCTAAGCACATTTGTAAATGACTTTGATTGTAACGAGTCTGTTTGGGGAATTCTGGGCTCCTTTATAAACAGATGGCACTGCACTGCATTCCATTCTGCTAAATAATCCAAGAGAGTCTTCAGGCTGGGCCTATGTCAATCTTCACATGAGGACTACGGGCTACGGGCTGTTAGGAGTTTACTTTATTATAAGGACCAGGTTCTGAAATATCTCAAACGTATAACTACTGATAGAGATGGCCGACCTTCCTGAAGTTTGGTTTCTTTCCGAACTAAAGTTCTAAAGTTCTATAGTTCGGGAACAAACCCATTAAAGTCAATAGGAGAAAAAGGTTCTAGGTAATTAAAACTAAAATAGTAACTTAGGCTGTGGCACCTGGAAAATGGTCTGGGGAACACGTACATTTCACCAAAACTTGTTCAAACACTAACGTTCCTCACGATCTGGCAATTATCAGGTTTCCCCATGCTACATAAGAGGGTTACGGTCAATTCAAGGGTTACCGAATGATACATTCCAGGGTTAACAAAATGGAACAATACATTTAAGGTTACCGAATGATCATTCCAGGGTTAACAAAATGGAACAATACATTTAAGGGTTACCGAATGATACATTCCAGGGTTACCGAACAATACATTCCAGGGTTACCGAACAATACATTCCAGGGTTACTGAAATCTAACAACACAATCAAGGGTTACCGAACAATACATTCCAGGGTTACTGAAATCTAACAACACAATCAAGGGTTACCGAACAATACATTCCAGGGTTACTGAAATCTAACAACACAATCAAGGGTTACCGAACAATACATTCCAGGGTTACTGAAATCTAACAACACAATCAAGGGTTACCGAACAATACATTCAAAGGTTACTGAATGATACATTCCAGGGTTACCGAACAATACATTCAAAGGTTACTGAAATTTAACAATACATTCCAGGGTTACCGAAATCGAACAATACATTCAAAGGTTACCGAATGATACATTCGAGGGTTACTGAAATCAAACAATACATACAAAGGGTTACCGAATGATACATTTGAGAGTTACTGAAATTGAACAATACATACAAAGGGTTACCGAACAATACATTCCAGGGTTACCGAAATCGAACAATACATGCAAGGGTTAGCGAACAATACATTTGAGGGTTACTGAAATCGAACAATACATTCAAAGGTTACTGAAATTGAACAATACATTTAAGGGTTACCGAACTATACATTCGAGGGTTACCGAAATCTAACAACACAATCAAGGGTTAGCGAACAATACATTTTAGGGTTACCGAAATCTAACAACACAATCAAGGGTTACCGAACAATACATTTGAGGGTTATGGCCACAATCGAGGGTTAGCGAAGTGAACGCAAATCCGATAATTTTTGAATTTTTAATAATTCAAAACACGCACATATCACCAAAACTTGTTTAAATACTAACGTTAATCATGATCAAGATATTTTCGAGCTTCCGCGTTGAATTTTCGAGGGTTATCGCTGAATTCAAGGGGTTAGCAAACACTACACGTCAGGGTCATAGAGCGCTTAAGTCGAGGGTTTTCACCAAATTCGAGGGTTAGTGAATGCCACAATGAAGGGTTATGGAACACTAAATTCGATGGTTATAAATTTGAAAATTCGAGAATCCTATATTCGAGGGTTACCGATTTGAGAATTTGACAATTATTGAATTTTCCGATAATTAACGATAATTAATAATTGGAAAACTGGAACTAGTTCGGATCAAGTTTGGATTATTTGCGTTCATCTGCAGGAATATGCTACAGCAGGACACGCCTTCTAGTAGTTTCTAACCAATCCTGTTACAGACCATTAAGCAGAGGACCATATGATAGGGTTTAGTTCTCCTTAAAAGTCTATGGAATAAGTAGAGTTCCATTTCCATATATTTGTTTACCTCTATTACTGTACATTTGATTATATAACGGTCATAATAAGAAAGTATCAAACATTTAATAAAAAACAAAATTTCATTTCAAGCTATTAATAGCAGGTCATTTGCTGCAATTAAGAAGTTTCTCAGACAGTTAATTGCTCTGTAACGTCAAGATATTTTTTGAAGCCAAAAACAATTTGTCATTGGTGGGTTTTCATTTCTAGCTTTAGGCTCTATCTGGACCAAACCTAGACTAGATTTTGACCAAAATGGCTGTTTGGAGAAATAATTTATTACAGTTCAATGTTTTTGCGTTTGGGATTAAAAAGGACAACTGTAGTGGTGTAGCTCCGCCTCCCTTCAGGCCCAGGGCCTAACCAATGGGAATACACACTCTGTAAGAAGCAGCTTTTGGTTGGTAAATGACAGGGTTTTTTTTAATATTTTTTAAGTTTAATGAACATTGACAGTGTTTTTATCAAATACTGACCAAACTTGTGTCTTTCACCTGAACGTCTACTATACCATTTATGATTATGAAAGGGTAAATCCTACATTGAACAAAATGGTCTAAGGTTCGTCTAAGGTTTATGGTTACATTGTTACGTTAAGCCTTTTTATATTTATATATAGAGAGAGATTTCTCCAAATAGAGCTAATTACAGTCATTAAAGTAATCAAGGGTTTTTCTGCTGAATGGATTCCCTTATACTGAGAGGTTTAGTTTAAATTTAGGGTTTGCTTTCCCCTTTAAAAGTTCTTTCCTATGCAGGTGTGTGATCTACTTGCATAATTCAGAAGGAATTCAAAAAACAATCATCCGGTTCCAAATAAAAGGACCCAGGACTGACTCGTTTTCCAACTACTATAAATTCTTATTTTAGCAGGTTTATTAACATTATTTTACCCCTGAATTACAGCCCAGAAAGTGCTGAAAACAATGATGTATCCCATGACTTATTACACAGAGATCTAGCAAGCAGATATTCAATTATACATTCACACACTGTACCCTTGACCCAAGACCATGTCCACCCTTAAAATAAAAAACTGGTCACTGGTCAGTTTAGTGCCCCCAAACCCAACTGATATTTTTGCCAGTTTTTTTACCAGCATTACTAATCAGATATTAAAGAATAATTATTGTCCCCATTCTGGCAGAGTAAGCTGGCCCCTCCCCCCATGCAGTCAATCAAGGATGTGATAACTGACATCACAACCAATGATTGACTGCTGTTTCTTCCTCTGCACATGCTCAAGCTTATAAAAAGCTCATTGAGCAAAGGGTGGAGGCAGATAGCTTTGCCAGAAAAGAATAGAACTTATAATTAAATATCTGGTACAAATACATTAAATAAATTGGTATAAAATAGCAGTAGGGTTGTGAGCAGATAAATGACAAGTCACCAGTTTTTTGTTATAAGGGTGGACTTGCCCTTTAATCCTATCCTACAGCCTGACCAAACCTGATTTAAAATTTCTCCCTAAAAGAAAGTGTTTAGAAAAGATTTGAAATAAAACTAAACATGGACATCTACATAACATGACCATATAGCCCATAATGACCTGCAACCCAGTCAAACATATCAGGGGTTTAATCAAACCCAACTTATGTCACATCGAACCTACAGGTATATAACATGTGGGTGGAGATGGTGCCCAGAGCCCATGTGGTTGAACTGACACATGTCTTCATTCTGGCTAGAGATGGCTGAACTGACAGAAGTTTGTTTTTTTCCGAACTCCTGAACTTCAGTAAAAGTTCGGCAGTTCGGAAGTTTAGAAACTAACCCATAAAAGTCAATGGGGAGTGATAGTTAGTAAATGGCTGTGGCACCTGGGTCTGGGGAACACGCACATATCACCAAAACCTGTTTAAAAACTTTTTACTTCATGATCAGGCAATTTTCGTGTTTGCGCAAGCTATATTCAAGGGTTAGGGCCAATTTGAGAGTTACCGAATGATACTTTCCAGGGTTACCAAAAATTGAACTATACATTTGAGGATTAGCCAACGATACTTTCTAGGGTTAGCAAAAACAAACCATACATTTGAGCATTAGCGAAAATGAACGACACATTCAAGGGTTACCGAAAGTCCAAGGCTACATTCGAGGGTTAGCTAATGATACTTTCTAGGGTTAGTGAAAACGAACGATACATTAGAGAGTTACCGAAAACAAACGATACATTAGAGGGTTACTGAAAACGAACGATACATTAGAGAGTTACCGAAAACAAACGATACATTAGAGGGTTACTGAAAACAAACGATACATTCGAGGGTTAGCGAAAACGAACGATACATTAGAGAGTTACCGAAAACAGGCGATATATTCGAGGGTTACCAAAAATGAACGATACATTCGAGGGTTACCGAAAACAAACGATACATTAGAGAGTTACCGGAAACAAACGATAAATTAGAGGGTTACTGAAAACGAACGATACATTAGAGGGTTACTGAAAATTGGCTTTCATAACCTCCCCCCGCGAACATTTTTTGTATCATTGGATTTCGTAACGATGCATGATTGAACCCTCAAATGTCGAAATTGCCAGATCTGGGGAAAGTTTTGGTGGTATGAACGTGTTCCTGGACCATTTCCCAGGTGCCACAGTATTTACAGTAAGTTTCCATTGCTTTTTTAATCTGTATTTAAAGGGCATCTATAGTGAAAAGTTATCTATATTTAAAGGGAATCTTATGTGAGAAAATTTGTTATCTATATTTAAAGGGAACTATACGAGAACATGTTCTTTCTTCTATGTGTTCATAAATCCCTCCAAACCACAGAGTACCATTATTTTCTTCAGTTTTCTCCTCTGTCCAAGATATAAGTTAAAAGTGAAGATTTCAATACACCACTCTGCTGTGAGCTGTCATCAATCCCCTAAGAGCATGCTGGTGTAGTGTGTAGGCTTACATAGTTTTAAAGCAAGTCTCCCAATGACTCCTTCCTGCTCACTTAAATGCTTGAAATACTGGGTTAAAAACAGAATAAGGGAAGGAGAGTGAAGCAGCTTTCATCAATGTATTGCCTGTCAAAGGAAATTGGGCTGCAGTGATAAGACAGGATTCGGGTCTCTCCTAACTCACCTCCCTCCCACTTCTTATATAGAAAGTATCTCCAGACAACAGAGACATTTCCCCTCTACAGAGAGTTTTGTTTTTACAAAGGTTAGAGTGACATGAAAGAGGATTAATGCGCATGAGCGTCTAGTTCACAGGCTTGGTTCACAGCCGGACTGTATGAATGGGGGAATTGCCAGAGAGGGGGAGTGGGGAGCTCTACAGTAAATCAGACTGTGTGCAAACATGAAGCCACAGATAAGGTGGAATAAGACAGCATATACTAGCCTTTTATTATGTCTGGATTGGAGCAATGTATACATTCCACTATAGATGCCCTTTAATCTGAACTTTTCAAAACTATTTTCTCCCATTGACTTTAATGGGTTTATTTCTGAACTACGTTTAGAACTTTACTAAAGTTCTATAGTTCAGAAAAGAACTGAATTTCAGGATTTTTAGCCATCTCTATTGTAGTAAATGCTCTAATGGCAGAATATTTTACACCTTCTAAAAGGCTTAGATGTCTTAATGACAAAAAGGATATCTAGCATGGCCATTAGTAAATGCACCCATAGGTTTTCCATATGTATGGAGATGAATTTGTTTGGGACTGGTGTGTTTTTGTATGATGCATTGTTGTATGGATGGGGAAGATGTAGAGGGCACAGTCTGTATGAGGGAAGGGTACTAGTTTGGTTTTGGTGGGATTTGAATGAAAATGGTTTAAGCTTGTTTTGGATTAGAAGGGACACTATACTCATGTAAAATTGATTTGTTTTTCTGTGTCCTTGACACACTTCCTTTTGCACCCCATTCATTGGTTTTCCCCACGTGACTCAATGTGTTTTTTATCTCAATAGTATATTCTGATCTGGACATTTCTCTGAAACCTGTCCATCACTTCATAACCATGCATGGACAATTATCTCTCAACCTTCATTTTACAACCTCCCATTAAAGCTCCTATGTGTTCAACCACAGATACGGCTCCACAATTCATGAGTTAACTTGTGAGCCATCATATTTTTCTCTGGTTGGTATGTGTATCTTTCAGGAGAAATACAGAAGTATTTCCTCCCACAAATTGCTCTTGCTAACACAGAGAAACATTTTAAAATTACTCATCTGGTTTTGTCCAACACCTTAAAACTAACACTTAAGGTCAGATATCAAAGTGCGGCATGATGACTTACATCCTGTGAATTTATTGGCTACATGACACATTGTCCTAAGTTCTATTTGGTACAGACACTTCATTTTTTTTGTTTATTACTTTGAGCTGTAAATTTAATATAAATTGTTTGGGGAGTGGTGTTTGGCTTGGAGAACAATGGACGCATAGTACGAAATGTCGAGAAACGTTATAAAATAAACCCTGCTGGTAATATCATTTACTGTTGGATGCTTTGGGTACTGAGAAATATTAGAGAAAGGATTTTCAAGACCAAACCTCAAAGTCATACAACATTATTTCTTGACTGCTCAGACATGGAAGCACATATGTAAAAAAAAAACGGCTAATTTGGGCTTTTAGTCAATATTAAAGTTTGAAAACATCTTGGGCTAGAAATAATGTACTCAATGTATAATGCTTTATGCACTAGCCGAACACAGACAAGAACTTTTTTACTTTATACAGTGAAGATCTATCCTTTTATTGTGTCTGAAGTTCCCTACTGTGGGTCGCCATCTTTCTTGTGGTAAGAGTAAGCTGCTAGGTGCATGTTCCCTGGTGCTTTTATCCAAAATAGGAAAGCACGAACGGTATACTATTTACAGGGGCAATCTTTGTCTGCAAGACAGAAAATCCCTTCATTTGTTTTGGTATAAGTTCCATGTGAATATGTTTTCTCTCTAGTTAACTGATTCACTAGCAATTTTGCTACTATTTAGCTTTCTTGTCTGCATGGCTATTATTTGGGTATGTTGGGATGGAGGTGGAATCCCCAAACTCAATTAGATTGAGCCTGGACAAATACTTGCCATGTATGCTGCTCAAGGTGCATTACATGTTTACATGAGTGTCTAATTTCAAACCTTCATACCAATAAAGGCTCACACACACATTCACTAATTTGATTTAGTAAATACAAACAATAGAATTCTAGTGCCAGACACAATTCTAGTTGCATATTGTCTCCTCCATAAGGTTCTACTACAAACAGAATGCCATAAACCCTGGATAAATAAAGCAATTAGTTCATAAGTTGGCCAAATTGTTTTAATTCCAGTCACCACGTCAGTTGCTTTATTTAACTGGGTCCTATCCTACTTACTTGTCTTTTTAGCTGAATGACTGACAGCTTCTCCTGTGTAGCCTTAATATGGTGTACAACAGCCCAATTTTCTATATATTGTGTGTTAAATTGAAGTTTGACAAGCCTTCTGGTAATTGTACTCCATCCGAGTTAGGTCATGTGCTCGTTTGAGCAAAGTACTTTAAACTAGAGAGTCAGCTTCAAGCATCCAGGCCACACAGGAGACTCTGTCAGCTCTGAAGCCAAAAGGCAGTACCAGTAGGTTAGGACCCAGTTAAATAAACCAACCTTGACGTGGTGACTGGGCTTAAAATAATTGGCCAACTTATTAACTAATTGCTTTTATTTATCCATGGTTTATGGCATTCTGTTTGTAGTAGAACCCTATGGAGGGAGCCAATATGCAATTAAATTGTCTGTGCACTAGAATTCTATGTTTTGTATTTATTATTTCGGGTCTCTAGTTGCACTTTAATACGGATGTAAAACATTTTTATAAATTTGATTTAGTGTCTTTACAAAACTTCTTTATTGTTGATAAATTAAAATAAATGATTAAATAATCATTTAAATATACACAATCAGTTAGTAGTAGGAACCATTGTAGCCAAGGACAACAATACGGACCACACTTTCATTGACAAAAGTCAAAAGGGTAGACTAAGATAGAGCAATATGGAGTCAAGCTGGATATACAGTAGAGCAACAGCCAGCAGATGCAAAGGGCCCCATGGGCCAGAGTTTGCTAATTATTTATTATAGTAAACACAAGTTTTGAAACTAGTTGGCGGTCTCTTGCTTGGTTTCCATCTGGGCTATTTCATGCTTCAACATTCAAACATCAACATTCCAAACCATAACATTAATCTTGCTGAAGACCTTGGACTAGGATTTTAATACTTCTAACTCCTGGGTTGTTCTCATTTACATATGTTAGACCCCTAGGGTCAGTACTGGATATAAGGAAAGAGTTTTAGTTTCTCAGCATGAATATTTTCTTGGGCAAATGTCAGAGAATCATGTACAACAGGCCAAAATAAGCTATTTAACCAATGCAACTAATAACAGCCATCACTGCATCTTACGTACTCAAACTATCATGCATTGGGTGTTCCTGGCTTTCTACTTGTGTACCAACTCATATCAGCTAATGTGTGTCTTCCATTAAGCTCCAATAAGTACCCAAAGATTTGTCATTTTATGTTCTCCATGCACGGGATTTATTTGGGATTCTTTGATGGGTTGGGCAGAAATTCAGTTTCCAAATTGTTTCTTGATTTACAACTAACTGGATTGTCACTAATGTACTGTTACCCTGTATACTAAAGCTATATTATATTCCCGTATACCCTGGTGTAATCTGTACCCGTTTTATGCTTACTGGTCTTTTATTATTGTTCATTAAAATATAGAAAACAAGTTTAAGTGAAAATTGTAATTTGATTTGTAGACATTTAACTGTAACTTTCAGAACATTTTTCTTGGGCAAGTTAAGGGCAAGTTACACTATTTCATATAGTTACCCATTAAAATATTTTCAGAATCATTTTTTTTAAAATAAAATTTTATTAGGATCTGCTCAACAACACAGGACACATCAGCCATTTTTCCTAGCAATCAGGAGGACTGGACTTCTATAAAAATAAAAAGCTTATCTTATTAAATAAGCTTCCTTTGTTATTTAATGGTCAGCCTCTTTGGCCTAAAATCATAGGAAACTCTGCTGGGGGCAGAGCCCTGATCTTTTAGCTTAAAAACCCATTCATCTTTATTGATGAAAAAGTCTCCTTATGATATGTCTTGTAGGCCACTGGGACAAGGTAGACTGGACCACTCGGTTATCTGGCAAGTATGGATTTATGGATATGTACCACTGGGATTTTTTTTAATTCCCATTACTGGAAACTCTTTTTTTTGTATAGTTTTTCTGTAATTGGTTGTGACAGTTGGTACGTGAACTGCATGGTGGGAAATTCCCTCTGCCATACTGCCTCATAGGGATACTGAGCATGCTTCCTCACAGAAAGTCAGATAGTCTGCAGAGGTTTGGGGGATTAAGCTTGAGCAAACAAATACTAGATTAAGTCATGCAGCACACCAAACACATCAGCGATAGTGCTACTTACTGTATTCATTTATATTTGAATGCTTTTCATGTACAATTCCTTAAAAATAATAAACAAATATAAAGGCATATGAGTGTTGGATTTATAATTAATGATGAATCCAGGTTTCCAAACGAACCTGTTTTGATTCAGAACTGTGGTTTCGAAACCATTTCCCCCCCCCCAAAAAAACTTTTCATTCAATATCGAAATAAAAGAAAAGAAAATTTGAAAATCCCTTTAGAAAATTTGGAAAAGTCTACAGAAGTTATGAGTTTAATTGGTTTTGAACGGATTTTGGGAACTTCAATAAGTTCACAGTAACCGCTATTAGAAAGAAACTCGCTATTTTCATTCATCTCTAGAGTTATGTAAGTGACTTTAAACACACAGCGGGCGATGCAGTAACTACTATACTGCTTAATTGAGTTGATGACATATCGGTTGAGCATGGGGCATAGACTTTTTTTCAGACCTGTGCAAAGTTCAGAACTTTTTGGACTTTGCCGAGCGCACACGATGCATTCAGGATTTCCGTTAGAGCCCTTAGTGTATACGGGTTTCGTGGGCTAATCTATCTGAACCTTATTGAAAAGAATTTTCATTTTATGACCCCCATATACTCAATTATAAATTATTATAAATTATAATTAGTCTTGTACAAGATTGTGGCATACAAGGTTGTATTTTGTAGGTTTTTAAAGGAGAATTAAAGCTAAACTAAAATGATACAGTAAGAATTACATCATTGTACTAGCAGGTACATGTATGTCTCACCTCTGAATGTATTGTACAGAAAACCATCTTTTGAAGGAAACTACACTGTATATAAGTTTAAAAAAATCTCTGGGGCAAGAGATAGGATTGGGAATTCCTACCTCCCAGAATTGGAGCACCAGCACGAGAAAACTGCTTCTGCCAGGCTCACTGAATGCTTCAGCACTATCTTTAATACAGGAAAGTCCAGGACCTAACCTGGCAGATGACTGTATGTGTTGGGGCTCCCCAATGAAATGATATAGGGCCTAGGTACTTTTTGTTTTTAAAAATTACACTTTTACTTTTGTAGTTGTCCTTAAATCATTGTTTAATTTTGTCAGTTTACTGGCTTTTCTTGAGTGGGAAACAGTTGTTTTTGTAACTAATCAGCCCTGATTACACAGAGGCCATGGGCAGATCACCCAGTAGTTACTCGTAGCATGTGCAACTGTGTCTGTTCAGACAGAAAACCATTGTTACTCCTAGGAATCAGGAAGTGGCAAAATCTACAGGATGCAGTTGATTTCAGATAGGACAGTTACAGCTTTCTGCTAGTAAGCACTTATAATTCGTTCGGCTAAATAATATTTTAGCTTTAGTTCTCCTTTAATACTTTTTTTCCCTTCTTGAAATAGAGGAAAAATAAACCGACAGCCACTGTAATAAGAAGTGGGATGGGGGGTCCTCTGTAGAAATGTGTCAGACAGGACTCACGCTCCTTGCTTCTATACGATGGATTGTGTTTATCCTAAGCACATTTGTAAATGACTTTGATTGTACGAGTCTGTTTGGGGAATTCTGGGCTCCTTTAAAACATGGCACTGCACTGCATTCCATTCTGCTAAATAATCCAAGAGAGTCTTCAGGCTGGGCCTATGTCAATCTTCACATGAGGCTACGGCTACGGGCTGTTAGGAGTTTACTTTATTATAAGGACCAGTTCGAATATCTCAAACGTATAACTACTGATAGAGATGGCCGACCTTCCTGAAGTTTGGTTTCTTTCCGAACTAAAGTTCTAAGTTCTTAGTTCGGGAACAAACCCATTAAAGTCAATAGGAGAAAAAGGTTCTATTAATTAAAACTAAAATAGTAACTTAGGCTGTGGCACCTGGAAATGGTCTGGGGAACACGTACATTTCACACAAAACTTGTTCAAACACTAACGTTCCTCACGATCTGGCAATTATCAGGTTTCCCCATGCTACAAGAGGGTTACGGTCAATTCAAGGGTTACCGAATGATACATCCAGGTTACAAAATGGAACAATACATTTAAGGGTTACCGAAGATACATTCCAGGGTTAACAAATGAACATACATTTAAGGGTTACCGAATGATACATTCCAGGGTTACCGAACAATACATTCCAGGGTTACCGAACAATACATTCCAGGGTTACTGAAATCTAACACACATCAAGGGTTACCGAACATACATCAAAGGTTACTGAATGAACTTCCAGGGTTACCGAACAATACATTCCAGGGTTACTGAAATCTAACAACACAATCAAGGGTTACCGAACAATACATTCAAAGGTTACTGAATGATACATTCCAGGGTTACCGAACAATACATTCCAGGGTTACTGAAATCTAACAACACAATCAAGGGTTACCGAACAATACATTCAAAGGTTACTGAAATCTAACACACATCAAGGGTTACCGAACAATACATTCCAGGGTTACTGAAATCTAACAACACATCAAGGGTTACCGAACAATACATTCAAAGGTTACTGAATGATACATTCCAGGGTTACCGAACAATACATTCAAAGGTTACTGAATGATACATTCCAGGGTTACTGAACAATACATTCCAGGTTACTGAAATCTAACAACACAATCAAGGGTTACGACACATACATTCAAAGGTTACTGAATGATACATTCCAGGGTTACCGAACAATACATTCAAAGGTTCCTGAAATTTAACAATACATTCCAGGTTTACCGAAATCGAACAATACATTCAAAGGTTACCGAATGATACATTCGAGGGTTACTGAATCAACAATACATACAAAGGGTACCGAATGATACATTTGAGAGTTCCTGAAATTGAACAATACATACAAGGTTACCGAACAATACATTCCAGGGTTACCGAAATCGAACAATACATGCAAGGGTTAGCGACAATACATTGGAGGTTACTGAATCGAACAATACATTCAAAGTTTACTGAAATTGAACAATACTTTAAGGGTTCCCGAACTATACATTCGAGGTTTACCGAATCTAACAACACAATCAAGGGTTAGCGAACAATACATTTTAGGTTACCGAAATCTAACAAACACAATCAAGGGTTACCGACAATACATTTGAGGGTTATGGCCACAATCAGGGTTAGCGAAGTGAACGCAAATCCGATAATTTTTGAATTTTTAATAATTCAAACACGCACATATCACCAAAACTTGTTTAAATCTAACGTTAATCATGATCAAGATATTTCGAGCTTCCGCGTTGAATTTTCGAGGGTTATCGCTGAATTCAAGGGTTAGCAAACACTACACGTCAGGGTCATAGAGCCTTAAGTCGAGGGTTTTCACCAAATTCGAGGGTTAGTGAATGCCACAAGGAGGGTTATGGAACACTAAATCGATGGTTATAAATTTGAAAATTCGAGAATCCTATATTCGAGGGTTACCGATTTGAGAATTTGACAATTATTGAATTTTCCGTAATTACGATAATTAATAATTGGAAAACTGGAACTAGTTCGGATCAAGTTTGGATTTTTTGCGTTCATCTGCAGGAATATGCTACAGCAGACACGCCTTCTAGTAGTTTCTAACCATCCTGTTACAGACCATTAAGCAGAGGACCATATGATAGGGGTTTAGTTTCTCCTTAAAAGTCTATGGAATAAGTAGTTCCATTTCCATATATTTGTTTACCTCTATTACTGTACATTTGATTATATAACGGTCATAATAAAAGTATCAAACATTTAATAAAAACAAAATTTCATTTCAAGCTATTAATAGCAGGTCATTTGCTGCAATTAAGAAGTTTCTCAGACAGTTAATTGCTCTGTAACGTCAGATTTTTTTGAAGCCAAAACAATTTGTCATGGGTGGGTTTTCATTTCTAGCTTTAGGCCTCTATCTGGACCAAACCTAGACTAGATTTTGACCAAAATGGCTGTTTGGAGAAATAATTTATTACAGTTCAATGTTTTTGCGTTGGGATTAAAAAGGACAACTGTAGTGGTGTAGCTCCGCCTCCCTTCAGGCCCAGGCCTAACCAATGGGAATACACACTCTGTAAGAAGCAGCTTTTGGTTGGTAAATGACAGGTTTTTTTTAATTTTTTTTTAGTTTAATGAACACTTGACAGTGTTTTTATCAATACTGACCACTTTGTGTCTTTCACCTGAACGTCTACTATACATTTATGATTATGAAAGGTAAATCCTACATTGAACAAAATGGTCTAAGGTTCGTCTAGGTTTATGGTTACTTGTTACGTTAAGCCTTTTTATATTTATATATAGAGAGATTTCTCCAAATAGAGCTAATTCATATCATTAAAGTAATCAAGGGTTTTCTGCTGAATGGATTCCCTTATACTGAGAGGTTTAGTTTAAATTTAGGGTTTGCTTTCCCCTTTAAAAGTTCTTTCCATGCAGTGTGGTGATCTACTTGCATAATTCAGAAGGAATTCAAAAAACAATCATCCGGTTCCAAATAAAAGGACCCAGGACTGACTCGTTTTCCAACTACTATAAATTCTTATTTTAGCAGGTTTATTAACATTATTTACCCCTGAATTACAGCCCAGAAAGTGCTGAAAACAATGATGTATCCCATGACTTATTACACAGAGATCGCACAGCAGATATTCAATTATATATTCACACACTTGTACCCTTGACCCAAGACCATGTCCACCCTTAAAATAAAAAACTGGTCACTGGTCAGTTAGTGCCCCCAACCCAACTGATATTTTTGCCAGTTTTTTTTACCAGCATTACTAATCAGATATTAAAGAATAATTATTGTCCCCATTCTGGCAGAGTAAGCTGGCCCTCCCCCATGCAGTCAATCAAGGATGTGATAACTGACATCACAACCAATGATTGACTGCTGTTTTCTTCTCTGCACATGCTCAAGCTTATAAAAGCTCATTGAGCAAAGGGTGGAGGCAGATAGCTTTGCCAGAAAAGAATAGAACTTATATTAAATTCTGGTACAAATACATTAAATAAATTGGTATAAAATAGCAGTAGGGTTTGAGCAGATAAATGACAGTCACCCAGTTTTTTGTTATAAGGGTGGACTTGCCCTTTAATCCTATCCTACAGCCTGCACCAACCTATTTAAAATTTCCTCCCTAAAAGAAAGTGTTTAGAAAAGATTTGAATAAAACTAAACATGGACATCTACATAACATGACCATATAGCCCATAATGACCTGCAACCCATCAAACATACAGGGGTTTAATCAAACCCAACTTATGTCACATCGACCTACAGGTATATAACATGTGGGTGGAGATGGTGCCCAGAGCCCATGTGGTTGAACTGACACATGTCTTCATCTGGCTAGAAGGATGGCTGAACTGACAGAAGTTTGTTTTTTCCGAACTCCTGAACTTCAGTAAAAGTTCGGCAGTTCGGAAGTTTAGAAACACCCATAAAAGTCAATGGGGAGTGATAGTAGTAAATGGCTGTGGCACCTGGGTCTGGGGACACGCACATATCACCAAAACCTGTTTAAAACTTTTACTTCATGATCAGGCAATTTTCGTGTTTGCGCAAGCTATATTCAAGGGTTAGGGCCAATTTGAGAGTTACCGAATGATACTTTCCAGGGTTACCAAAATTGAACATACATTTGATGTGCCAACGATACTTTCTAGGGTTAGCAAAAACAACCATACTTTTAGCATTAGCGAAAATGAACGACACATTCAAGGTTACCGAAGTCCAAGGCTACATTCGAGGGTTAGCTAATGATACTTTCTAGGGTTAGTGAAAACAAACAATACATTAGAGGGTTACTGAAAACGAACGATACATTAGAGAGTTACCGAAAACAAACGATACATTAGAGGGTTACTGAAAACGAACGATACATTAGAGGGTTACTGAAAACGAACGATACATAGAGGGTTACTGAAAACGAACGATACATTAAGAGTTACCGAAAACGATACATAGAGGGTTACTGAAAACAAACGATACATTCGGGTTAGCGAAAACGAACGATACATTAGAGAGTTACCGAAAACAGGCGATATATTCGAGGGTTACCAAAAATGAACGATCACTTCGAGGGTTACCGAAAACAAACGATACATTAGAGGTTACCGGAAACAAACGATAAATTAGAGGGTTACTGAAAACGAACGATACTATTAGAGGGTTACTGAAAACGAACGATACATTAAGGTACTGAAAACGAACGTACATTAGAGAGTTACCGAAAACAAACGATACTTAGAGAGTTACCAACAAACGATACATTAGAGGGTACTGAATGAACGATACATTTGAGGTTACTGAAAACGAACGATACATTAAGGGTTACTGAAAACAAACGATACATTAGAGAGTTACCGGAAACAAACGATACATTAGAGGGTTACGAAAACGAACGATACATTAGAAGGTTACTGAAAACGAACGATACATTAGGGTATACTGAAAACGACGATACATTAGAGAGTTACCGAAAACAAACCATAACATTAGAGGGTTACTGAAAACGAACGATACATTCGAGGGTTACCGAAAACGAACGATACTTTGAGGGTTACCGAAAACGAACATACATTAGAGAGTTACCGAAAACAAACGATACATTAGAGGGTTACCGAAAACAAACGATACATTAGAGGTTACCGAAAACGAACGATTCATTAGAGAGTTACCGGAACAACGATACATTGAGGGTTACTGTAATCGAAGGATACATGTGAGGGTTACTGAAAACAAACGATACATTCGAGGGTTACTGAAGAATCGAAGGATACATTAGAAGGTTACTGAAATCGAGGATACTAGAGGGTACTGAAATCGAAGGATCCATTTGAAGGTTACTGAAATCGAAGGATACATAGAGGGTTACTGAATCGAAGGATACATTTGAGGTTACTGAAATGAAGGATACTTAGAGGGTTACGAAATTGAAGGATACATTAGAGGGTTACTGAAATCGAGGATACATTGGAGGGTTACTGAACAAACGATACATTCGAGGGTTACTGAAATCGAAGGATACATTAAGGGTTACTGAAATCGAAGGATACATTTGAGGGTTACTGAAATCAAAGGATACATTAGAGGTTACTGAAATCGAAGGATACATTCAGGGTTACTGAAATCGAGGATACATTTGAGGTTTACCGAAAACAAACGATACATTAGAGGGTTACTGAATCGAATGATACATTAGAGGGTTACCGAAACAACGATACATTAGAGGGTTACTGAAAACGAACGATACATTAGAGGGTTACCGAACATGAATGATACATTAGAGGGTTACTGAAAATAAACGATACATTCGAGGGTTACTGAAATCGAAGGTACCTGAGGGTAACTGAAATCGAAGGATACATTTGGAGGGTTACTGAATTCGAAGGATACATTAGAGGGTTCTGAACTAAGGATACATTAGAGGGTTACTGAAATCGAAGGATACATTAGAGGGTTACTGAAATCGAAGGATCCATTAGAGGGTTACTGAAATCGAAGGATACATAGAGGGTTACTGAAATCGAAGAGATACATAATAGAGGGTTACTGAAATCGAAGGATACATTAGAGGGTTACTGAAATTGAAGGATACATTAGACGGTTACTGTAATCGAAGGATACATTAGAGGGTTACTGACCGAACGATACATTAGAGGGTTACTGAAAACAACGATACATTAGAGGTTTCTGACAAACGATACATTAGAGGTTACTTGAATACATTTCTAGTGGACAGCTCGTAAATGCGATATTATCGAATACAGCCGCGAGTTCTTATAGTTCGAGTCCATCCAAACTCATAAAGTTTCTGCTAAACTCAGGTTCAAGTTCGGTTTTGTGTCCATCACTAGTTCTGGCAGAGTAAGCTGGCCCCTCCCTCATGCAGTCAATCAAACGTTGATTGCTGACATTGCAACCAATGTTTGACTGCTGTTTCCACTGCTGCCTCTCTGCCCACCCCCAAGCTTTAAAAAGCTCATTGAGCAGAGGGAGGAGGCAGATATTTTTGCCAAAAAGGAATAGAACTTATCATTATATATCTGGCTACATACTGTAATAAACGGTAAAAATAGCAGTGAGGTGGCTTTTATTTTAAGGATGAACATGGCCTTTAAGGGATTGCAGGGAGTAGTTGATTTAGTCTTTTTTCCTGTCTATTGCATTGAGGGATCTCTGCATAAAATTTATAATAAGAACACATAGTTGAAGGCTGTAGATCTACTGTAGTCATGTTGCATTTGTCTCTAGTTGGGACTCACTTAAGCTGGGTCAACACCATCCATAATTTCACACCCTACTGGTGAAACCATTCCTGTCGAATAAGGAATGGACGTGTCCGACCACAGCACCATTGTGTGGTTTCTATGGACGCATGCACAGCCGTGGCAAACTGTTGGCTGTTACACTTTTGCCGCAACCGACATGGTTGTTCAGGTGGAGAATCTGACAATGTTGTACCCCGCTTAAGGATTTGGTCCCTGCTTCTTGTCTTTACATAGTACATTTATCATATGACATATGCAATAAAAATAGTCATCTATTCATCGAAGATGAGGTAATAATATTGGATTATTATATTGGATATCGTTTTGATCCAACGAAAATGTTCCTGCATGCAGATAAGAAAAATATCGACGGATTTTGTTTGGTGATTACTAACTGCAATTGTTGTATATATATGTCTAAATTTCCTATTTATCTTCAGACATCCCGCTCATATGACGCTTTTGGCAGGGTGAGAGAAAGGGGGCGGGGTGAGAGGCATGGCTAAAAGGATGTGACACTCGGTGATGTCATCTAGGGGGTGGGGGCGAGGCAGAGTTAGGAGCCAAAGGGATAGGTGGAGTGGTAATGGGGCAGTTAGGAGCCAAAGGGGTAGGCGGAGGGGGTAACGGGCATTTCGGGGGTCTAGGTAAGGTGCGGTCCAGGGATGAGGCTGCCAGTCTTTGCAGTCATGGGAGTTTGGGGTGGTCTTGCAGGAGTGCGGAAGACCACCCCAAGACTTCCGGGAGGGGTGGGATACCTGTATCCCTGGGTTGTATTTTAATTTGGTCGTCTAACTCAGAAGTAGAAATGTAATGTGGGTTCGAATAAACCCTTTTCAAATTGAATCTGAGGGTTTCACAAGTCCCAATGAATCTTTTGGAACTCCCGAATTTCACAGAACCCAGATTTTTCGAATTTTCGTTTTTTATCGAAAATCGAAAGCAGACAATTATCGAAAATCGAAAGCAGACAATTATCGAAAATCGAAAGCAGAGGATTTTCGAAAATCGAAAGTTGACGATTTTCGAAAATAGAAAATTGATAGTAGACGATTTTTGCAAAATCGAAACTTGAACTTTATGAAAATTTCGAAAATTCGAAAACAGAACGAAACCCAACAGTTTCGAAACATCTCTACTCAGAAGCAGCCTTTGTATATATATATTTTAATATTGCATAGGCCTCCTTTACTCAAAATGGCAAATATTATAACAGTCCTTTATGAAATGTGCGCAAAATGAAATGAATCTTGTTTTTTCTTCGAAAGGCTCAGAATGCATTAATGTCAATATCATTGTTTTTTAATTTTACACAGCCTTACGAGCACTTCTCAATAAATGTCTGTGTTTATCACTTTTCACACGGCTTCTTTTATCGCTTGGAATCGGCAGAATTCCTCAGGAATTAGAAAATAAACCTTTTCTGGTCCTAAGAACAAATCGACTCATACAATCTTTCTCTTATTTTTTTAGAATTGAATGAAATCTCCGTGTAGAATAATGTGTTTTGCTACCCAGGTTTACATGTTTTGTGCTGCACGGAATCATTTTTTTTTCTAAGGAAAGTAACAAAGACCCTTATTTCTTTAAAACATCAAAAGCCAAAGATTTCATTGACTTATAATATTGAATATTTAATTCGGTGCCAAATCTTATTTTTTTTTCTCCCAGATAAAAATGAAAACAGAGGTAAATCAACAAGATATAGTTCGAATGTGGGGGGTCCTCGTTCTAGAAATAAAGGGGCACAATTCAATGTCTGACTTTTAACTCCATCAATGACTTATAAATCAAGTCTCTATTACAGTACATGAAAGCCCCCAAAGTTTTGACCACGTGGCCAAAAAAACAAAGTTTAAGTATCTTTGAAAATTAACTTTTGTAATTTTAAGGAATCAATTCGGTTGATGGATTGCTTCCGTTTCCACCCCCAAATTAAAACTCATCTAATACTCGTTAAAATGCCATCTTCTGGACCAGGTGGCCATATGTCCCCATTTAAGGGGAACTGTCCCGACCGTAGGGCACAGTCAGGGCACAGTCAGGGCACAGTCAGGTTCCCACAACTGCAGGGAGATGTAATAAAGTTCTTATCATTAGAAATGGAGCTAATTTTGCCCCAACCAAGCAATGCTATTTACTATTTGAAAGCTAACATCCGATTGGTTGGGCACACTTGACCCATTTTTAACGATTAGCAGGGAGATTCAATAAAATTCTTATTGTTAAATGGCTGGGTACACACCAGAAGATATTTTCGGCCAACCGTCCAATTCATGGCACTGACCGTCCGTTCGTCCTCTCGACTCTATTGCCGCACCGACGGACATTTTGTCAAACAATAGTCCCTCCATGTGTACCCAGTAATGATGGCCCCATTCGCGGATCTGAACCTGGATCCGCGGCGGATTTCCCTCATTCGCCAACAGCGATATTGCGGATTTTCCGGATTTCCGCCTCCAAACTTTTCCGAACCGCTTTTTCGAAATTTTTCGAAATTCCGAGGAATTCACGTATTTTCGAAAATTCACGGAAAAACGTATTTCCGAACATTTTCGAAATTACGAGGATTTCATGTATTTTCGAAAATGCGGGGAAATATGTATTTTCAAAAATTTTTGAAATTACGAGAATTTCTCGAATTTTCAAAGAATTTTTCATTTTAATGGGTCCCGTCGCGGATTTTCGAATTTTTCCGAAAATTCCGGATCCTCGACAGACCGGATTTTGCGAATTCGAACATCTCTAGTACCCAGCCTAATTTGCCCCAACCAACCAGATTAACATTTGAAAGCTAACTCTGATTGGTTAGGGCAATCTAACTGAATGTATTTTAAGTTAGATCTGGCAACCTGAATATAGTGGTGAGTTCATTGTGATCTGGCAAGCCTGAATATAGGGGTGAGTTCATTGTGATCTGGCAAGCCTGAATATAGTGGTGATTTCATTGTGATCTGGCAAGCCTGAATATAGTGTGAGTTCATGGTAATCTGGCAAGCCTGATAATAGTGGTGAGTTCATTGTAATCTGGCAAGCCTGAATATAGTGGTGAGTTCATGTGATCTGGCAAGCCTGAATATAGTGGTGATTTCATTGTGATCTGGCAAGCCTGAATATATGGTGAGTTCATGGTGATCTGGCAAGCCTGAATATAGTGGTGAGTTCATGGTGATTGGCAAGCCTGAATAGTGGTGAGTTCATTGTGATCTGGCAAGCCTGAATATAGTGGTGAGTTCATTGTGATCTGGCACCTGAATATAGTGGTGAGTTCATTGTGATCTGGCAAGCCTGAATATAGTGGTGAGTCATGGTGATCTGGCAGCCTGAATCTAGTAGTGAGTTCATGGTGATCTGGCAGCCTGAATATAGTGGTTAGTCATGGTAATCTGGCAAGCCTAAATATGTGGTAGTTCATGGTGATCTGGCAAGCCTGAATATAGTGGTGTTTCATGGTGATCTGCAAGCCTGAATTAGTGGTGAGATATGGTGATCTGGCAGCCTGAATAAGTGGTTAGTCATGGTAATCTGGCAAGCCTGAATATAGTGGTGAGTTCATGGTGATCTGGCAAGCCTGAATATAGTGGTGAGTTCATGGTGATCTGGCAAGCCTGAATATAGTGGTGAGTTAATGGTGATCTGGCAAGCCTGAATATAGTGGTTAGTCATGGTATCTGGCAAGCCTGAATATAGTGGTGAGTTCATGGTGATCTGGCAAGCCTGAATATAGTGGTGAGTTCATGGTGATCTGGCAAGCCTGAATATAGTGGTGAGTTCATGGTGATCTGGCAAGCCTGAATATGTGGTGAGTTCATGGTGATCTGGCAAGCCTGAATATAGGTGGTGAGTTAATGGTGATCTGGCAAGCCTGAATAATGGTTAGTCCTGGTAATCTGGCACGCTGAATATATGGGTGAGTTCATGGTGATCGGCAAGCCTGAATATAGTGGTGAGTTCATGGTGTCTGGCAAGCCTGAATATGTGGTGGTTAATGTGATCTGGCCCTGAATATAGTGGTTGGTCCATGGTATCGGCAAGCCTGAATATATGGTGAGTTAATGGTGATCTGGCAAGCCTGAATATAGTGGTTAGTCCATGGTAATCTGGCAAGCCTGAATATAGTGGTTAGTCCATGGTAATCTGGCAAGCCTGAATAGTGGGTTAGTCCATGGTAATCTGGCAAGCCTGAATATAGTGGTGAGTTCATGGTGATCTGGCAAGCCTGAATATAGTGGTGAGTTCATGGTGATCTGGCACACCATTTACACTAAACACGTCTATGCTTCCCATCTCTCTGTAGATCTACTGCTGAGGACTGTTCATGGTTTATTATAATTCTATATTGATAGGAACTCGATAAACATTGATCAAAATGAGGATGTAGTTAAATGTCTATGGAATTTTGGCTGAAAGGAGCCTAGAAAGTGCTGTGTTTCATTGCCTGTTTAATAACCTATAAAACTTTCTGCTAATAGTTTTTTTTTTTTGTCATTTTTTACACACAGCTTGAACAGAATTTCACATTCGACATGACAGTGAAAGGTTATATGGCCCCACAGGGTAGCCAAACCAGTAATGATAGAACTGAAATTTAGCAGCTTGTTACTGTAGTTTTCTAGATATCAACAGAACTGATGTACCTATATTATTTAATGAAAAAGAAAAGTAAAGAAGAAAAACAAATTTAAAACCCCCCTATAAACAGAAATACTACAAATAGAGATGTATTGGAACCGATCGGAACTTTCAGATTACGGAACTTTCCGTATTTTCAATAACCCTCAAAAGTATCCTCTATATGTAGTTATCCTTAAAGGTATATATAAGGCGCTACTTTCGAAGGCTGCTGAAAGTACAAGGCTACTTTCAAGGGTTACTGTAAATTCAGGCTACCAGACCATTTAAAAATGTTCCCCTAAGCTGTGCTGTCAAGTGTTCCATAACCTGTACATCATGTATTCTATTCAGGGATCAGGGTCTGTTTCCATATCTGGGTATAAGGCACTTAGTCCAGGCCTCTGACTGTGGAGGCGGTATAATGTTACTGCATCATTATATGGTCCCTTTAACTATGTATGTAGATTGTGTAACAATGCGAACCTTAAACTCTAATATTCTAGTCGATTGATCATGCTAGATAAATCCTTCTGGTACAACAAGAAATGTCCTAATAATTTATACCATGGGGTAAAGATTTTGTTTTAGTATAGTATATATGTATAGTATAGTATAGTATTTGAGGTTGAATAAAGACATATGTCCATCCAGTCCAACCCATCTAGCAATATCCTCATTTCCTGCCTAACTGTTAGTATAGTATCATATAGTACAGTATAGTATATAGAGTTAATAGATAGTATAGTTGTATAGTAGAATAGTTAGTATAGTATAGTATAGTTAGATAGTTTATAAGTCATAGTACGAATTAAGTATGTATAGTATGTAGTATAGTAATAGTTAGTATTTGAGGTTGATAAAGACATATGTCCATCCAGTCCAACCCATCTAGCAATATCCTCATTTCCTGCCTAACTGTTGATCCAAGGAAGGCAAAAAAAACCCCACCAAATTTATGAAGGGAAAAAATTTCCTTCCTGACTCCATGGCAATGGGAAATTTCCCTGGATCATCTCTACTTTATGTATCAGTACCAGAAACTCATCCAGCTTTTTATTAAACTGACCAATGCCCTGCCATAACACGTCCACGGTGAAGCAGTTTCCATAGCTTTACCGTCCTCACAGTGAACCCTTTCCAACTTGAAGCCTAAACCTTTTTTCTTCAGACTAGGGATGCCTCGTTTCCTCTGACATGTTCTATTTGTGATCAATGCCCCAGATAGTTTTTGTATGGCCCGTAAATGTATTTATACATAGTAATCTTCCCCACGCATGCGCGCCTTTTCTCCAGCGTACATAATTGTAAAGTTTCCAGTCTCTCTTCATATCAAGCTCCCCCAATCCCTTTATTCATTTAGTTGCCCTTCTCTGAACCCTTTCCATTTCAAAGATGTCCTTTTTGTACCACAGGATTCCAAAATTGCACTGCATATTCCAAATGAGGCCTTACCATGCTTTGTAAAGAGAGAGAATAACATTTCCTCCCTTGAATCCTACCTCTCTTTATACAAGACAATACCATGCTGGCTCTGGCTGTTGCTGCCTGGCACTGCTTGCTTCCTTTAAGTTTGTTTCCACCAAAACTCCAAGATCCCTTTCCAACAGGGATTCACTTAACACAGAGCCATTTATGCACAAGGATTTTAAGTCCAAAATGCATCACCTTACATTTATAACATTGAATTTCATCTGCCACTTAGCAGCCCAATGTGCAATCTATCTAGATCCCCCTGCAATGATTGCACATCCTCTGCAGTTTTTAATGGTCGACAGAGTTTTGTGTCGTCAGCAAACAGAAACCTTGCTGACAATACCCACTTCCAAATCATAATAAATAGATTAAATAGAAGCAGCCCCAACACAGACCCTGTGGCCCCCACTTAGCACTTAGTCATAATGATGAAGCCCCATTAACACTCCTCTCTGCATCCTATCATTAACCAATTTTCTATCCTGTACAAATCTGCCTCCCAGACCAACAGACCTTAGCTTATACATTAGTCGCCTATGGGGGACTGTATCGAAAACCTTTGCAAAATCCAAGTAAACTACATCTACGCTTTTCCAGAGTCTAAATTTCTACTTACTTCCTCATAAAAGCCAAGCAATAGGATGCAGAGAGTAGTTGTTAATGGGGCTTCCTCATTATGGACTAAAGTGCTAAGTCGAGCCACAGGGTTCTGTGTTGGGGCCGCTTCTATTTAATCTATTTATTAATGATTTGGAAGTGGGTATTGTCAGCAAGGTTTCTGTGTTTGCTGACGACACAAAACTCTGTCGACCATTAAAAACTGCAGAGGATGTGCAATCATTGCAGGGGGATCTAGATAGATTGGCACATTGGGCTGCTAAGTGGCAGATGAAATTCAATGTTGATAAATGTAAGGTGATGCATTTTGGACTTAAAGTCCTTGTGCCATAAATGGCTCTGTGTTAAGTGAATCCCTGTTGGAAAGGGATCTTGGAGTTTTGGTGGATAACAAACTTAAAGGAAGCAAGCAGTGCCAGGCAGCAACAGCCAGAGCCAGCATGGTATTGTCTTGTATAAAGAGAGGTATGGATTCCAGGGAGGAAATGTTATTCTCTCTCTTTACAAAGCATTGGTAGGCCTCATTTGGAATATGCATTGCAATTTTGGAATCCTGTGTACAAAAAGGACTCTTTGAAATGGAAAGGGTCAGAGAAGGGCAACTAAATGAATAAAGGGATTGGGGGAGCTTGAATATGAAGAGAGACTGGAAACTTTACAATATGTACCGCTGGAGAAAAGGCGCATGCGTGGGGATAGATTACTATGTATAAATACATTTACGGGCCATACAATAAACTATCTGGAGCATTGATCACAAATAGAACATGTCAGAGGACACGAGGACATCCCTTAAGTCTGAAGAAAAAAGGTTTAGGCTTCAGTTGGGAAAGGGTTTTCACTGTGAGAACGTAAAGCTATGGAACTGTCTTCCAGTGACGTTGTTATGGAGGCATTTTCATTGGTCAGTTTAATAAAAAGCTGGATGAGTTTTCTGGTACTGATACATAAAGTAGAGATGATCCAGGGAAATTTCCCATTGCCACTTGGAGTCAGGAAGGAAATTTTTTCCCTTCATAAATTTGGTGGGGTTTTTTTGCCTTCCTCTGGATCAACAGTTAGGCAGGAATGAGGATATTGCTAATGGGTTGGACTGGATGGACATATGTCTTTATTCAACCTCAAATACTAACTTACTATACTATACTATACTATACTATACTATAACTGTACTATTGTTACTATACTATACTATACTATACTATACTATACTATACTATACTAACTATTCTGTACTATACTATACTATACTATACTATACTATACTATACTGTACTATATGATACTATACTAACAGTTAGGCAGGAAATGAGGATATTGCTAGATGTTTGACTGGATGGACATATGTCTTTATTCAACCTCAAATACTAACTACTATACTATACTATACATCATCTAAAACAAAATCTTTACCCCATGGTATAAATTATTAGGACATTTCTGCTTGTACCAAAGGATTTTATCTAGCATGATCAATCGACTAGAATATTAGAGTTTAAGGTTCGCATTGTTTACCACAATCTACATACATTAGTTAAAGGGACACATACTGATGCAGTAACATTTTTATACCGCCTCCCACAGTCAGAGTCCTGGACTAAGTGCCTTTACCCAGATATTGGAAACAAACCCTGATCCCTGAATAGAATACATGATGTACAGGTTATGGAACACTTGACAGCACAGCTTAGGGGAACATTTTTAAATGGTCGGGAGCCTGAATTACAGTAACCCTTGAAAGTAGCCTTGTACTTCAGCACCTTCGAAGTAGCGCCTTATATATACCTTTAAGGATAACTACATATAAGAGGATACTTTTGAGGGTTATTGAAAATACGGAAAGTTCCGTAATCTGAAAGTTCCGATCGGTTTCCAAATTCCATCTCTATTTGTAGTATTCTGTTTATAGGGGGGTTTTTTAAAATTGTTTTTCTTCTTTACTTTTCTTTTTCATTATAAAATATGGTACATCAGTTTTTTGATATCTAGAAAACTACAGCTAACAAGCTGCTAAATTTCATTTCTATCATTACTATCGGTTTGCCTACCCCTGTGGGGCCATATAACCTTTCACTGTCATGTCGAATGTGAAATTCTGTTCAAGCTGTGTGTAAAAAATGACAATAAAAAAAAAACTATTAGCAGAAAGTTTTATAGGTTTAACAGGCAATGAAACCCACACTTTCTAGGCTCCTTTCAGCCAAAATTCCATAACATTCTAACTACTCTTCATTTTGATCAATGTTTATCGAAGTTCCTATCAATATAGAATTATCTAAACCATGAACAGTCCTCAGCAGTAGATCTACAGAGAGATGGGAAGCCATAGACGTGTTTAGTGTAAATGGTGTGCCAGATCACCATGAACTCACCACTATATTCAGGCTTGCCAATCACCATGAACTCACCACTATATTCAGGCTTGCCAATTACCATGGACTAACCACTATATTCGCTTGCCAAGATTACCATGACTAACCACTATATTCAGGCTTGCCAGATACATGGACTCACCACTATATTCAGGCGGCCAGATCACCATTAACTCACCACATATTCAGGCTTGCCAGATTACCATGACCAACCACTATATTCAGGCTTGCCAGATCACCATAACCACCACTATATTCAGGCTTGCCATCACTCATGAACTCACCACTATATTCAGGCTTGCCAATCACCATGAACTCACCACTATATTCAGGCTTGCCAGATTACCATGGACTAACCACTATATTCAGGCTTGCCAGATCACCATTATCTCACCACTATATTCAGGCTTGCCAGATCACCATGAACTCACCACTATATTCAGGCTTGCCAGATCACCATGAACTCACCACTATATTCAGGCTTGCCAGATCACCATGAACTCACCACTATATTCAGGCTTGCCAGATCACCATGAACTCACCACTATTTCAGGCTTGCCAGATTACCATGGACTAACCACTATATTCAGGCTTGCCAGATCACCATTAACCTACCACCACTATATTCAGGCTTGCCAGATCACCATGAACTCACCACTATATTCAGCTTGCCAATCACCATGAACTCACCACTATATTCAGCTTGCAAGATTACCATGGACTAACCACTATATTCAGGCTTGCCAGATCACCATTATCCACCACATATTCAGCTTGCCAGATCACCATGAACTCACACTATATTCAGGCTTGCCAGATCACCATGAACTCACCACTATATTCAGGCTTGCCAGATACCATGGACTAACCACTATATTCAGGCTTGCCAGATCACCATGAACTCACTACTAGATAAGGCTTGCCAGATCACCATGAACTCACCACTATATTCAGGCTTGCCAGATCACAATGAACTACACCACTATATTCAGGCTTGCCAGATCACATGAACTCACCACTATATTCAGGCTTGCCAGATCACAATGAACTCACCACTAATTCAGGCTTCCAGATCACACATGAACTCACCACTATATCAGGCTTGCCAGATCACCATGAACTCACCACTATATTCAGGCTTGCCAGATCACATGAACTCACCTATATTCAGGCTTGCCAGATCACAATGAACTCACACACTATATTCAGGCTTGCCAGATTACAAGAACTCACCACTATATTTCAGGCTTGCCAGATCACCATGAACTCACCACTATATTCAGGCTTGCCAGATCACCATGAACTCACCACTATATTCAGGCTTGCCAGATCACAATGAACTCACCACTATATTCAGGCTTGCCAGATCACAATGAACTCACCACTATATTCAGGCTTGCCAGATCTAACTTAAAATACTTCATTTAGATTGCCCTAACCAATCAGATTTACTTTCAAATGTTAATCTGATTGGTTGGGGCAAATTAAGGCTGGTACTAGAGATGTTCGAACTTCGCAAAATCCGGTCTGCCGAGGATCCGCGAATTTTCGGAAAAATTCGAAAATCCGCGAGCGGACCCATTAAAATGAAAATTCTTTGAAAATTCGAGAAATTCTCGTAATTTCAAAAATTTTTGAAAATACATATTCCCCGCATTTTCGAAAATACATGAAATCCTCGTAATTTCGAAAATGTTCGGAAATACGTTTTTTTCCGTGAATTTTCGAAAATACGTGAATTCCTCGGAATTTCGAAAAATTTCGAAAAAGCGGTTCGGAAAAGTTTGGAAGGCGGAAATCCGGAAAATCCGCAATATCCTCGTTGGCGAATGAGGGAAATCCGCCCGGATCCAGGTTCAGATCCGCGAATGGGGCCATCATTACTGGGTAACACATGGAGGGACTATTTGTTTGACAAAATGTCCGTCGGTCGCGGCAAATTCGAGTCGAGACCGGACGAACGGACGGTCAGTGCCATGAATTGGACGGTTGGCCGAAAATATCTTCTGGTGTGTACCCAGCCATTTTTAACAATAAGAACTTTTATTGAATCTCCCTGCTAATCGTTAAAAATGGTGTCAAGTGTGCCCCAACCAATCGATGTAGCTTTCAAATAGTAAATAGCATCTGCTTGGTTGGGGCAAAATTAGCTCCATTTCTAATGATAAGAACTTTATTACATCTCCCTGCGTTGTGGGAACCTGACTGTGCCCTGACTGTGCCCTGACTGTGCCCTACGGTCGGGACAGTTCCCCTTAAATGGGGACATATGGCCACCTGGTCCAGAAGATGGCATTTTAACGAGTATTAGATGAGTTTTATTTGGGGGTGGAAACGGAAGCAATCCATCAACCAGAATTGATTCCTTAAAATTACAAAAAGTTAATATTTTCAAAGATACTTAAACTTTGTTTTTTTGGCCACTTGGTCCAAAACTTTGGGGGCTTTCATGTACTGTACTAGAGACTGATTTATAAGTCATTGATGGAGTTAAAAGTCAGACATTGAATTGTGCCCCTTTATTTCTAGAACGAGGACCCCCCACATTCGAACTATATCTTTGTTATTTACCTCTGTTTTTCATTTTTATTCTGGGAGAAAAAAAAATAGATCTTGGCACCGAATTAAATATTTCAATATTATAAGTCAATGAAATCTTTGGCTTTTGATGTTTTTAAAGAATAAGGGTCTTTGTTACTTTCCTTAGAAAAAAAAATGATTCCGTGCAGCACAAAACATGTAAATCCTGGTAGCAAAACACATTTATTCTACACAGATTTCATTCAATTCTAAAAAAATAGAGAAAGATTTGATGAAGTCGATTTGTTCTTAGGACCAGAAAAGGTTTATTTTTTCTAATTCCTGGGAATTCTGCCGATTCCAAGCGATAAAAGAAGCATGTGAAAAGTGATAAACACAGACATTTATTGAGAAGTGCTCGTAAGGCTGTGTAAAATTAAATAACAATGATATTGACATTATGCATTCTGAGCCTTTCGAAGAAAAACAAGATATTATTTCATTTTGCGCACATTTCATAAAGGACTGTTATAATATTTGCCATTTTGAGTAAAGGAGGCCTATGCAATATTAAATATATATATACAAGGCTGCTTCTGAGTAGAGAGTGTTCGAAACTGTTGGGTTTCGTTCTGTTTTTCGAATTTTCGAATTTTCATAAAGTTCAAGTTTCGATTTTGCAAAAATCGTCTACTATCAATTTTCTATTTTCGAAAATCGTCAACTTTCGATTTTCGAAAATCCCTGCTTTCGATTTTCGATATTGTCTGCTTTCGATTTTCGATAATTGTCTGCTTTCGATTTTCGATAAAAAACAGAAAATTCGAAAAATCTGGGTTCTGTGAAATTCGGGAGTTCCAAAAGATTCATTGGGACTTGAAACCCTCAGATTCAATTTGAAACTGGGTTTATTCGAACCCACATTACATTTCTACTTCTGAGTATAGACGACCACAATTAAACTACAACCCAGGGATACAGTATCCCACCCCTCCCGGAAGTCTTTGGGGTGGTCTTCCGCACTCCTGCAAGACCACCCCAAACTCCCATGACTGCAAAGACTGGCAGCCTCATCCCTGGACCGCACCTTACCTAGACCCCCGAAATGCCCCGTTACCCCTCCCGCCTACCCTTTTGCTCCTAACTGCCCCATTACCCCTCCACCTATCCCTTTGGCTCCTAACTCTGCCTCCGCCCACCCCTAGATGACATCACCGATGTCCACACTTTTAGCCATGCCTCTCACCCCCGCCCCCTTTCTCCACCCTGCCCAAAAGCGTCATATGAGCGGGATTCTGAAGATAAATAGGAAATTTAGACATATATTAAACAATTGCGTTAGTAATCACCAAACAAAATCCGTCTGATATTTTTCTTATCTGACATGCAGGACATTTTCGTTGGATCAAAATCGATATCCAATAAATAATCCAATATTATTACCTCATCTTCGATGAATAGATGACTATTTTTATTGCATATGTCATATGATAAATTGTACTATGTAAAGACGAAGAGCAGGGACCAAATCCTTAAGCTGGGTTACACATTGTCAGATTCTTCCACCTGACAACCATGTCGGTTGCGGCAAAAGTGTCAACAGCCAACAGTTTGCCACGGCTGTGCATGCGGTCCATAGAGAACCACACAATTGGCTGTGGTTTTCTTCGGACACGTCCATTCTTCTTATTCGAACAGGAATGGTTTCACCAGTAGGGTGAAATTATTGATGGTGTGTACCCAGCTTAAGTGAGTCCCAACTAGAGACAAAATGCAACATGACTACAGTAGATCTACAGCCTTCAACTATGTGTTTCTTATTATAAATTTTATGCAGAGATCCCTCAATGCAATAGACAGGAAAAAAGACTAAATCAACTACTCCCTGCAATCCCTTAAAGGCCATGTTCATCCTTAAAAATAAAGCCACCTCAACTGCTATTTTTACCAGTTTATTACTTTATTTGTAGCCAGATATTATGATAATTTCTATTCCTTTTTGGCAAAAATATCTGCCTCCTCCCCTCTGCTCAATGAGCTTTTTAAAGCTTGAGGGTGTGCAGAGGAGCAGCAGTGGAAACAGCAGTCAAACATTGTTCAATGTCAGCAATCACACGTTTGATTGACTGCATGAAGGGAGGGGCCAGCTTACTCTGCCAGAACTAGTGATGGACACAAAACCGAACTTGAACCGAGTTCAGGCAGAACTTATGAGTTTGGATGGACTCGAACTATAAAACTCGCGGCTGTATTTCGATAATTATCGCATTTACGAGCTGTCCACTAAAATGTATTCAAGTAACCCTAATGTATCGTTTGTTTTCAGTAACCCTCTAATGTATCGTTCGTTTTCAGTAACCCTCTAATGTATCGTTCGTTTTCAGTAACCCTCTAATGTATCCTTCGATTACAGTAACCCTCTAATGTATCCTTCAATTTCAGTAACCCTCTAATGTATCCTTCGATTTCAGTAACCCTCTAATGTATCCTTCGATTTCAGTAACCCTCTAATGTATCCTTCGATTTCAGTAACCCTCTATGTTCCTCGTATAACCCTCTAATGTATTTCGTCATTTCAGTAACCCTCTAATGTATCCTTCGATTTCAGTAACCCTCTAATGTATCCTTCGATTTCAGTAACCCTCTAATGTATCCTTCGATTTCAGTAACCCTCAAATGTATCCTTCGATTTCAGTTACCCTCTAATGTATCCTTCGATTTCAGTAACCCTCGAATGTATCGTTTATTTTCAGTAACCCTCTAATGTATCATTCATTTTCGGTAACCCTCTAATGTATCGTTCGTTTTCAGTAACCCTCTAATGTATCGTTTGTTTTCGGTAACCCTCTAATGTATCATTCGATTTCAGTAACCCTCTAATGTCGTTTGTTTTCGGTAACCTCAATGTATCCTCGATTTCAGTAACCCTCGAATGTATCCTTCGATTTCAGTAACCCTCTAATTATCCTTTGATTCATAACCTCAAATGTATCCTTCGATTTCAGTAACCCTCTAATGTATCCTTCGATTTCAGTAACCCTCGAATGTATCGTTTGTTTTCAGTAACCCTCCAATGTATCCTTCGATTTCAGTAACCCTCTAATGTATCCTTCAATTTCAGTAACCCTCTAATGTTCCTTCGATTTCAGTAACCCCAATGTATCCTTCGATTTCAGTACCCTCTAATGTATCCTTCGATCAGATAACCTTCAAATGTATCCTTCGATTTCAGTAACCCTCTAATGTACCTTCGATTTCAGTAACCCTCTAATGATCCTTCGATTTCAGTAACCCTCGAAGTATCGTTTGTTTCAGTAACCCTCCAATGTTCCTTCGATTACAGTAACCCTCTAATGTATCGTTGTTTCCGGTAACTCTCTGATCGTTCGTTTTCGGTAACCCTCTAATGTATCGTTTGTTTTCGGTAACCCCTAATGTATCGTTTGTTTTCGGTAACTCTCTAATGTATCGTTCGTTTTCGGAACCCTCAAATGTATCGTTCGTTTTCGGTACCCTCGAATGTATCGTTCGTTTTCAGTAACCCTCTAATGTATGGTTTGTTTTCGGTAACTCTCTAATGTATCGTTCGTTTCAGTAACCCTCTAATGTATCGTTCGTTTTCAGTAACCTTCTAATGTATCGTTCGTTTTCAGTAACCCTCTAATGTATCGTTTGTTCCGGTAACTCTCTAATGTATCGTTTGTTTTCAGTAACCCTCTAATGTATCGTTCGTTTCAGTAACCCTCTAATGTATCGTTCATTTCAGTAACCCTCTAATGTATCGTTTGTTTCCGGTAACTCTCTAATGTATCGTTTGTTTTCGGTAACTCTCTAATGTATCGTTCGTTTTCAGTAACCCTCTAATGTATCGTTCGTTTTCAGTAACCCTCTAAATGTACGTTCGTTTTCAGTAACCCTCTAATTTTACGTTTGTTTCCGGTAACTCTCTAATGTATCGTTTGTTTTCGGTAACCCTCGAATGTATCGTTCATTTTTGTAACCCTCGAATATATCGCCTGTTTTCGGTAACTCTCTATGTACGTCGTTTTCGCTAACCCTCGAATGTATCGTTTGTTTTCAGTAACCCTCTAATGTATCGTTTGTTTTCGGTAACTCTCTAATGTATCGTTCGTTTTCAGTAACCCTCTAATGTATCGTTCGTTTTCAGTAACCCTCTAATGTATCGTTCGTTTTCAGTAACCCTCTAATGTATCGTTTGTTTTCGGTAACTCTCTAATGTATCGTTCGTTTTCAGTAACCCTCTAATGTATTGTTTGTTTCACTAACCCTAGAAAGTATCATTAGCTAACCCTCGAATGTAGCCTTGGACTTTCGGTAACCTTGAATGTCGTTCATTTTCGCTAATGCTCAAATGTATGTTGTTTTTGCTAACCCTAGAAAGTATCGTTGGCTAATCCTCAAATGTATAGTTCAATTTTTGGTAACCCTGGAAAGTATCATTCGTAACTCTCAAATTGGCCCTAACCCTTGAATATAGCTTGCGCAAACACCGAAAATTGCCTGATCATGAAGTAAAAGTTTTTAAAACAGGTTTTGGTGATATGTTGCGTGTTCCCAAGACCCAGGTGCCACAGCCATTTACTAACTATCACTCCCCTTGACTTTTATGGGTTTTTTCTAAACTTCCGACTGCCGAACTTTTCTGAAGTTCAGGAGTTCGGAAAAAACAAACTTGTCAGTTCAGCATCGCCATCTCTAGCCAGAATGAAGACATGTGTCAGTTCAACCACATGGGCTCTGGGCACCATCTCCACCCACATGTTATATACCTGTAGGTTCGATGTGACATAAGTTGGGTTTGATTAAACCCCTGATATGTTTGACGGGTTGCAGGTCATTATGGGCTATATGGTCATGTTATGTAGATGTCCATGTTTAGTTTTATTTCAAATCTTTTCTAAACACTTTCTTTTAGGGAGAAATTTTAAATCAGGTTTGGTCAGGCTGTAGGATAGGATTAAAGGGCAGTCCACCCTTATAACAAAAAACTGGTGACTTGTCATTTATCTGCTCACAACCCTACTGCTATTTTATACCAATTTATTTAATGTATTTGTACCAGATATTTAATTATAAGTTCTATTCTTTTCTGGCAAAGCTATCTGCCTCCACCCTTTGCTCATGAGCTTTTTATAAGCTTGAGCATGTGCAGAGGAAGAAACAGCAGTCAATCATTGGTTGTGATGTCAGTTAATCACATCCTTGATTGACTGCATGGGGGGGGGGCACGCTTACTCTGCCAGAATGGGGACAATAATTATTCTTTAATACTGATTAGTAATGCTGGTAAAAAAAACTGGCAAAAATATCAGTTGGGTTGGGGGCACTAACTGACCAGTGACCAGTTTTTATTTTAAGGGTGGACATGGTCTTGGGTCAAGGGTACAGTGTGTGAAATTATAATTGAATATCTGCTTGCTAGATCTCTGTGTAATAAGTCATGGGATACATCATTGTTTTCAGCACTTTCTGGGCTGTAATTCAGGGGTAAAATATGTTAATAAACCTGCTAAAATAAGAATTTATAGTAGTTGAAACGAGTCAGTCCTGGGTCCTTTTATTTGGAACCGGATGATTGTTTTTTGAATTCCTTCTGAATTATGCAAGTAGATCACACACCTGCATAGGAAAGAACTTTTAAAGGGAAAGCAAACCCTAAATTTAAACTAAACCTCTCAGTATAAGGAATCCATTCAGCAGAAAAACCTTGATTACTTTAATGACTGTAATTAGCTCTATTTGGAGAAATCTCTCTCTATATATAAATATAAAAAGGCTTAACGTAACAATGTAACCATAAACCTTAGACGAACCTTAGACCATTTTGTTCAATGTAGGATTTACCCTTTCATAATCATAAATGGTATAGTAGTAGCGTTCAGGTGAAAGACACAAGTTTGTCAGTATTTGATAAAAACACTGTCAATGTTCATTAAACTTAAAAAATATTAAAAAAACCCTGTCATTTACCAACCAAAGCTGCTTCTTACGAGTGTGTATTCCCATTGGTTAGCCCTGGGCCTGAAGGGAGGCGGAGCTACACCACTACAGTTGTCCTTTTTATCCCAAACGCAAAAACATTGAACTGTAATAAATTATTTCTCCAAACAGCCATTTTGGTCAAAATCTAGTCTAGGTTTGGTCCAGATAGAGCCTAAAGCTAGAATGAAAACCCACCAATGACAAATTGTTTTGGCTTCAAAAAATATCTTGACGTTACAGAGCAATTAACTGTCTGAGAAACTTCTTAATTGCAGCAAATGACCTGCTATTAATAGCTTGAAATGAAATTTGTTTTTTATTAAATGTTTGATACTTTTATTATGACCGTTATAATCAAATGTACAGTAATAGAGGTAAACAAATATAGGAAATGGAACTCTACTTATCCATAGACTTTTAAGGAGAACTAAACCCTATCATATGGTCCTCTGCTATGGTCTGTAACAGGATGGTTAGAAACTACTAGAAGGCGTGTCCGCTGTAGCATATTCCTGCAGATGAACGCAAATAATCCAAACTTGATCCGAACTAGTTCCAGTTTTCCAATTATTATTATCGTTAATTATCGGAAAATTCAATATTGTCAAATTCTCAAATCGGTAACCCTCGAATATAGGATTCTCGAATTTTCAAATTTATAACCATCGAATTTAGTGTTCCATAACCCTTCATTGTGGCATTCACTAAACCCTCGAATTTGGTGAAAACCCTCGACTTAAGCGCTCTATGACCCTGACGTGTAGTGTTTGCTAACCCTTGAATTCAGCGATAACCCTCGAAAATTCAACGCGGAAGCCGAAATATCTTGATCATGATTAACGTTAGTATTTAAACAAGTTTTGGTGATATGTGCGTGTTTTGAATTATTAAAAATTCAAAAATTATCGGATTTGCGTTCACTTCGCTAACCCTCGATTGTGGCCATAACCCTCAAATGTATTGTTCGGTAACCCTGGATTGTGTTGTTAGATTTCGGTAACCCTAAATGTATTGTTCGCTAACCCTTGATTGTGTTGTTAGATTTCGGTAAACCCTCGAATGTATAGTTCGGTAACCCTTAAATGTATTGTTCAATTTCAGTAACCTTTGAATGTATTGTTCGATTTCAGTAACCCTCAATGTATTGTTCGCTAACCCTTGCATGTATTGTTCGATTTCGGTAACCCTGGAATGTATTGTTCGGTAACCCTTTGTATGTATTGTTCAATTTCAGTAACTCTCAAATGTATCATTCGGTAACCCTTTGTATGTATTGTGTTGATTCAGTAACCCTCGATGTATCATTCGGTAACCTTTGAATGTATTGTTCGATTTCGGTAACCCTGGAATGTATTGTTAAATTTCAGTAACCTTTGAATGTATTGTTCGGTAACCCTGGAATGTATCATTCGTAACCTTGAATGTATTGTTCGGTAACCCTTGATTGTGTTGTTAGATTTCAGTAACCCTGGAATGTATTGTTCAGTAACCCTGGAATGTATCATTCAGTAACCTTTGAATGTATTGTTCGGTAACCCTGGAATGTATCATTCAGTAACCTTTGAATGTATTGTTCGGTAACCCTTGATTGTGTTGTTAGATTTCAGTAACCCTGGAATGTATTGTTCGGTAACCCTTGATGTGTTGTTAGATTTCAGAACCCTGGAATGTATGTTCGGTAACCCTTGATTGTGTTGTTAGATTTCAGTAACCCTGGAATGTATTGTTCGGTAACCCTGGAATGTATCATTCAGTAACCTTTGAATGTATTGTTCGGTAACCCTTGATGTGTTGTTTAGATTTCAGTAACCCTGGAATGTATTGTTCGTAACCCTGAATATCATTCAGTAACCTTTGAATGTATGTTCGGTAACCCTTGATTGTGTTGTTAGATTTCAGTAACCCTGGAATGTATTGTTCGGTAACCGGAATGTATTGTTCGGTAACCCTGGAATGTATCATTCGGTAACCCTTAATGTATTGTTCCATTTGTTAACCCTGGAATGTATCATTCGTAACCCTAAATGTATTGTTCCATTTTGTTAACCTGGAATGTATCATTCGGTAACCCTTGAATTGACCGTAACCCTCTTATGTAGCATGGGGAAACCTGATAATTGCCAGATCGTGAGGAACGTTAGTGTTTGAACAAGTTTTGGTGAAATGTACGTGTTCCCCAGACCATTTCCAGGTGCCACAGCCTAAGTTACTATTTTAGTTTTAATTACCTAGAACCTTTTTCTCCTATTGACTTAATGGGTTGTTCCCGAACTATAGAACTTTAGAACTTTAGTTCGGAAAGAAACCAAACTTCAGGAAGGTCGGCCATCTCTACAGTAGTTATACGTTTGAGATATTTCGAACCTGGTCCTTATAATAAAAGTAAACTCCTAACAGCCCGTAGCCCGTAGTCCTCATGTGAAGATTGACATAGGCCCAGCCTGAAGACTCTCTTGGATTATTTAGCAGAATGGAATGCAGTGCAGTGCCATCTGTTTATAAAGGAGCCCAGAATTCCCCAAACAGACTCGTTACAATCAAAGTCATTTACAAATGTGCTTAGGATAAACACAATCCATCGTATAGAAGCCAAGGAGACGTGAGTCATGTCTGACACATTTCTACAGAGGACCCCCATCCCCCTTCTTATTACAGTGGCTGTCGGTTATTTTTCCTCATTACTCAAGAAGGAAACCAAGTATTAAAGGAGAACTAAAGCTAAAATATTTATTAGCCTGAACGAATTCTATAAGTGCTACTAGCAGAAAGCTGTAACTGTCCTATCTGAAATCAACTGCATCCTGTAGATTTCTGCCACTTCCTGATTCCTAGGGAGTAACAATTGGTTTTCTGTCTGAACAGACACAGTTGCACATGCTCATGAGTAACTACTGGGTGATCTGCCCATGGCCTCTGTGTAATCAGGGCTGATTAGTTACAAAAACAACTGTTTCCCACTCAAGAAAGCCAGTAAACTGCAAAATTAAAAATGAATTTAAGGACAACTACAAAGTAAAAGTGTAATTTTTAAAAAACAAAAAGTACCTAGGCCCTATATCATTTCATTGGGGAGCCCCAACACATAACAGTCATCTCCAGGTTAGTGTCTGGACTTTCCTATTAAAGATAGTGCTGAAGCATTCAGTGAGCCTGGCAGAAGCAGTTTTCTTCGTGCTGGTGCTCCAATTCTGGGAGGTAGGAATTCCCAATCCTATCTCTTTCCCCAGATATTTTTTTAAACTTTATTACAGTGTAGTTTCCTTCAAAAGATGGTTTTCTGTACAATACATTCAGAGGTGAGACATACATGTACCTGCTAGTACAATGATGTAATTCTTACTGTATCATTTTAGTTTAGCTTTAATTCTCCTTTAAAAACCTACAAAATACAACATTGTATGCCACAATCTTGTACAGACTAATTATAATTTATAATAATTTATAATTGAGTATATGGGGGTCATAAAATGAAAATTCTTTTCAATAAGGTTCAGATAGATTAGCCCACGAAACCCGTATACACTAAGGCTCTAACGGAAATCCTGACTGCATCGTGTCGCCTCGGCAAAGTCCAAAAAGTTCTGAACTTGCACAGGTCCTGAAAAAAGGTCTATGCCCCATGCTTCACCCGATATGTCATCAACTCAATTAAGCAGTAATAGTAGTTACTGCATCGCCCGCTGTGTGTTTAAAGTCACTTACATAACTCTAGAGATGAATGAAATAAGCGAGTTTCTTTCTAATAGGCGGTTACGTGAAACTTATTGAAGTTCCCAAAATCCGTTTCAAACCCATTAAACTCATAACTTCTGTAGACTTTTCCAAATTTTCTAAAGGGATTTTCAAATTTTCTTTTCTTTTATTTCCGATATTGAATGAAAGTTTTTTGGGGGGGGGAAATGGTTTCGAAACCAGCAGTTCTGAATCAAAACTGGTTCGTTTGGAAAACCTGGATTCATCATAATTATAAATCCAACACTCATATGCCTTTATATTTGTTTTATTATATTTTTAAGGAATTGTACACTGAAAAGCATTTCAATATAAATGAATACATGTAAGTGCACTATCGCTGATGTGTTTGTGTTGCTGCATGACTTTAATCTAGTATTTGTTTTGCTCAAGCTTAATCCCCCAAACCTCTGCCAGACTATCTGACTTTCTGTGAGGGCAAGCATGCTCAGTAATCCCTATGAGGCAGTATTGGCAGAGGGATTTCCCACCATGCAGTTCACGTACCAACTGTCACCAATCCAATTACAGAAAAACTATACAAAACAGAAGAGTTTCCAGTAATGGGCAATTAAAAAAAATCCCAGTGTACATATCCATAAATCCATACTTGCCCAGATAACCGAGTGGTCCAGTCTAACCTTGTCCCAGTGGCCTACAAGCATATCATAGGAGACTTTTTCTCAATAAAGATGACTGGGTTTTTGCTAAAAGATCAGGGCTCTGCCCCCAGCGAGTTTTCCTATGATTTTAGGCCAAAGAGGCTGACCATTAAATAACAAAGGAAGCTTATTTAATAAGATAAGCTTTTTATATTTATAGAAGTCCAGTCCTCCTGATTGCTAGGAAAAATGGCTGATGTTGTCCTGTGTTGTTGAGCAAGATCCATAATAAATTTTATTTTAAAAAAAATGATTCTGAAAATATCTATTTAATGGGTAACTTATGAAATAGTTGTAACTTGCCCTTTAACTTGCCCAAGAAAATGTTTTGAAAGTTACAGTTAAATTGTCTACAAATCAAATTACAATTTCCACTTAAACTTTTTTTCTATATTTTAATGAACAATAAATAAAGACCAGTAAAGCATAAAACGGGTACAGATTACACCAGGGTATACGGGTAAACAGTAAATGACTTTAGTATCAGGGTATACAGTACATTAGTGACAATCCAGTTAGTTGTAAATCAAGAAACAATTTGGAAACTGAATTTCTGCCCAACCCATCAAAGAATTCCCAATATAAATCCCTGTCATGGAGAACATAAAATGACAAATCTTGGGGTACTTATTGGAGCTTAATGGAAGACACACATTAGCTGTTATATGGTTGGTACCAAGTAGAAAGCCAGGAACACCCAATGCAATTGATAGTTTGAGTACGTAAGATGCAGTGATGGCTGTTATTTAGTTGCATTGGTTAAATAGCTTATTTTGGCCTCGTTGTACATGATTCTCTACATTTGCCCAAGAAAATATTCATGCTGAGAAATCTAAACTCTTTCCTTATATCACAGTACTGACCCTAGGGGTCTAACATATGTAAATGAGAACAACCCCAGGAGTTAGAAGCTATTAAAATCCTAGTCCAAGGTCTTCACCAGATTAATGTTATGGTTATGGAATGTTGATGTTTGAATGTTGAAGCATGAAATAGCCCAGATGGAACCAAGCAAGAGACCGCCAACTAGTTTCAAAACTTGTGTTTACTATAAATAATTAGCAAACTCTGGCCCATGGGGCCCTTTGCATCTGCTGCCTGTTGCTCTACTGTATATCCAGCCTTGACTCCATATCTGCTCTTATTAGTCTACCCTTTTGACTTTTGTCAATGAACATGTGGTCCGTATTGTCTGTCCCTTGTGCTACAATGGTTCCTACTACACTGATGTGATTTATTTTAAATGATTATTTAATTTCATTTTTTTTTTAATTTATCAACATAAAGAAGTCTTTGTAAAGACCTAAATCAAATTTATAAAATGTTTTACATCCGTATTAAAGTGCAACTAGAGACCAGAAATATAATACATCAAACAATAGAATTCTAGTGCACAGAACAATTCTAATTGCATATTGGCTCCCTCCATATGGTTCTACTACAAACAGAATGCCATAAACCATGGATAAATAAAAGCAATTAGTTCAATAAGTTGGCCAAATTATTTTAAGCCCAGTCACCACGTCAAGGTTGGTTTATTAACTGGGTCCTAACCTACTGGTACTTGCCTTTTTGGCTTCATGAGCTGACAGCTTCTCCTGTGTGGCCTGGATGCTTGAAGCTGACTCTCTAGTTTAAAGTACTTTGCTCAAACGAGCACATGACCTAACTCTGGATGGAGTACAATTCCCAAAGGCTTGGTCAAACCTTCAATGTAACACACAATATATAAAAATTGGGCTGTTGTACATCCATATTAAGGCACACAGGAGAAGCTGTCAGCTCATTCAGCTAAAAAGACAAGTACCAGTAGGATAGGACCCAGTTAAATAAAGCAACCTTGACGTGGTGACTGGAATTAAAACAATTTGGCCAACTTATGAACTAATTGCTTTTTATTATCCAGGGTTATGGCATTCTGTTTGTAGTAGAACCTTATGGAGGGAGACAATATGCAACTAGAATTGTCTGTGCACTAGAATTCTATTGTTTGTATTTACTAAATCAAATTAGTGAATGTGTGTGTGAGCCTTTATTGGTATGAAGGTTTGAAATTAGACACTCATGTAAACATGTCATGCACCTTGAGCAGCATACATGGCAAGTATTTGTCCAGGCTCAATCTAATTGAGTTTGGGATTCCACCTCCATCCCTAACATTACCAAAATATAGCCATGCAGACAGAAAGCTAAAGTAGCAAAATTGCTAGTGAATCAGTTAACTAGAGAGAAACACATTTCACATGGAACTTATACCAAAACAAATGAAGGGATTTTCTGTCTTGCAGACAAAGATTGCCCCTGTTATTAGTATACCGTTCGTGCTTTCCTATTTTGGAATAAAAGCACCAGGGAACATGCACCTAGCAGCTTACTCTTACCACAAGAAAGATGGCGACCCACAGTAGGGAACTTCGACACTATAAAGGATAGATCTTCACTGTATAAAGTAAAAAAATTCTTGTCTGTGTTCGGCTAGTGCATAAAGCATTATACATTGAGTACATTATTTCTAGCCCAAGATGTTTTCAAACTTTAATATTGACTAAAAGCCCAAATTAGCCTGTTTTTTTTTTACATATGTGCTTCCATGTCTGAGCAGTCAAGAATTAATGTTTGTATGACTTTGAGGTTTGGTCTTGAAAATCCTTTCTCTAATATTTCTTTCAGTACCCAAAGCACCAACAGTAAATTGATATTACCAGCAGGGTTAATTTTATAACGTTTCTCGACATTTCGTACTATGCGTCCATTGTTCTCCAAGCCAAACACCACTCCCCAAACAATTTATATTAAATTTACAGCTCAAAGTAATAAACAAAAAATGAAGTGTCTGTACCAAATAGAACTTAGGACAATGTGTCATGTTAGCCAATAAATTCACAGGATGTAAGTCATCCATTGCCGCACTTTGATATCTGACCTTAAGTGTTTAGTTTTAAGAGTGTTGGACAAGAACCAGATGAGTAATTTTAAATGTTTCTCTGTGTTTAGCAAGAGCAATTTGTGGGAGGAAATACTTCTGTATTTCTCCTGAAAGATACACATACCAACCAGAGAAAAATATGATGGCTCACAGTTAACTCATGAATTGTGGAGCCGTATCTGTGGTTGAACACATAGGAGCTTTAATGGGAGGTTGTAAAATGAAGGTTGAGATAATGTCCATGCATGGTTATGAAGTGATGGACAGGTTTCTAGAGAAATGTCCAGATACAGAATATACTATTGAATATAAAACACATTGACGTCACGTGGGTAAAACCAATGAATGGGGTGTGCAAAAGGAAGTGTGTCAAGGACACAGAAAACAAATCAATTATACATGAGTATAGTGTCCCTTTCAATCCAAAACAAGCTTAAACCTTTTCATTCAAAATCCCACCAAAACCAACCTAGTCACCTTCCCTCATACAGACTGTGCCCTTCTACATCCCTTCCCACCATCATACACAATGCATCATACAAAAACACCAGTCCCAAACAATTCATCTCCATACATATGGAAAACCTATGGGTGCATTCTACTAATGGCAATGCTAGATATCCTTTTTGTCTATTAAGACATCTAAGCCTTTTAGAAGGTGTAAATATTCTGCCATTAGAGCATTTACTACAATAGAGATGGCTAAACATCCTGAAATTCAGTTCTTTTCTGAACTATAGAACTTTAGTTAAGTTCTAAACTGTAGTTCAGAAATAAACCCATTAAAGTCAATGGGAGAAATAGTTTTGAAAAGTTCAGATTAAAGGGCACTATATGTGAATGTATACATTGCTCCAATCCAGACATAATAAAAGGCAGTATATGCTGTCTTATTCCCACCTTTTCGTGGCTTCATGTTTGCACACAGTCTGATTTACTGTAGAGCTCCCCACTCCCCCTCTCTGGCAATTCCCCCCTTCATACAGTCCGGCTGTGAACCAAGCCTGTGACCTAGACGCTCATGCGCTTAATCCTCTTTCATGTCACTCTAACCTTTGTAAACAAAACTCTCTGTAGAGGGGAAATGTCTCTGTTTTCTGGAGATACTTTCTATATAAGAAGTGGGAGGGAGGTGAGTTAGGAGAGACCCGAATCCTGTCTTATCACTGCCAGCCCAATCTTCCTTTGACAGGCAATACATTGATTAAAGCTGCTTCATTCCTCTTCCCTTTTATTCTGTTTTTAACCCAGTATTGCCAAGCATTTAAGTGAGCAGGAGGAGATCATTGGGAGACTTGCTTTAAAACTATGTAAGCCTACACACTACACCAGCATGCTATTAGGGGATTGATGACAGCTCAAGCAGGAGTGGTGTATTGAAATCTTCACTTTTAACTTATATATCTTGGGACAGAGGAGAAAACTGAAGAAAATAATGGTACTCTGTGGTTTGGAGGGATTTATAACACATAGAAAGAAAGAACATGTTCTCGTATAGATTCCCTTTAAATATAGATAAACAATTTTCTCACTATAGATTCCCTTTAAATATAGAAACATTTTCTCACTATAGATGCCCTTTAAATACAGATAAAAAGCAATGGAAACTTACTGTAAATCACTGTGGCACCTGGGAAATGGTCCAGGGAACACGTTCATACCACCAAAACTTCCCCACGATCTGGCAATTGTCGATACATTTGAGGGTTACCAAAATCCATGATACATCGAGGGTTTACGAAATCCAATGATCATCTAGGGTTACCAAAATCAACAGATACATTCGAGGGTTACTGAACGATCATTCGATGGTTACCGAAATCAACTGCTACATTCCAGGGTTTAACGAAATCGAACGATATATTCAAGGGTTATCAAAATTGAACTATATAGTCGAGGTTATCAAAATCAAACAATACATTTGAGGGTTATGACGTAAACGGGAAACAATCAAGGGTTATGGCCGCAATTTTAGTAAACGGTACGCAAATCCGATAGTTATCGAAATATGTCCGCAAGTTTGGAAAACCAAATTGTTCGCATTCATCCGAACTATTAAAGTTCGGGTCAGACTCAGGTTCAAGTTCGTCCCAAGTCATCTCTAGACAACAAGAGCCATTTACATTGCCTACGCTAAAAACGCTTTCCCGTAAATATACATTCCCCCTAACAAATGCTTCTTTTCAATGGAAATCAGGCACAATTTTGTAAGCCGAAGCCCATAACTCAAATTGTCCTGTCTTAATTGTCTAATTGAATTGGTATTAAAGAACAGTGCTCGTGGAAAGTCCACCACAAGAAAGCCATAACAGAGAAATAATCTCAAGAATGGAAGTGCATGTCAACATTGATCACAGGCAGTACAGAGATTGGTTTATATGATCACATTTTATTTAAAACTTTTTAAAAAAAAAAAACCTATTTCTTCCGCCCCCAAAGGCCCTACAAACACCACAGACACTTACAGTGTGAGGTGGCATTGTCGCCAAGGTCCATGACTGTAGCGAGGCAGTAGAACTGATAACAGTCATAAGAGTTTATGGAAAACAATGTGTCCTACCTGTTACCTTAATAACCTACACTGCATCTACTGCTAGTCCCCTACCTGACAATGGTGGCTTAATGCCAGTGTAGAGTAAGTCATTCCAACAAGGCTGTGTGTGAGAGAGGAGAGTGATTCATATCAGTGAACAAGATAGTAAGGACCATGACTACACTGGATACTGCTACCATACATTTGTTAAATGAACTTTTATTATGTGTTCAGTCTTAAAATTCTCTGTCCAGGAAAGAAAAGAATCTTATTTATGTTGATGACCACACAATGGTCCAAACAATACGGAGGGTTTTATCGTTATTTGGCAGGATAGTTCAGTTACAGATGATAAATCTTTCTTCAACAATCTTCCCTGTTATTGGTTTCAATTATACACAAACCCCCTGACTTTCGTAGAAAAAGACACTCAGCCAAGAAGAGTATTAATGAACCTGGCATTGGTTTCCAAATGAGAGAATGGTTCCCTCGAGACCTTTACATTTTCTTTCTCTAAACCTTCAAAAAATTGAAAAAATTGAATGATCTTCGAAGCAATTCCCTAATGCTATAACTCAAGTTTCCCATAAAATTAAATCTAACTGAATGAATATTGGAAGTAACGTTATTTCTCAAAGGAAAATTTAAGATCAAAAAATTATTTTTTTGAATACATCTAAAATGGCGTACCATGCATAAAATGCTGTGTGACCAGCCGGCCATTTATCTTGCTATTAGTAAGCTCTATAAATAAAATACCAGATCGGCAGATATGAAAGTGTTTAATCTACTGTTTCACATTATAGTCCATTGGAAAGAACGCCCATAGTTAAAGCCAATCAGATTACACAGAATCAAAGAAAACATTCAATTGTAAAGGGTCATTTTTTTTTTTTTAAATATAAATGCAGAAGTGTGAGTGTTTTCTTTATTGGCTTAGACATATGACCTTCTGTTTTCTGGAAAACATGATCAGAATTCACATCTATTCTGTGGATATGTTTTTGGCATTTATTGTCGATATGTCAATGACTATTTCTGCATGGACTATATATATATATTAATAATATATAATATATAAACACATATGAAAGACTTGGGCTCGCGCTTTAAGATGAAAAAAAATTGGTTAAATGTTTGTACTAATAACTTCGATTAATGGGATAAATTGGCCAAAAATGAGTGTTGTGCTGCTAATGCATTTTGTCCATAAACTGTAGGCTGGACTTCAATCTTTCCAGATGGAGTACTGGTAAGTCTTCCACAATCCTCAAAAATGAAAAGACTTATTCATTTCATGGGTTATGAATGAAATTGGATCATGTGTGTAATGGGAGACGTTTTGGACGGCACATAGAGGTTTTGTGTAGACGGCTGGAATAGTGGGACAGGCAAGGTCTTAATCAAGTTAGTTTGACAAGATCTATTCCTCCTAAATCCATGCTGGTTACTACTTATAATGTCAGTCCATGAAACATTCTCTAGAACATGTTCCCTTATTAAACTTCCAGAATTGCAAAACTCTACGTTTAGCCTAGAGACAACTCCCCTTTATAAAGAATAATATACATACAGGGCGATGCATTGAAATCCGCTATTGGCAACCCGGTACAAACAGCTTGGCGATGTTATATGCCAATAACGGCTGTCGGAGAATTGCTATCTGCTGTTTTTCTATTTCGCCACTTTTAATGCCAGCTGTTATCTGTCGTTTAAAGTTCCGCAAACGAATGGCGCTTTTAGCAAATAACATCTCTTGCGACAGCTGTGTGGTTAACTTTTGCGTCAGCCACGCCGTCCAACAAAGGAGTTAAAGTCATGCTAAGCGATATAACATCCGGTTATCTGACTTAAACGCCAAACCAGGAGTGATGCGCCCATTGGTGCCTCGTCCTGATAATCTGCGATACCCCTAAAGGATAACTTAACAACACAAGTAGAGCTTGTTCTTTCATAGAACACACAGCTCCAGACAATCAGATTTATTTAGTGCCGTTGACTCTGTGCAGAGTAGCCTATTTAATAGTCCATATACTTTAACACACGTTGCTTTTGGATTCCATTCACAGGGAGGCTTTAAATTCTGACTTCTCTCCTTTTTATCCTTTTTATCTGGGAAAACAGTCTCTGTCATCATTTCCAACCGAATCAGAAAGGCACGGCCCCATGCGAGGATGCTTTAAGAGGTAGCCGCATACGTCCAACATAAGCCAGCATGTTGTCAAGAGTAATTAATCACCCATTTGGCCTGGAACATCCCCGTTTTATATGTCGGAATCTCAGCCATTAAAGTTTTCTACATCTTTTCAGTCACAAGACCATAAAGACATTTTGGGTGGGCAACATGCAGCTAAGAGTTGTTTTTAATTGAAGCCGTTCCGTTATTTCAACGCATTATTTCTTGGAAAAGACAGAACGGCTCTTGTGTAACAAGGATCTACGCTGTACATCTGACTTACAAACAGCTCACATTTGGCAGAAAGATTCCCATAAAGAAGAAAACAAAGGGGGGGAAACTTAACTCCCGATTTTCTAGTGTTTAGTTCTGGATCTGCAATCCCGGGTGGTGGAACGGGAGTTTGTGAAAACAAAGAAACGCGTTGCTCCTTTTCTCACGTCGCTCGATTTAAAACAAATATTGGAACGTTGCTACATGGGATAATGCATCGGTTATTATATATTTCATTTCACCGAGAGCTTTCCAATGAAAACATCAGCATTACTACTCAAGGAAAATATCAGACATTTCGCAAGCCTATGCCAACAGCCTAGCGCTTATTAGTGGTCGATAGAGTAAACAGAACTGCCTAGCAGAATAAACAGACTTGGATTTTCTTGTTCTAACAATGTACGTGTTAGACATATCAGCTGGGACCAGTGTAGACTAAAGGTTACCCATCTGGACAATAGGCATCTAAACAATGTTCTACTACAGGTGTGGTATAGGCACGCGTTTCTTAAGGACATCATGTTTTAATATGGATTATCCAAGACCTGCAGCAGGAATACAGATGTGTTGTACACGGATTACTTTGGAAAGCTTATTCATGTAAAAATTAGAGATGTCCAAAATGACTTAAGTTATGTTCGTTTCCGAAATTCCAAACCTAAAAGTTTAAAAGTTCGGAAGTTTGGAAACAAGCCCATTGAAGTCAACAGGTGGAAAAGTTCGGGTCAATAACACATAATATAACAATGGTAACTTACTGTAAATGGAAAGTGGTCTGGGGAACATGTCACTATCACCAAAACCTGTTTAAACACTTCTTTCCCCACAGGCAATTGTCGGTTTTTGTGCAAGCTACATTTCAGGGTTACGGCCAATTTGAGGGTTACCGAGCCCTACATTCGAGGGTTACCAAAAATAGAACTATACTTTCGAAGGTTATCAAAATTGAATGATACATTCTAGGATAACCAAAAGTCGAAGGCTACATTCAAGGGTTAGAGAAAACGAACATTACATTCGAGGGTTACTGGAAATGAACATTAAATTCGAGGGTAACCAAAAGTCAAAGGCTACATTCGAGGGTTAGCGAAAACGACCATTACATTCGAGCATTAGCGAACGATTCATTCGAGGGTTAGCAAAAAGGAACAATATATTCAAGTGTCAGCGAAAATGAACGATACATTCTAGGGTTAGCAAACAATGCATTTGAGGGTTACCGAAAATGAACGATACATTTGAAAGTTAGCTAAAACGAACTTTACTTTCGAGGGTTACCGAATAATACATTCTAGGGTTAGCGAACAGCTTGTAAATTTGATAATTATCGAAAATACAGCCGCGAGTTTGGAAAACTGAGTTCAGAAAACCGGAGAACCCAATCTAGTTTGTATAGTTCAAGTTCGTCCGAACTCTCAGTAAAACCCATATGCTACACAGTTTATTATCTGGTTATCATTATCAAATTTTGCGTTGGTTTTGAAATGTCATTTTTTTTGGAAATAGCCTAGTTTATCCTATGCAATATAGCCAGCGTTAAGTTTTGCGCTACCTTGTTCTTGGCTCCTTCTAGATTAATTGAAGAACTGGAGGTAAGACATAGCGCCTTTACCTCCTGTTCTTCAATTAATGAGAAGGGTCACTAGTAGAGATGAACGAAACTGGTTTCCCTGGATCCTATTAAATTTCCGAAAATCCATTTTGAACCCAATTGAATCAGAATTTTAAAAAAAAATTCTATCAGAATTTTCAAATATTCAATGATTTTTCGAAAACCTACTTTCGAGCTTTCGATTTTTCTTTTATTCGATTTTTCGAATTTTTTTTGATAGGGTCTGAGTTTCGAAAATTTTGGAAATTGGGATGATTGTCGTCATCTTGTAATCACTAGGAGAGGAGGAATGAAACCATACGAGGGCAGTTGACATTTATCAGCAAACAATTCATTTTACCCTTTTCTTTCTACTATAAGGGCTAGGCCACACTGCTGCGTTTTTTTTGCGTTTGCGCTTGCGTTTGCGTTTGCGATTGCGCTTGCGATTTTTCGAAATTATTGAAAACGCGGCAACGCAAAAAAAACGCGCGTTTTTCGATGCGTTTGCGTTTGCGTTTTGCGTTCTGCATTTTTAATCGCAATCGCATGCGATTTCCTATACTTATTGAAGAAATCGCAAGCGCAAACGCAAAAAAATCGCACATGAAATCGCATGCGATTGCGATTGCGTTTGCGTTTGCGTTTCAGTGTGGCCTAGCCCTAAAACATTTGATTGAAAACTTGATTGTCTTAGTTTAAAGCCCTCGTGCTACTACCAGCTATAAAACTGACTGAGCTGACCTGGTAAACATTAGATAAAAGATACTTTGATACGACGTCTCTTCTTTTATTCTGCTGATAGATTGTTGGCATTGGGCGAATCAGATCTGTGTTCCCAAGTTGAGTTACAGCCCAAAGTTTGCCAAAAATATCAACTGTCCTTGCTTCATTTAGCACATCTGGCAACCAGTGGTAAACAGCAAAAAATTAAAAAATCATTACCATATGAGAACCAAAGTTTGGTAGTAAATAGCTCGGTGGTCTTTGAATTTGTTGCAATTTTTATTTTGTAGGAAATAAAATGCATTTTATAAAGTTTATCCTAAAAATGTCATGAGCATTTCTCATTTATTGATGCCAGTATGGGAGAGATCGTATTAAGGTAATACGGTAATATAGTCCAGGTCATTCTGGGGACACAATGTGGCTGATTCAATAAGAGGTGCAAACATTTCCCTTTGCTGTAAACCTCTTATTGCATCAGCTCCAATATTCTCCATTAACGTGCTAATAACTAGAGATGCTCGAAACTGTTGAGTTTCGTTCCGTTTTCGAAATTTTCCGGAAAATTTGAAAACGGACCCATAGAAGTCTATGGAAGAAAATAATCGTCTACTTTCGATTTTCGATAATCATCTACTTTCGATTTTCAATAAAAATCGAAAATTCAAAAAATCCGGGTTCCGTGAAATCCGGGAGTTCCGAAAGTTTCATCGGGACTTCGAAACCCTCAGATTCCATTCGAAACTGGGTTCTATTTGAACCCACATTACTTCTCTACTAATAACTATCCATTGTTGCGTAGATCCAGTTCATTTCATATAGGGAGGTTTCTGGGTAGATCTCCCTTCTGGCTTTGCAGCTCTGGGTGAATCTGGGTTGCTCAGTGGTTAGCGCCAATCCTTGCAGCGCTGAAGTCCTGAGTTCGATTCCACCCTTGGACACATCTGCAAGGAGTTTGTATGTTCTCCACGTGCTTGCGTGTGTTTCCTCCGGGCACTCTGGTTTCCCCCACAATCATTAAGACATATTGATAGGTTATATGTGTCCAATAAATGTGCTTAGACTGTAAGCTCTTTAGAACAGGGCCTGATACAGTAGTATCTGTTAAATGAGTGATATCTGGTTCCCTTTCTCACATTTAAAGGGCATTTCCACCCTCATTACAAACTTTTAATATATTGTAGCGCTTGCCCTCCCACCCCTAATCGCTATTTTGTGAAAAATCGATGCAATCTCTACTTACAGCTGCTGGTTCTAGCGCCTTTCTGGTCCAGCTACCTGCCTGCCGGAACTACAAGCAGGAGGTAGCCGGACCGGCAGCTGCGACTGCCATGAATACAGAATGGCGCTGGAATAAGGAGCTGTAAGTAGAGATTGGAATCTATTATTTAGGTTCCAATAAAGCGGTTGGGGGTGGGAGGGCATGGCCTGCAAGATATCTAAAGGAATATACGCTACATGAATGCCAGCCAGGGAGGGATCGGGAGGTAGGGGGGGGGGCCTCCACTGCGCATGCCAGCAGCAACTGAGATGACACAACAGAAGCAGAGACCTTTTGGACAGGAAGACAGCTCCTACCCTACATTTTCCTGGATTTTGAAGAGGTATAACAGGAGAACCATAAGGAGCAGGGATGTAAGATAAGGGTTATTTTTAATTGTACAGTGGGGCCAGTAGTTGGTGAAATGTTAGTTTGGGGGTGGACATGCCCTTTAATACAATAAAGATGGGCTTTAAGGTGTATGCATCAGTAACAGAAAATTTGTGAATGGGAATAGCGAGAGATTTGTATGACTTTCTTGAATGCATCAACCTGATTTCGACCCAGAACTGCTGGTTTCCCCAGATCTGACGTTTTTTTTTTTTTACATTTTCAAACTTTTCCTTGAAGTACAAAAATTCAAACTTCAAAAAATTCCCATTCAATAGAGTTCAAATCAATACCGGGATCATACAACTGGGGTTGTTGTGTGCATGGCCACTACAAGTTTTGCACACTTGCTTAGTTTAGATGAACAGGGATGGGAAGGGAATGCTGTATGAGGTGTTACAGTATGTTCTGCAGGCTACATCTGGAGTTTAGGGCATGTGACTTATACTTCAATAAAAGTTCGGAAGTTTGGAAGTTTGAAAACAAACCCATACAAATCAGTGGGAAAAAATAGCTTAAAAAGTTTGGATTAAATACAAAATAACAATAGTAACTTACTGTAAATGGCTCTGAGACCTGGGAAAGGGTCTGGGGAACACATACAAAAACTTGTTTTTACACTTTCCCCATGATTGGGCAATTGTCAGGTTTCTGCATGCTACATTCGAGGGTTACTGACAATTTAAGGTTTACCGAATGATACATTTAAAGTATGCTTGTGAAGGTTCTCATTCATCCAGGTCATGGTATATCTGTTGTATTCATTGTACATGGCAGACAGTTGGTGTCGAAATAGAGGTGGGGGGGTTCGACACCAACTGTCTGCCATGTACAATGCTGTTTTAACACCTTACTCTGGGCGTTCCTATAACACCTCTTAGCCACTATCTAATCACACCCTTAACACCTGGCTGTGATATGCTAATTGGGATTTTCCAGGGTACATAATTGCCACAGATTCTTGTACAAGTCATTCTGAATTGAGAAAGCCAGTCGGATGACTAGCGAAATGTCTTCAAGAACTACATTTCAAGTCCAGTTGATCTAATTGAATACAACAGAGATACATTTAAAGGTTACCAAAATCGAAGGATACATTAGAGGGTTACTGAAATCGAAGGATACATTAGAGGGTTACTGAAATCGAAGGATACATTAGAGGGTTACTGAAATCGAAGGTACATTAGAGGGTTACTGAAATTGAAGGATACATTAGAGGGTTACTGAAATCGAAGGATACATTAGAGGGTTACTGAAATCGAAGGATACATTGAGGGTTAGTGAAATCATAGGCTACATTCGAGGGTTACTGAAATCGAAGGATACATTAGAGGGTTACTGAAATCGAAGGATACATTAGAGGGTTACTGAAATCATAGGCTACATTCGAGGGTTACTGAAATCGAAGGATACATTAGAGGGTTACTGAAATCGAAGGATACATTAGAGGGTTACTGAAATCGAATGATATATTAGAGGGTTACTGAAATCGAAGGATACATTCGAGGGTTACTGAAATCGAAGGATACATTAGAGGGTTACTAAAATCGAGGATACATTAGAGGGTTACTGAAATCGAAGGATACATTTGAGGGTTACCGAAAACAAACGATACATTAGAGGGTTAGTGAAAACGAACGATACATTAGAGGGTTACAAAAAATGAATGATACATTAGAGGGTTACTGAAACAAACATACATTCGAGGTCTGAATCGAAGGATCATTAGAGGTTACTGAAACGAAGGATACATTAGAGGGTTACTGAAATCGAAGGATCATTAGAGGGTTACTGAAATCGAAGGATACATTAGAGGGTTACTGAAATCGAAGGATACATTAGAGGGTTACTGAAATCGAGGTACATTAGAGGGTTACTAAATCGAAGGATAATTAGAGGGTTACTGAAATCGAAGGATACATAGAGAGTTACTGAAATCGAAGGATACATTAGAGGGTACTGAAATCGAAGGATACATTAGAGGGTTACTGAAATCGAAGGATACATTAGGGTTACTGAAATTGAAGGATACATTAGAGGGTTACTGAAATCGAAGGATACATTAGAGGGTTACTGAAATCGAAGGATACATTCGAGGGTTACTGTAATCGAAGGTTACATTAGAGGGTTACTGAAATCGAAGGATACATTTGAGGGTTACTGTAATCGAAGGATACATTTGAGGGTTACTGAAATCGAAGGATACATTAGAGGGTTACTGAAATCGAAGGATACATTAGAGGGTTACTGAAATCGAAGGATACATTAGAGGGTTACTGAAATCGAAGGATACATTAGAGGGTTATTGAAATCGAAGGATACATTAGAGGGTTATTGAAATCGAAGGATACATTAGAGGGTTACTGAAATCGAAGGATACATTAGAGTGTTACTGAAATCGAAGGATACATTAGAGGGTTACTGAAATCGAAGGATACATTAGAGGGTTACTGAAATCGAAGGATACATTAGAGGGTTACTGAAATCGAAGGATACATTAGAGGGTTCTGAAATCGAAGGATACATTAGAGGGTTACTGAAATCGAAGGATACATTTGAGGGTTACCAATTTGAGAATTCGATAATTAGCAAAAATAGGTCTGTGAATTAAATGAAAAAGTTTGTAGTTTGGGAGGTTCGGAAGAGTTTGATTTCGTCTGAACTATTTAAGTTCGGGTGGAACTCAGGTTCCTACCATCTCTACACATGCAGATTTCAACCCAACTTGAAGACTTGTGGTCAGGCCATCAGAATAATAATTCTCCCTGCTAATGGTGGCCATACACATATCAATCCTGATGTGGATCGATATCCTGGGATAGGGATATTCCGATATTGTATGATTGTTGGGTTGTGTATGTGTGATCTTTATTTTCATTATTTTCCTGCCTATTGGACAAGTTAAAATAATTTTTAATCAGTCAAAAACCAATAGTAGGATAATAGGATGGTACAATCAGGATCATTGCTTGTATGGTCACCATAACAATTCTGCTGTTAGTAAAACATACTACTCTGCATTTACCCTATGTTGCCATACATGCAGCAATCCCTATTGTACCATCCTGATATCTTACCGTCTGTATTGGCTGATTCACATGACCTTCCATAACTGACCCAAAGGTTGTATAATCCAAACATCCCAATATTATAATCCCCACGGACTATATCAGTGTATATCAGTCCTGTGTCCCAGTGCTAGAAATGAAATGGCTTCTTCTTGGTTCTATCATTTTGGTTTTGAGAAGTCATTTGACATCCACAGTGAAGATAAACATTCTGAACCAGGGCTATTCAAGAGCATTGTCTCCCTTATAAAGTCCCCTGCATTGGAAATGAACCTTCTAGTCAGTAGAACATTGGGTGTCCAGCTCTATCTCTGTCTGGATAGGAGTTGATATTCTATATTACAAAGACATATCAATGCTGTGTACTTTTCCTTTTACAATCTGAACGATACAGCATTTATTCCCATAGAACATGGCATAGCTCCATACGTTCTCATTATTAACGTGTTTTCCCAAAATATTTTCCGGTCCAATGTTAATAAACGTTGCGTTTGGATCAAAATATTTTGGATGTGCTCGGGTTTCGGATTTCCACTAACACATGAAAAAATGTGCTGTTAAATGGTCACTTTCTCTTGAGTTTTTATTATGATTAATGTCAATATTTCTTCGTTATAGATATCCTCTGGACTGAATGTGTGGTATGTACCTGGACTAGGAGGAAGGACATGGTTCGAACTGTTCCAGACCCATCAGCTTATATCAAAGTAAGTAGATGGTATCTTTCCTTTTTATATAGATTACATCATTGGGTTGAACCAAATCCCTATTAATCATCATTGGTAGCTGGTCCAACCCTCACTTTTATTTCCAGTATTAATCACTGCTCAGTCCTTCTGGGCTGGTTGTACAGATCAGTTCAATCTCTCCGTAATGTACAATATTTATCTAGTTGGGCAGAAGTTGGATAATGAAAAGGTCAAGTTTATGTCAAATGATGAATTGTCAAATAGTGTGAAATGTTAGACCTGTTTCATCTTTGATTCCAAACGTATAAGGGCTGAACTATTGGCTGTTATTTCAGGAATTACGGACTTTATAGGTAAAGGTTCAGTCGTGCCATATTATAAAGTACTGCTTGGTGCTACCGATTGGTTTATTGATTTGTACCCGTCTGTCAGGAATATTGGGTAGTCATTGGCCTAAGAGGATATATTTTAATCGCTAAATTCTATGTAAAAGTATTGCGTATCTTCACTAGTGATGGCCCAGTTTGCGGATCCGAACCCGGATCTATGGCGGATTTACCTCATTCGCAAATGGCGGATATCGCAGATTTTCAGGTTTTCCGCCTTCCGAACTTTTCCGAACCATGCTTTTGAAAAGCGTGAATATATGTATTTTCGAAAAAAATTAAAATTACGAGGATTTCACGTATTTTCGAAAATGCGGTAAAATACATATTTTCGAAGAATCCTCGTATTTTGGAGGATTTTTTCATTTTAATGGGTTTTAATGGGTCCACTCGCGGATTTTTGAATATTCTAATTTTCTCGAAAATTCGCTGATCCTTGAGCGGACCGGATTTTGCGAAGTTCGGACATCTCTAATCTTCACTAGGCAGGGAAGACAACCAATGGGAAGACAAACTCCTAAGGAAGGGCACTATCCAGTGGGTGGCACTGCCCTGGGATCCCTGGCACAGGGGAGCAGCCAGGACTAAATCAGGACTAGATTCTCTTGTATCTGCTGTACTACCAGGGGTGAGGACCTGGCTTGTATCTCCTCACTTGGTACATATTATTTAATCCCTTTTAATCAGGCCTCAAAGGGTTTAAAATGTTCCACTCCGCTCTCAGCCTATCAATACGTCTTTATGATTGTCCTCACTGAGCCAAAATGATAAATATATTATTTAGATTCAATATTTTTTGGAATGACTTTATGCAGCCTGTGTGTCTTATTTTAAAGGTTCTATAACGTTATCTGGAAAACACGTTGTTTTCATTATGGGTCACGAAGAACGAATTGACCCTGAATCCCCAGAACAGCCAAATAAAATACAAACCTGCAAGTACAATTACTACTGGTGGCTCACTGTGTTTTACCCACACATAGATTTAAAGGATAACTGTAGTGTCCAACCAACACCCTCACCTTAGTCTGTCTGCAGCTTTAACCCCATACTGACGTTTCAGGAAGACATGGACTTGGAGGGCCTGTTCATCCTAGGTCCCCTCAATGCCAACTATGGGGTGCTTCTTCTACCATGAATGTGTTGTTATTACTATGTACAGGGTACCAAGCACGTCTACATCTAGGAACAGGGCTAATAAAGCAGTTACTGGAGATCCTGGTGTATTAAAAGTTTTATGACCGCGCACTGCGCTTCTTTGAACTGCTGCCATGTGAAAGGATGACTAATGCATCATTGTAGTTAGTGGTGTTAGAGCTGTAAGTAATAAAATATGTGTTAATGTTGGAGTTGGAGTGCAATATGATATTTGACTGATAACTGATATTCCCTTCTTATCATTATATTATTATTTATGACGTTTATCAAGCTTTTGGATTCTTAAAGGGCATGTTCACCCTTAAAATAATAAACTGGTCAACTGTCAGTTACCTGCCCCCAACCGCAACTGATATATTTTGCACTTTATTACCTGGATTACTAACTAGATATTTAAGGATAATTATTGTCCCAATTCTGGTAGAGTAATTTGGCTCCTCCCTCCAAGCAGTCCATCAAGGCTGCGGCAAAGGACATGACAGCCAATGATTGACTGCTGCTTCACCTGCTGGCTCCTCTGCACACGCTCAAGCTAATAAAAAGCTCATTGAGCAGAGGGAGGAGACAAATACCTTTTCCAGAATGGAATCTAACTTATCATTAAATATCTGGTTCGAAATGCATGTAGTAAACTGGTAAAAATAGTAGTTGGGGTTGCAGGCAGATAACTTTCACCAGTTGTTTTGGACATGCCCTTTAATAGGACAATATCAAAGGCTTCAGAAGGATCAATAAGTGTGATCCTTAAACACAACATTGTATCTGCCTCTCGTAATTGAAATGAAATAGATTTTCAGCACTGCCTTATTTTATATAAACGATCCCCTTTATGGTACATCTGCCCATAATTGAATGATAGGCCTAGATACATCCTGTTCCTACAGAGGATGACTCTTTCCATCTGGGTTTCTATTGACACTGCTATATTACCGCACTGTCAGAATTATGCAGTGATTTGGACACACAGAGGAAACTGGTTGCATCTGGTGAGTTTGAATTCCATTGGTAGAGGATTTAGAAAGTTCTAGAACTGAAGTGATAAGGTCCATGTGGGATCGTCGGGTGTAGTCTGGTTCATTATTTATTGTCTAGTGCTTTGTGCCATTGACGGTTTTGAAGCCCTATGTTGGCTGTCTTGGTTTTCTTTGTAATTAATGATTGAGGTTTGACTTGAAGTGGTTGGATGTGGGCAAAAGATAGAAACTTGGACCTACACATAACAAGTGTTTAGCTATTCTATTGTATCCTGATGCATAGATGTTAGTATTTAAAATGGTTTATTAAAAAATACAAGGAAAGTACATAACTTCCCACCCAAGTTTCCTACATTTTAAAGATCAATTGAAAATACGAGTGACAGTAATTCTGGCCATACACAGGCCTGAAATCAGATGAATTTGGCATCGAACAGAGAATGAATTTGAGTATCAGTCTGTCCGATTGACATACCTGCCAAATTTCCTTGGTCTGGACCATTTATAAGCAACACTGTATGGTCATTCACAAAATGATTGGCTCAGTTATGGGAACATTGAGGGAAGGTGGGTAGGTACATCGCACAGTGTATGGACACCGTTAGATATTTTAAGAGACCAATCAAAACAATTCTTTTTTTGAGTCATCAGTATTATTTTGAATTTCATCAATGACTTTTATGTAGACAGAAATAAATTAGGAAGGAAACCAGTTATTCCATTCATGGTACTTGTAAAGGAGGGAACGTAATGAATGTATGTACTGTATTACACACATGGTAGTGAAGTCTAGAAAAATATCAGAGGCTTGATGTATTAAACTGGGTAGACGATTTTCTGAAACTGATGAGCTGAATAACTTTGACTATGGGTAAGGCAATAGAGTATAAAAGATGACCTGTTCATTCTCTCCTGTCCATTTCACTTAGCTTACATTGACCACAGTACCACCTAAACCACTAGTGCGGGGGATCAAATATATTTAAAGATTCTTTACATTTTAATGATGATGTTCAGTGAGAAGTTCTCTATATTTTCCTCTGCTAATGTATTCTTTCATCAACTCCTACCTTGTCTTGCTATCGGGTTTCTTCTACCTCAGCAATTCAACTTTCATGTTCTCCTTAAAGCTTTTCTCGGAAATAGAAGAGGAGGCACACGGAACTTTATTTAAGCAATTTACTTTAGAACACTCAACAAAAACATGGAATCAGAATATAGGATTAAACCTTGCAAATGACACAATGGGCACCTCAGCTAGAGGTTTAGACATCTATCTTGAGACAAAAGGGAATTAAATCCCATTTTGACTTTTCGTACTTCCCATGAATATGTGCATGGCAAGTGTCTTAGGCACCATGATGAAAAGATGGGGTTACATATTTTGGGGGAAGGAGAAGCAGATGCCAAACTAGCAATTTGGTTTGATTGCCCAATAAACTACACCTCCTAAATGTCAAATTAGGTAGCCCTTAATCTAAATATTATACATTAGGCATGAAAGAAAAACTATATTGCATGTAAAAAGTTAATATAAAAAGTATCTGGGAAGGGAGGTAGGACTGGTACTTTTTACCTCCCACTATCATTTCTATGAGGAAGAAAACTGCTTCTGCCAGGCTTCCTAAGTGCTTCAGTACTAGCTTTAATGAAGGAAGGCCCAGGGCCATAACCTGGTAGATAACTGTATGTGCTGTAGCTCCTCAACGAAACAATATTGGGAAATGGAAATAATGAATCCAACCTCCCTTCAGCAGGTACTTTTCATTTCTAAAAAGTAAATTTTTACAGTATAGTTGTCCTTTAATGGTACGCGTGTTCATCTGGATATTGATGTTCCTTTGGTGACCCCACTAGACTTTGACATGATACAACATGGCTGCTGTTGAGAAAGCCGTTCAGGCGAAATGCGTACAGTGTTTTACCAATTAGCGCTCTTTCCATTCTCTATTCCACATGCCTTCCTATGCTTCTACACCAGGACCTTCAACACCTTCACTGACTGACTTACGTGAATGGAGACATTGAGTATTGAGGGCTTACATGCTATAGGTTCTAGCTATTCTGTACTATGTGTTTATTGGAGAGAATGCTTGATTACAATGTTTAATTGATTTTAATGTGTTTGCACTGTATAGTATCCATTTACTTTCCCCATCTCCTGTATACCTAATAAAGGGATTTTATATTTTTGATACTATATTAGAGAGTGGCAGGTAGAGAGTGCCAACATGGGCACTGAACATGAAACATTTAACTATATACGAGAAGTTCTTATTGGTCCTGTTGTCCAGTTATTATATCTGCTCATGGCTTATACTGCACTTCATGGAAGCTTATTTAATAGTCCACTAGGTAACTCTTCATTCCAATAACCATAGTTGGTTTTTTAGTTTTTAACACTAATAGGCCGATTCAATGTAGAATTTGAACCGGTTTTTTGAAGATTTTGTCTTGTTGAATGCTTTAATGGCATCAATATTTGAATTTAATTGACGGCTGAGGATAGTGACAGATTTAGTCCTACAATATTGAGTTTGTATGTCCCAATTCTGGCTCTTTCTATTACATTTCACCCCCTAAGAATTTATCCACAAGCCAGACAAGATAACAGACGTACAGACTGAACGTTTCTTCTTACGGTCTGGAAGTTATTTGTGCATCTGTATGCAAATACAATACATCTTCTCCCTCCATAGAAACATTCTGATAATGCAATACAGATGTGTGCAGGACTGTTCAAGTTTCTCTTGTCTTTATTAGTTAAGATAAAGAGCTCGAAAGTGTTAAAGGGAAACTAAAATAAAAAGGGAAAATTTTATATAAAGGATTTTCAGCTGTTGGGGAACTGAATTGTGATATTTCTAAATGTACAAACGCCTCTACTTAACTAGAAAATGATGCTATCATAGTTGCTGATTCTCTTCCTGTTTCCCATAGTCCTTTGCGGCTGGTCTATGGGGATGCCTGAGGCACGACCAGGAAAAGCCCTCCCAGCCAAGGAGGATCATGGGAAGAGGAGGAAGTTCATCAACAGTGATCGCAGGAATTTACACGTGAGTAGCAGACTTTTTAAAAAAATTATATATGAAAAGGTTTGGGTCCCCATGATGGGGGAGAATAAGCTGAATACCACTTTACTTTTGTTAATGATCTTTAGCACACATAACAAACATTGAGGTTAAAGGTCCCTCTTTTCTGCCATGGAGAGAGAAGCAACTGGAAAACCATTGGACTGTGTATGGATAGCTTAAAGGACAACTCCACTCTCATAAGAACATCTTTTAGAAAGAATGGCCTCTTTAAAATATGTTGATATATCATAGTTTGTCCTATGAATTCATTACTGTATGCCTGCTATGCTTCTGGATTCCTCATGGAAACTGAGCAATTTAGAAACCTGTACTGAGCCTGTACTGAGCCTGGTCATGCTCAGAAGAGGCAGACAGGGGATTAACATTCAGTCATTGGCTGTGATGTCAACTGTCAAATCCATAACTGACAGTTACTAACTGGAAGAACCAGGAAGCAGAAACAGGGGAAACATGACATTGTGCAGAATTTCAGGTTAGACTTATATATTTCACATTTCATACTATTACCGTTTATGGTTTTGGGGGGTGATTTACCTGTATGTGAGTTTTCATTTTAGGGCTGGACTTGCCCTTTAAGGGTTTAATTTGATCCCCTTACATCTCATCATATCCAACACATCCTTCTTGATCTACTGAAGAGATAAAAATCTCATTCTTGGAGGATTCTTGAAGCGCCTTACATTTTGTCAGATAGAAAAAGAAGCGGAAATGTATCTGAGAACTTTAATTTTCTTTAAAGGGCATGTCCACCCCCAAAACTATAATCCCCCCCACTACTGGCCCCATTGTGTAGTGTATTTTAATCCTTACCTCACATCCCAGCTCCATCTGGTTCTCCTCTAATCCCCCCCCAAAGTCCCAAAAAACTGCCCACCAGGAGGATAGGCAGGTCCATATAGGAGAGTTTGGCATGCGTACTGCAGCCCTTCCCCCCCCCTTCCTCTCCCTCCCTCCAATTCCCTCCCCTAGCATGAAATCCTTCATGTATAAGATTCCCAACGTATCAGAAAGAGATAGAGACTGGACCAGATTCTGCAAGTTGCAATGGTGTTTAATAGCAATATAAAAACAAACATGTTCGGGTCCAAACACCCTTGAGGGTGTTTGGACCCGAAACATGTTGTGTTTATATTGCTATTAAAAGCACCATTGCAACTTGCAAGATCTGGTCCGGTCTCTATCTACTTTCTGATACGTTGATATTCTTGTGCTCTTGGACAGAAGCACCTATAGAGCCCTTGGACCTGCCGTTTGGTACAAAGACCAGGACACTATTCATATTTGATGTTAAGATTCCCCTGGGCTCCCAGCCCCAACCGCTATATTTTATCTTTAGAAAGCCCCCAAACTTTACTTACCTCTCCTTCTTTCCTCCGCCGAAGTGAGCTGCCGGCAGCCGCGTCCGTGATTGGCTGCCGCTCAGCCAATCACAGACGCGGCTGCCAGTGCGGCCCCTCTGCTTGCATTTTCTCGCAAGCAGAGGGCCGGAGCGCGGCGGAGGAAAGAGGAGAGGTAAGTAAAGTTTGGGGGGCTTTCTAAAGATAAAAATATAGCGGTTGGGGGGAATCTTATATCAAAAACTTTATTTTAGGGTGGACATACCCTTTAACCCGCATGTGAATCCGGTAGCAGAGATATGTCCACTTAGCCATAAATAAACGTTTGAAATCCATTTTCAGCTTCTGATGGCCACACGTAAATCATCTCACCATGCATAGTAGAAAACTTCCTTTAAATCTCTCTCTTATTTCAGGCGAACGGCAGAAAGCGAATTTCACTCACATTACGGAACAGACGTTCTCTAAGTAAAGTTTCACCGCAAAGAAAAAATAAATAAGAAGTTCCTCAAAGCACCAGCACCAACAAACTTTTTTGGGTTGTTGGTGGTGGGTGGTTGTAGATATGATATACATTATTCAATTTCGTACTTCTTATGTTATACGTTCAAAAAGGGATTTAGCTTGGAAACAATCTCTCCAAACTTTTGCTTAAAGAACGAGTTTTCCGATTACCAAATAATGGGGCCGTCTGGAGAATGTGATCCCAGAGCTGCCATTGGTTCGGTTTATCTATTGTATGAGGAAGAGGCCAAAACACTAATAAATAAGTAAAACAAGACAACTTACAGGAATGCCCAAGATTCTGAAATTAAATGTTACTACTTAAAGGGTATGTTTACCCCTCTAAAAAAGTTTTAACAACACAATCTTCACCCCCCAAAAAAACTATTTTTGCAAATAGTCACCTTTCCACCCTAACACTCATGTAAGAAGATATTTATCTTGAAGTCCTTCTTTACATCACCGCACTGTTGCCTCCTTTACAGCTTTGTGAGCTCTTTGTGAGCTTGCTCAGCTGTAAAGCTGGAAGCTCATATAACCATTTGAGTCATTGGCCATGACATCACTGTCATGTCTGTGAATGAGTGCTTGCACCTGGAAGATCACTGAAGGGCATATCATATTCCACGATAAATCTAGAGCACTAGGGATATAGGAAAGTATTGCAAAGATAGGGGGATGTACAGTAGGCTGTGCCATTCACCGTTTGTAAGGGGGTAAACATGCAATGTAATGAATAGAGTTCCAAGATCATCCTGTCCCAAAAAGACTAAAGAAGAAGGAATTTCTTCTCAATTATGAATTATTTTTTGCTTTCCTATGGATCAGGAAGTAGAAACAAGATGGACGTGTTACTTTACTCAAACATGCCAACTGTAAATAAGCATTCTAAATAAATTATTTGCTTGGTTTGTCAACCTTTATGTTAAAAGGTTGCGTCAACCAGGATAAAATATCCACTCTGTATGGTGACCTCAACACTAATTAATATTCAACTTATTTGTAGCCCATCTAGTATTTTCATAGAACTACACAGTAAGATGATGTCATCAGTAATGTCAGAACATATATTAAGCGTTTCCGTACTACCTTATTTTCCCTACATACGCATCGTAAATCCTGCTAGAAGATCATTTCTTTCCAGGGACAGATCATGTTGGAGTTTTCACTAATTGCCCTTCAATTCCTTAATTATGATAATTATACGTGAATGGGAAGATCTGCTAAGTTAATGTTTTGACCAACAGGATGGTAATAAAGTTATATAAACTATAGCAGTGATTTTTCAGATCAAACAAACATTATATTGGGATTAATAATAATCCTTAATATTTCATGTAAATGTGCTCTTGCTTACATTTAGAGCACATATTCTGAATTATACCTCTCATAGCGGAATGTTATTCCCACTATGACCACAGAACTCCGCAAACCTTGCCCTATCCATGATAAGTGACTCAGAAAATATTATCTCAGTACTTAAAAGCCAAGATCAAAGGGCTTAGCATTAGCTTATCAGAAACGTGGATATTTTATGTGTAATAGTCATATTAATTAAAACAAAGGCTTTAAAATATTATTTACACATGTAGATTTCTGGGAAAGAGTTTTATTGATGTCCCAAGATCACAAAGGACATTGTAGTTATGTGTGAATTATGTTGAAATTCCTTCTCCCAGTGCTGACTCATAATGATTACTGAGCATGCTTGACTTCATAGAAAGTCATGTCAAAAGCCTAATCAAAACAAGTACTGGGTTGAAGGCATACACCAACACCCCCACACTAAAACAAAGGGCAAATGTACTATATACATGGCTTTTAAGCCACGGATCTGTGCCTGATTATGTATAATTTACACTGAAAAGCCCAATATTACATTTCATTGCTGTTTCCAGGAATACATTCAATCAGCTTAGTTTACGCAGATCAATTTAAAGTATCGTACAAATATACAAAATAGAAGAGTTGCTTTAGCCGAACCAGCTGAAGAGGCATGCACAGTAATGGTTACTTTGGAAATTGAGCATCTGTTTAGACTGAAAATCTGGACTAAGTTAAAACAAATGAAGAATAAAAAGATTTGGATTCGGTGATTCGCCAAACTCTTTGCTTAGCACTAAAAGAAAGTGTGAAACTAGTTCCCTGCCAGCAATTTCCTGTGAACTTTTGCACAGAGGTTCATAGTAATGTGACATGTTCTACGAGTCCCCTCCTCTGCGCTGAGGATTCTGCATCCCGCGTTAACATCTAGAAATGGATATAGATAAACTTCAGGGTGGTGCATTGGCATTGACATTGGCTGGCGTTATAGTCCCACAATTGTAAGACGCTCTCCAAATAAAACATTACTTGCGGCTCCTGCAAGCAAAGAGTTAAAGTCATGCTAAGCAAATATTACATCGGTAAGCTTTACTCCATTCAGGAGTACCTTTTACGGCATCACCCTGAAAGAGCCTCCTTCAAATTTCCGGTGCAAAATCCAGTTTGTTATAGGTTAGAATTCCAGAAAACGATGGTTAATACAGATATCTGTGCACTGATCAATCCTCTCTTCGTTTAAATTTTGTTATCATGAAATGAGTCGAGAAATTCAGCCTAAGGGAACCCATATAAACGGTCCAATGGATGCCGATCAATATTTCCCAATTTAACCTTGATCGGAAAGTAACCACTATAACACCTTGTGCCGTCAAATCTTGATTTTACCTTATAATCTGTTCCTGAATCCTGATTCTGTGCTATAAACTGCCCGAAATTGTACAGTTTGATTTTTTTTTTGTCAAAAAATCTTCTTGTGTATGGCCCAACTAAAACAACTTTTGTCTGATTTGAATTCAGTTGGCTTTCTAAGGCCTGGGAGAACTTTATATATATATATATATATAATTTATATATCTATAATATAATATCTAAATATATATATACAAGGCCAGCTGGAATTAACCAGCAGAGCCAAATTTTGCTCGGTGGCTGCTGAGTTTACCAGCCAACGCTTGACTCACAATATCAGAGACCAATCAGAGCGAAAATATAATTCATTGTGGTCCAGAACTTACCAGAGAACCACCTGTGTGAATTCAAGCCTCTCCTTACCCCTCCTTCTCCCCAAACCAGTTTTCCAGGCATGCCCAGTTTGCTTCACCCAGGATCCTGCCCATTGAATTTCTTTGCATTGTCTTGTGTTCCTGAGTTGTATGGGTGTAAGAGGAAGTAAAATTGATGTTTTTTATTGATCTTACACAGTTATATCTTTGCGAATACTTTACTTTAGGGCAGATCAATAGTCTACTGGTGCCACTGTTTAAAATAATGTGTCACTTTCTACCAGGAAGACCAAATAACACTTAAAAAAAGGCCACACTCCTACGTCAAATATAAAATTAATATTGCCCTGTCGTCCTGAAGAAGAATGTTCTGTCCAGCTCTTCTCTAATTAAAGGGCATGTCCACCCTTAATATAAAAAACTGGTGACTTGTCATTTATCTGCCCACAATGCCAACTGCTATTTTTACCAGTTTATTGCATGTATTTGTAACCAGATATTTAATGATAAGTTCTCTTCCTTTCTGGGAAAGGTATCTGCCTCCTCCGTCTGCTCAATGAGCTTTTTATAAGCTTGGGCATGTGCAGAGGAGCAAGCAGGTGAAACAGCAGTCAATCATTGGTTGTGATGTCAGTTGTCAGTTGGTTGACTGCATGGAGGGAGGAGCCAGCTTACTCTGCCAGAATGGGGACAATAATAAATATCTGGTTAGTAATGCAGGTAATAAAGTGCTGAATATATCAGTTGGGGTTGGGGGCAGGTAACTGACAATTAACCAGTTTTTTGTTTTAAGGCTGAACATGAAAGTGAAGGTTAAATCACGTTGACTTACAACCGAGCTGCATTTAACTACAAGAAACTTAAAATAACCAGTAAAAGATTAAAGACATTTTATCACCAATGGAACCAATAGACCAAGTGAATGAATCTGCTGGTTCTTTTCTGCCATCGAGCAGAACAACTACAATTTCTTTTCAGTCCATCAGTTGCAGGTCATAAAAATCCAGGGATTAAAGATACATTGGAGCTTGTGCAGCACAACTAAACTTCATTCTATGTGGCCCTCCCTTGCTGGAACTAATACACAGCTGCAGTCCATAGACCGGGTCATTAAAGGGACAGTAAATGCGCTGGGAGATTTCTCATAGCAACTAAAACGTTGCAATTAATATAAAATGAAAGAGAGAAAAGAAATGCAAAACTCAAATACGAATGAAACAATTAACCATGGAAAAGAAATACACAGGACAACCACTGACCTTACCTAATCATGTGACTGGAGAGCACAGACAGGCTCATTTTATGGTGTAGACATGTACAAATCCCAGAATGGAAAGGAGATATACAAGCCGGACTTTCACCACTAGAAACAAAATGGATTGGGATTTCTGACCTAGACACAGTAGCCCCCAGGGACTTGAACAAAGAGTTTGACCTATGGATTTTCATAGAAATCTTGCACAAGCTTAGCATATCTTTCATTTAAATGGTCGTTTGCAAGCACAACTTTATTCAAAATAGAAACCTGAGCCTTACTGTAGCATCCTCACAGTGCTTTATTGTGCTATGGGGTAAGAGAAAAAAAAAGGAGTTCCATGACTGTACGAAGTAAACACAGTAGTATAACAGAAGTTAAATAGATAACCGAACAGGTTGACTTCTAATATCCTTATATTAGTATTTTATATGTTATAGTATAAAAGCATTCCTTGCTTTTTTGTTTGTTTTTGCTGTTTGGTTACCATTGCAGCGCTGTGAGTGGACCTATTGCATGCTCTCCGATGATGCAAAATTGTGTGGATCACATCCCAGACGATCACGTGCATGAAACGAGCACCAATGCATGTGTACTTGTGCTATGCCTTCCGGAATAGTGTAGCCTCTCAGCCTTAAACTTGAAAGCAGGAATATTTCTACAGCGTTGCAATGAGTGTCCTTCGTTTGTTAGAATGATATAATTTCATGTTTCTTTTGAATAGAAGAGTTCTGACCATTTATTGAGTATAATTCTTAATGATACATGTATAAAGGCTGTAATGTATAATATTACATGAGGTCTTTCTTCTTAAGCTAGCCTGAGTAAAAATTTGATAAAAAAATAAATACGGGGGTGGTGAAAAATGGTAAATTGGCGAATGGTTGGATATATTGATGCCGTGTATGGTTTTGAATTAGAGGATAAATCAAGGTGTTGGTAAAATGTAGTTAAAAAGCCTAACAATGGTACATTATGTATTGATTTAAAGGGCAAGTCCACCCTAAAAAAGTTTCCTTTAAAATGTTTAAACCCCCCCAACCTAGGTTTCGCAATAATATTATTATTAAAGATTCCCCTGTAGGGGGGTTTCTGCGCTGACAGCCGCTCCACTTTCTGGTTATGGCTGTCAAGCGATTGGGCGTGACTTCACGTTGCACCTTTACTTACAGCCGCAACCAGGAAGCGAAGCGACTGTCAGCAGTAGGAGCTGCGAGGGATCGGGTCAGGTAAAGAGGTTCAGGGGCATCTTTGACATTTAAAAATACTGTGAAACCTAGGTTTGGGGGGGACGTTAAACATCATTTAAAAAATAATAATTTTAGGGTGGACATGCCCTTTAAAGAAACTCTTCTGTATTGCATATGGTATAATAAAGGTTGTTCCATCTACTCATCCCAGTAGTTTACCATGAACAGGAGAGGTAAAGACATTTCTGACTTGATTCCTTCCTGCCCCACCTTCTAACCTCTATGGTTAGCCTCTAGGAGAGAGGGTCCCCGCAGGGAATACGTATTGCAGTTTTCCATTGGTACGGCACCATTATTTATAGATCACACAGAGGCAATGACTACTAAAGTAAGTGATCGACACACCTGAAATGACCACAGAGACAGCTGGGAAATGTAGATCGTTGTGGGTATATAGAGGTGTGGTGCATTATGGGCCCACTCTTTCAATGATAATTAGAATTATAATGATGAGAGTAATTGTTGGGGCAGTTGCCTGGACTCTATTTGAAAGCTGTGACTTGGCTTTGCCCTTTGTAGAATTGATCCCAGAGAATGAAAGACCCTCCAGACATGACTTGCTTTATTCTTATCCCCCTTCTCTTCTTCCCCAGACCCTGTTATCCAGATGGTCAGATACGTCTGGTGCGCACATGTTGCAAGATGTTTCTATATCAGGATAAAAACCTCCCCCCAGGTTAAGGTAACTGAATGTTGTCAGGAATCCATGTTACCCTACTGACTACAATGTTGTATCTCCCTAGATCACATTATTATTCCAATATTCTATTGTGTCTAGCAATGGTTCCTTGCAAACCATCACATATAATTAAAGGATAGGTTCACTCACAAAGTTTAATAGTTTCATTCGCAAGCTCCTATGAAGAATGGGAGGACATATCCTTTACCTCCCTCCCGTTCAGCAATTAATGAGCAAAAAGGAAAAGTTCACTTTTTGAGTAAACCTATCCTTTAAAGATGTGATGATTTTCCTAATTGACACTGTGTAGGTGTCGCTAATGCACAGAAAACATGTCCAGTTGCAATAGGACCTGAGTTACCATCTTTCTGCTGGCAACAGCCATAAAACACAGCATCCTTGGAAACTCGCTTCTTTAAGACAAATTCTACATTGTAGGAAACCAGTTAAAATGTATGGTGCTCAACTGAGTGCACCGGCTTTCAAACAGTGCATTCTGGGATACAGGGAACAGACTTACCTGCATGAGAGATCAAGCAAAGGGCACCAGTGGTCTCCATTAAAGTATCATTCCTTTCAAACAAGTCTAGGATGATGTTTGTAGCTTCTCTGGCTCTTAAGTTATAGACTTGTAAATTTACACTTCCTTGTCTGCCCTGTCTGTCTGAGCCTGTTCGAAACAGCAAAAGAGAAAAAGAGACCCCCTTATAAAGATAAAATTTACAGTGCGACCGACAAATTAAAGGAAGATTTAAAACATAACTTTTAATAAATATATGTTAGAATTTTACACACATGTTAAAAAGCCCATCACAGCAGTTGATAGTGGCAGATAGTGAGTTAATAAAAGGGGCAGAAAATGGGAAAAACTAGTTGTCCCTCAAAGGGTGAGAGCAGTCTCTCCACCCTACTGGCCCTAATACTGTGGCAGGTTGCCCTAGGCACTCGGTGCCCTCCTAGTCTACAAAGTATAGAGACTAACCTGGTGGCCCTGCTGCTAAAATCCAAACTGCTGGATGCATTATAAAGAAGAAAGGACATAGCACAGTCACGTCAATCAAATAAATTCTGTAATGAGCATGCTTGTAGCTGCAACGGCAAACAGACAGAGCAGGCCATGCAGGGCCGGTAAGATAAGGTTCACTACCAGCTTAGTATAGCATAGTCTGAGAATAAAGTGCTACATGCAAAAACGATCATCTGACGCGTTTCGCTCCTCACGTTAGGAGCGAAACGCGTCAGGGGGACGTTTTTGCAGGGACAACTAGGGACAACTAGTTTTTCCCATTTTCTGCCCCTTTTATTAACTTACTATATGCCACATATCAACTGCTGTGATGGGCTTTTTAACGTGTGTATAAGACATTTCATCCAGTGCGACCAATTCCCAAGATCTTCTGGTTTAGGCCTCCCATAATGCTTTGCTGTAGTTTGTGCACCAAAACATTTAATGTGGTTATCAGATGGCAATAATCAAAGTGTGTTGGGCAATTCATCAGAAGGGAAGTGGAAGGGGGATTGAGCTTGATCTATTGTTAACATCTGTACGGTTGGACCAGATGGTAGGATGAATGAAATCTGGCTATCCACGTATATGTCTAATTGTTTAGATGCAGACTGTGGCATTTACAGTAGTATTAGAAATATGTTCTAGCACCTTGAAGCCTCCATCAATGCGTTATCGGGAATTAGGAATACTGTCTCTTTAAATACAGAAGGTTGGTGATTTGTTTTTTTCTGTTTTGTTTAGTTTTGTTGGGGTTTTTTTTTTTTTGGAGGTTTCTGGTCAGGATCATCTATTAACTCCATCATATGACCGCAAGAACCGAAAGGAAAACATTATTATACCCACATCACAGTAATACAGAACAGATTGAACTGTGACATGTTAAGGAATCATGGGAAATATTTCAGGGTCGGATAAGCTGATTGGTGGTTGATAAATCCGATTTACTTTAGTGTTAGTCATGAAATGAATGATCGTAGAGGAAATGGAAAAGGTTGTCTAGTAATTGTCTTTAGTAGACATGGATCTGTATTCTGGCTTTTTATTCATACAACGTCTCCTAGAATTTATTGTCTATTAAAAGGCAACAAACTTTTCTGGTAATTTGGTTAAGATTTTCTTTGAAGGCAAAGCTAAGAACATTTCCCCTTTCTGCTTTCCTTCCTGACTTGGTGTTTCTATATGATGCTAGATGTACGAGAGCCTTAACCTGGTTAATAAAATTCTCTACTATGTGTCAGTTCAACCACATGGGCTCTGGGCACCATCTCCACCCACATGTTATGTATCTGTAGGTTCAATGTGACATAAGTTGGGTTTGATTAAACCCCTGATATGTTTGATTGGGTTACAGGTCATTATGGGCTATATGGTCATGTTATGTAGATGTCCATGTTTAGTTTTATTTCAAATCTTTTTTAAACCCTTTTTCTAGGTCCAGTTCGATCAGGGTGTAGAATAGATTTAAGGAGCAAGTCCACCCTTAAAACAAAAAACTGGTTACTTGTCAGTTACCTGCCCACAATCCAACTGCTATTTTTATTTTATATTTCATGTATTTGTAACGAGATATTTACAGATAAGTTCTATTCCTTTCTGGCGAAAGGTATCTGCCTCCTTCCTCTGCTCAATGAGCTTTTTATAAGCCTGAGCATGTGCAGAGGGGGCAGCAGATGAAACAACAGTCCATTATTGGCTGGGATGTCAGCTGTAACTGCCTTGATTGACTGCATGGAGAGAGGGGCCAGCTTACTCTGCCAGAATGGGGGCAAATATTATCCTTAAAGGAGAACTAAACCCAAAATACAAAGGCAGCTCCACAGACTCTATAACTGTCACTTAGTAAAATCATTTGTCTCTCACCTCTGAATTCAGCCTCTTAATGTAGAAATCATTTAAAGAACATTTCTGAGTACTGGCAATCTATGATGTCACAGCTGGCTTCTAGTGTTGCCTCTTCCTGGTGGTCCTGGACACAAAACTCCTTCTGCACATGCTCACTAGCTACATTGTGTTTGTTTCCCACTCCCCTTATGCTAAGCTGCATGTAAGAGTTGAACTCAGAGTCCCCACCTGCCTGTGTCTCCCAGCCAATCATCAGAGATAGCAGTGAATAATATTAGCAGATTTTCCTGCTCAAACAGAGTGGGGGAAGGTGTTAACCCTTTTCATATGTATTTAGGAAGCAACTTGTTAACCCTTTATATATGTGAGCATTTCTGCAAGAGACTGTCAGGCTCATTAACCCAGACTGGCTGGGCAGATATATGGAGTTAAAGTCGTGCTAGCCAGTTCGCTACCAGTTAGCGCAAATTTAACTCCATATTAGCGTTGGACGTGGAGGTTATGAAAAATCACCTGCGCATCCGAAGCTCGCAATTCAATATCGCGTTTGTGCTAGCGCAGGATTTTAATGCCAGCAAATAGATGGCCTTAAAATTCCAGAGTGGGTAAATCCCTGACCGAGATTCGCAAACGTGATTTTGAATCGCGAACAAGACATTTATCCACATCGATAGGGAGGATGAACATTCGCAATAATGCGCGATCTTGCTCGCTTCCGTGCATGGGTTTTGTGCTTCCACAATTGGACCCTAGCAGAGCGCATGCAATGCAGACCAAAAATGGTGATCGGATGCACTCCAATAGCACACGGAAATGCATTGCATGTACTGGGGCTGGTCCCATAGGCAATTACATGCCTGCACTCCCACTAGCACAATCGGATCGCAAACCGCAATCCAAAACGCACTAGAGGGAATAGCAAAATTTGCACCATTTTTAACTATAAGAACTTTTAATACATAGGCCTGTATATGTGTTCGGGTCTTAAAGGCAAAGGTGGGAACCCTAGTTGATTTTGTTTATGCAAAACTTCCCACAGGCAGCCCTCCTGCTGCATTAATTTTATAGACCATGTTTGCATCCCTCTAACAGTGCCCCTTTAACTGGCATTCCCTCCAATAATTCCTATTAATATGTACATTTATAGAAACAACATGGTGCAGTGCTGCAAGTGGCATACCCTCCAACATTCCCCTTTAATACATACACTTATAGAACATGGTGCAGTGCGCAAGTGGCATACCCTCCAACATCCCTTTACGCACTAAACTGGTGCAGAGCTGAAGTGTAACTACACACCCTTACAGTAACACTTATAGACAATGGTCATGCTGCAAGTGGCAATCCCTCCAACATTCCCCTTTAATACGTACACTTATAGAACATGGTGCAGTGCTGCAAGTGGCATACCCCCCAATCCCCCTTTAATACGTACACTATAGAACATGGTGCAGTGCTGCAAGTGCATACCCTCCAACATTCCCCTTTAATACAGTACACTTATAGAACATGGTGCAGAGCTGCAAGTGGCATACCCTCCAACATTCCCTTTATACTTACACTTATAGAACATGGTGCAGTGCTGCAAAGTGGCAAACCCTCCAACATTCCCCTTTAATACTTACCCTTATAATGGTCTCAGGCTGCAATGGCAACCTCCAACATCCCTTTAATACACACTTATAGAACATGGTGCAGTGCTGCAAGTGGCATACCCTCCAACATTCCCCTTTAATACATACACTTATAGAACATGTTGCAGTGCTGCAAGTGGCATACCTCCACATTCCCCTTTAATACTACACTTATAGAACATGTGCAGAGCTGCAATGGCATACCCTCCAACATTCCCCTTTATACTACACTTATGAACATGGTGCAGTGCTGCAAAGTGGCATCCTCCAACATTCTCCACCTTTAAATACTTACACTTAGATAGAACATGGTAATGCTGCAAGTGGCATACCCTCCAACATTCCCCTTTAATACATACACTTATAGAACATGGGTACAGTGCTGCAAGTGGCATACACCCTCAACATTCCACCCTTTAATAATACACTTATAGAACATGGTGCAGAGCTGCAAGTGGCATACCTCCAACATTCCCCTTTAATACGTACACTTATAAACATGGTGCAGCTGCAAGTGGGCATACCCTCCAACCTTCCCCTTAATCATACACTTATAGAACATGGTGCAGGCTTGCAAGTGGCATACCCTCCAACATTCCCCTTTAATACTTACACTTATAGAACATGGTGCAGGCTGCAAGTGGCATACCCTCCAACATTCCCCTTTAATACTTACACTTATAGAACATGTACGTGCTGCAGTGGCATACCCTCCAACTTCCCCTTTAATACTTACACTTATAGAACTGGTCGACTGCAAGGCATACCTCCAACATTCCCCTTTAATACGTACACTTATAGAACATGGGCAGGCTGCAAGTTGCATACCCCCAACATTCCCCTTTAATACTTACACTTATAGAACATGGGACAGAGCTGCAAGTGGCATACCCTCCAACATTCCCCTTTAATACTTACACTATAGAACATGGTGTCAGAGCTGCAAGTGGCATACCCTCCAACATTCCCTTTAAATACTACACTATAGAAACATGGTGCAGTGCTCACTGGTGGCATACCCCAACATTCCCCTTTAAATACGTACACTATAGAACATGGTGCCAGCTGCAAGTGGCATACCCTCCAACATTCCCCTTTAATTACTACACTTATAGAAAATGGTGCAAAAGCATGCAAGTGGCTACCTCCAACATTCCCCTTTAAACTACACTTAAGAACATGGTGCAGCTGCCAAGTGGCATAACCCTCCAACATTCCCCTTTAATACGTACACTTATAGAACATGTTGCAGTGCGTGCAAGTGGCATATACCCCCAACATTCCCCTTTAATATACACTTTAGAACATGGTGCAGAGCTGCAAGTGGCATACCCTCCAACTTCCCCTTTATACGTACACTTATAGAACATGTGCAGTAGCTGCAAGTGCTACACTCCAACATTCCTTTATACTTACACTTATAGAACATGTGCAGAGCGCAAGGGGCATCCCTCCAACCTTCCCCTTTAATCTACACTTATAGACATGGTCAGGCTGCAAGTGGCATACCCTCCAACATTCCCCTTTAATACTACACTTATAGAACATGTGCAAGACTGCACGTGGCATAACCTCCAACATTCCCCTTTAATACTACACTTATAGAACATGGTGCAGAGCTGCAAGTGGCATACCCTCCAACATTCCCTTTAATACGACACTTATAGAACATGGTCAAGTGCTGCAAGTGGCATACCCTCCAACATTCCCCTTTAATACTTACACTTATAGAACATGGTGCAAGCTGCAAGGCATACCCTCCAACTTCCCCTTTAAACTTACACTTATAGAACATGGTGCAGAATGCTGCAAGTGGCTACCCTCCAACATTCCCCTTTAATACGTACACTTATTACAGGGTGCAAGCTGCAAGTGGCATACCCCCAAACATTCCCCTTTAATACTTACACTTATAGAACATGTGCAGAGCTGCAAGGGATACCCTCCAACATTCCCCTGTAATACTTACACTTATAGCATGGTCAGGCTGCAAGTGGCTACCCTCCAACATTCCCTTATACTTACACTTATAGAACATGGTAGCATGCTGCAAGTGGCATAACTCCTCCAACATTCCCCTTTAATACGTTACACTATAGAACATGGTGCAGTGCTGCAAGTGGCATACCCTCCAACTTCCCCTTTATACATACACTATATAGACATGGTGCAGCGTGCAAGTGGCATCCCTCCAACATTCCCCTTTAATCACTACACTTAACGAACCATGGTGCAGAGCTGCAAGTGGCATACCCCCCAACATTCCCCTTTAATACTTACCTTATAGAACATGGTGCAGTGCTCAAGTGGCATAACCCTCCAACATTCCCCTTTAATACTACACTTATAGAACTGGTCAGTCTGCAAGTTGGCATACCCTCCAACAATTCCCCTTTAATACTTACCACTTATAGAACATGGTCAGTGCTGGAAGTGGCATCCCCCAACCATTCCCCTTTAATACGTACATTATAGAACATGGTGCAGTGCTGCAAGTGGCATACCCTCCAACATTCCCCTTTATAGACTTGACACTTATAGAACAGGTGCAGATCTGCAAGTGGCATACCCTCCAACATTCCCCTTTAATACTTACACTTAGAACATGGTACAGTGCTGCAAGTGGCATACCACCCCCAACATTCCCCTTTAATACTTACACTTATAGAACATGTACAGTGCTGCAAGTGGCAATCCCTCCAACATTCCCCTTTAATACTACACCTTATAGAACATGGTCAGTGCTGCAAGTGGCATACCCTCCAACATTTCCCCTTAATAATACACTTATAGAACATGGTGCAGAGCTGCAAGTGGCATACCCTCCAACATTCCCTTAATACTTTACACTTATAGAACATGGTCAGTGCTGCAAGTGGCATACCCTCCAACATTTCCCTTTAATACATACACTTATAGAACATGGTCATGCGCCAGTGGCATACCCTCACCTTCCCCTTATACTACACTTATAGAACATGGTGCAGTAGCTGCAGTGCATACCCTCCAACATTCCCCTTTAATACTCACTATAGAACATGGTGCAAGCTGCAGTGGCATACCCTCCAACATTCCCCTTTAATACGTACACTATAGAACATGGTGCAGTGCTGCAAGTGGCATCACCCTCAAACTTCCCCTTTAATACTACACTTATAGAACATGGTGCATGGCTGCAAGTGGCATACCCTCCCAACATTCCCCTTTAATACCATACACTTATAGAACAATGGTGCATGCTGCAAGTGGCTACCCTCCTCAACATCCCCTTTAAATACTTACACTTATAGAACATGTGCAGATGCTGCAAGTGGCATACCCCCCACATTTCCCCTTTAATACTACACTTATATAGACATGGTCAGTGCTGCAAGTGGCATACCTCAACATTCCCCTTTAATACCTACCACTTATAGAACTATGGTGCAGCTGCAAGTGGCAATACCCTCCAACCTTCCCCTTTAACTACACTATAGAACATGTGCAGATGCAAGTGGCATACCCTCCAACCTTCCCCTTTAAATACGTACACTTATAAGAACATGGTGCAGAGCTGCAACGGTGGCATACCTCCAACATCCCCTTTAATCCTACACCTTATAAGGAAAACATGGTGAGTAGCTGGCAAGTGGCATAACCCTCCAACATCCCCTTTAATACTACACTTATAGAACTGGTGCATGCTGCAAGTGGCATACCCTCCAACATTCCCCTTTATACGTACACTTATAGAACAGGTGCAGGCTGCAATGGCATACCCTCCAACATCCCTTTAATACACCACTATAGAACATGGTGCAGAGCTGCAAGGGGCATACCCTCCAACCATTCCCCTTTAATACTACACTTATAGAACATGGTGCAGTGCTGCCAGGGTGGCATACCCTCCAACATTTCCCCCTTTAATACATACACTTATAGAACATGGTACGTGCTGCAAGTGCATACCCTCCAACATTCCCCTTTATACTACACTTATAGAACACTGGTGCATGCTGCAAGGGGCATACCCTCCAACCTTCCCCTTTAATACTTACACTTATAGAACATGGTGCAGTGCTGCAAGGGGCCTACCCTCCAACATTCCCCTTTAATACATCACACTTATAGAACATGTGCAAGTGCTGCAAGTGGCATACCCCTCCAAACATTCCCCTTTAATAACTACAACTTAGTAGAACATGGTGCAGTCTGCAAGGGGCATACCTCCAACATTCCCCCTTAATACTTACACTTATAGAACATGGTACAGTGCTGCAGTGGCATACCCTCCAACATTCCCCTTTAATACTAACACTATAGAACATGGTACGTGCTGCAAGGGGCTACCCCCAACATTCCCTTAATACGTACACTGTAGAACAGGTGCTGCGCAAGTGGCATAACCCTCCAACATTCCCCTTTAATACTTACACTTATAGAACATGGTGCAGTGCTGCAAGGCATACCCTCCAACATTCCCCTTTAATACTTACACTTTAGAAACATGGTACACAGTGCTGCAAGTGCATACCCTCCAACATTCCCCTTTAATACTAACCTATAGACATGGTGGCAGAAGCTGCAAGGGGCATACCCTCCAACATCCCCTTTAATAGATACGACTTATAGAACACATGGTGGGTGAGCTGCAGTGGCAATAATACCCTCCAACATTCCCCTTTAAAACATTACAACTTAGAAACATGGTAAGTGCTGCAAGTGGCATACCCTCCAACATTCCCTTAATACTACTACCTATAGAACATGGTACAGAGCTGCAAGTGGCATACCCTCCACTTCCCCTTTAATACTTACACTTATGAACATGTCAGTGCTGCAAAGTGCATACCCTCCAACATTCCCCTTTACATACAACACTTATAGAACATGGTGCAGTGCTGCAAGTGGCATACCCTCAACATTCCCCTTTAATACTACACTTATAGAACATGTGAGAGCTGCAGTGGCATACCCTCCAACATTCCCCTTTAATACGTACACTTATAGAACAATGGTGCAGAGCTGCAAGTGGCATACCTCCAACATTCCCCCTTCTATATTAGACACTTATAGAACATGGTGCAGGAGTGCTGCAAGTGGCATACCCTCCAACTTCCCCTTTAATAATACATCACTTTAGAACATGGTGACAGTGCTGCAAGTGGCCTACCCTCCAACCTTCCCCTTTAATACGTACACTTATAGAACATGGTGCAGAGCTGCAAGTGCATACCTCCAAACATTCCCCTTTAATACATACACTTATAGAAACATGGTGCAGAGCTGCAAGTGGCATACCCTCCCAACCATTCCCCGTTAATACTTACACTTATAAACATGGTTTAAGTGCTGCAAGTGGCATACCCTCCAACATTCCCCTTTAATACTTACACTTAGAAACATGGTCAGGCTCAGTGGCATACCTCCAACATTCCCCTTAATACTACACTTATAAACATGGTGCAGAGTCTGCAAAGTGGCATACCCTCCAACATTCCCCTTTAATACTTACACTTATAGAACATGGTTACAGTGCTGCAAGTGGGCATACCCTCAACATTCCCCTTTAATTTACTACACTTATAGGAACATGGTACGTTGCAAGTGGAATACCCTCCACATTCCCCTTTAATACTACACTTATAGGAACCATGGTCAGAGCTGCAAGTGGCATACCTCCAAATTCCCCTTAATACATACACTTATAGAACATGGTGCAGGGCTGCAAGTGCATACCCTCCAAACATTCCCCTTAATACTCTTACACTTATAGAACATGGTACATGTGCTGCAAGTGGCATACCCTCACACATTCCCCTTTAAATACTACACTTCTAGAACTGGTGGCAGTGCTGCAAGTGGCCTACCCTCCAACATTCCCCTTTAATACTTACACTATAGAACATGGTGCAGGCTGCAAGTGGGATACCCTCCAACATTCCCTTTAATACATACACTTATAGAACATGGTGCAGATGCTGCAAGTGGCATACCCTCAACATTCCCATTTAATACTTACACTTATCAGACATGGTGCAGAGCTGCAAGTGGCATACCGCACCTCCCCATTTTCCCTTTTTAATACATACACTTATAGAACATGGTGACAAGTGCGCAAGTGGCAATACCCTCAACATTCCCATTTAATCTTACACTTATGAACAGGTGCAGTGCTGCAAGTGGCATACCCTCCACATTCCCCTTAATACTACACTTATAGAACATGGTGCAGAGCTGCAAGTGGCATCCCTCCAACATTCCCCTTTAATACATACAATTATAGAACATGACATGGTGCAGAGCTGCAAGGGGCATACCCTCCAAACATTCCCCTTTAATACGTACACTTATAGAACATGTGTGCAGGTGCTGCAAGTGGCATACCCTCCAAACATTCCCCTTTAATACGTACACTTATAGAACATTGGTGCAGTCGCTGCAAGTGGCATTACCCTCCAACTTCCCTTTATACGTACACTTTATAGAACATGGTGCAGATGCTGCAAGTGGCATACCCTCCCAACATTCCCCTTTAATACGTACACTATAAACATGGTGACAGAGCTGCAAGTGCATTACCCTCCACATTCCCCTTAATACGTACACTTATAGAACATGGCAGTGCTGCAAGTGGCATACCCTCCAACATTCCCCTTTAATACAATACACTTATAGAACATGGGGCAGAGCTGGCAGTGGCATACCCTCCAACATTCCCCTTTAATACATACACTTATAAACATGGTGCAGAGCTGCAAGTGGCTAACCCTCCAACTTCCCCTTTAATACATACACTTATAGAACATGGTGCAGTGCTGCAAGGGCATACCCTCCAACATTCCCCTTTATACATACACTTATAGAACTGGTGGCAGAGCTGCAAGGGCATACCCTCCAACATTCCCCTTTAATACATACACTTATAGAACATGGTGCAGAGCTGCAAGTGGCATACCCTCAACATTCCCCTTTAAACTACACTTAATAGAACATGGTACATGCTGCAAGTGGCATACCCTCCAACATTCCCCTTTAATACATACACTTATAGAACATGGTTGCAGAGAGCTGCAATGGCATACCCTCCAACATTCCCCTTAATACATACACTTATAGACATGGTGACAGTGCTGCAAGTGGCATTACCCTCCAACATTCCCCTTTAATACTTACACTTATAGAACATGGTACAGATGCTGCAAGTGGCATACCCTCCAACATTCCCCTTTAATAACATACACTTATAGAACATGGTGCAGAGCTGCAAGTGGCATCCCCTCCAACTTCCCCTTTAATAAATACACTTATAGAACATGGTGCAGGCTGCAAGTGGCTAGGCATACCCTCCAACATTCCCCTTTAATACAATATCACTTATAGAACATGGTACATGCTGCAAGTGGCATACCCTCCAACATTCCCCTTTATATCATATCCTTACACTTATAGAACATGGTGCAGGCTGCAAGTGGCATACCCTCCAACATTCCCCCTTATACTACATACACTTATAGAACTGGTACAGTGCGGCAAGTGGCATACCCTCCAACATTCCCCTTTAATACATAATATAAACAGAACTGGTGCAGTGCGTGCAAGTGGCAATACCCTCCACATTCCCCTTTAATACGTACACTTATAGAAACATTTGCAGAGCTGCAAGTGGCATTACCCTCCAACATTCCCCTTAATACTTACACTTATAGAACATGGCTAACAGTGCTGCAAGTGGCATATACCCTCCAACATTCCCTTTATACATACACTTATAGAACATGGTCAGGTGCAAGGTTGAGGCATACCCTCCAACATTCCCTTTAATAATACATTATAGAAAAGGTCAGTGCTGCAAGTGGGCATACCCTCCAACATTCCCCTTTAATACTTACACTTATAGAACATGGTGCAGTGCTGCAAGTGGCATACCCTCCAACATTCCCCTTTAATACATACACTTATAGAACATGGTACAGTGCTGCAAGTGGCATACCCTCCAACATTCCCCTTTAATACATACACTTATAGAACGACATGTGCTCGAAGTGAGTGGCTACCCTCCAACATTCCCCTTTAATACATACACTTATAGAACATGGTCAGTGCTGCAAGTGGGCATACCCTCCAACATTCCCCTTTAATACTACACTTATAGAACATGGTGCAAGTGCTGCAAGTGGCATACCCTCCAACATTCCCTTTAATACATACACTATAGAACATGGTGCAGAGCTGCAAGGGATACCCTCCAACATTCCCCTTTAATACATACACTTATAAGAACATGGTGCAGTGCTGCAAGTGGCATACCCTCCAACATTCCCTTTAATACTACATCTATAGAACATGGTGCAGTGCTGCAAGTGGCATACCCTCCAACATTCCCCTTTAATACATAACTTATAGAAATGGTGCAGGTCTGCAAGTGGCATACCCTCCAACATTCCCCTTTAATACATACATTATAGAACATGGTTGCAGTGCTGCAAGTGGCATACCCTCCAATCTTCCCCTTTAATCCGTACCTTATAGAACATGGTGCAGTGCTGCAAGGGCATACCCTCCAACTTCCCCTTTAATACTTACACCTTATAGAACATGGTGCAGTGCTGCAATGGGTGGCTACCCTCCAACATTCCCCTTTAATCATACATTATAGAACATGGTGCAGTGCTGCAGTGGCATACCCTCCAACATTCCCCTTTAATACGTACACTTATAGAACATGGTTCAGTGCTGCAAGTGGCATACCCTCCAACATTCCCCTTTAATATACTTACTATAGACATGGTAGCAGTGCTGCAAGTGGCATACCCTCCAACATTCCCCTTATACTACACTTATAGAACATGGTACAGTGCTGCAAGTGGCATACCTCCAACATTCCCCTTAATACTTACACTTATAGAACATGGTACAGAGCTGCAAGTGGCTACCCCAACATTCCCTTTAATACGTACACTATAGAACATGGTGCAGTGCTGCAAGTGGCATACCCTCCAACATTCCCCTTTAATACGTACACTTATAGAACATGGTGCAGAGCTGCAAGTGGCATACCCTCCAACATTCCCCTTTAATACGTACACTTATAGAACATGGTACAGTGCTGCAAGTGGCATCCCTCCAACATTCCCCTTTATACTACACTTAGAAACTGGTGCAGTGCTCAAGTGGCATACCCTCCAACATCCCCTTTAATAACTTACATATAGACATGGTCAGAGCTGCAAGTGCATACCCTCCAACATTCCCTTTAATACTTACACTTATAGAACATGGTGCAGTGCTGCAAGTGGCATACCCTCCAACATTCCCCTCTTTAATACTTACACTTATAGAACATGGTACAGTGCCAAGTGGCTATAAACCCTCCACATTCCCCTTTAATACTACACTTATAGAACATGGTGCGTGCTGCAAGTGGCATACCCTCCACTTCCCCTGTAATACTTACACTTATAGACATGGGCAGTGCTGCAAGGGCATACCCTCCAACATTCCCTTTAATACTACACTTATAGAACATGGATGCAGTGCTGCAAGTGGCATACCCTCCAAACATTCCCCTTTAATACTTACACTTATAGAACATGGTGCAGTGCTGCAAGTGGCATACCCTCCAACTTCCCCGTTAATACTGTACACTTATAGAACATGGTGCAGTGCTGCAAGTGGCATACCTCCAACATTCCCCTTTAATACATACACTTATAGAACATGTGCAGACAGTGCTGCAGTGGCATTACCCTCCACATTCCCCTTTAATACTTACACTTATAGAACATGGTACAAGTGCTGCAGTGCATACCTCCAACATTCCCCTTTAATAGTACACTTATAGAACATGGTGCAGGCTGCAAGTGGCATCCCTCCAACATTCCCCTTTAATACTACTTACACTTATAGAACATGGTACAGTGCTGCAAGTGGCATACCCTCCAAACATTCCCCTTTAATACATACATTATAGAACTGGTGCAGATGCTCAGTGGCAACCCTCCAACATTCCCTTTATACGTACACTTATAGAACATGGTGACAGTGCTGCAAGTGGCATACCCTCCACATTCCCCTTTAATACTTACACTATAGAAACATGGGTCAGTGCTGCAAGTGGCATTACCTCCAACATCCCCTTAATACATACCTTATAGAACATGGTACAGAGCTGCAAGGGGCATACCTCCTCCACATTCCCCTTAATACTTACACTTATAGAACATGGTAAGCGTGCTGCAATGCATACCCTCCAACTTCCCCTTTAATACTACACTTATAGAACATGGTCAGTGCTGCAAGTGGCATACCTCCAACATTCCCCTTTAATACGTACACTTATAGAACATGGGCAGAGCTGCAAGTGGCATACCCTCCAACATTCCCTTTAAATACTACTTATAGAACATGGTCAGTGCTGCAAGTGGCTATACCCTCCAAATCCCCTTTAATACGTACACTTACTAGAACATGGTACAGTGCTGCAAGTGGCATACCCTCCAACATTCCCCTTTAATACTTACACTTATAGAACATGGTACAGTGCTGCAAGTGGGCATACCCTCCAACATTCCCCTTTAATACTTACACTTATAGAACATGGTGCAGAGCTGCAAGTGGCACAACCCTCCAAACATTCCCCTTTAATACGTACACTTATAGAACATGGTGACAGGCTGCAAGTGGCATACCCTCCAAAATTCCCCTTTAATACGATACCTTATAGAACTGGTGCAGAGCTGCAAGTGCATACCCTCCAACATTCCCCTTTAATATACAACTTATAGAACATGGTGCAGTGCTGCAAGTGGCATACCCTCCAACATTCCCCTTTAATACTACTCATATAGAAACATGGGTACAGTGCTGCAAGTGGCAATAACCTCCAACATTCCCCTTTAATACTTACACTTATAGAACATGGTACAGTGCTGCAAGTGGCATACCCTCCAACATTCCCCTTTAATACTTACACTTATAGAACATGGTGCAGAGCTGCAAGTGGCATACCCTCCAACATTCCCCTTTAATACGTACACTTATAAGAACATGGTGCAGAGCTCAAGTGGCATACCCTCCAACATTCCCCTTTAATACTTACACTTATAGAACATGGTGCAGTGCTGCAAGTGGCATACCCTCCAACATTCCCCTTTAATACGTACACTATAGAACATGGTGCACTGCTGCAAGTGGCATACCCTCCAACATTCCCTTTAATACGTACACTTATAGAACATGGTGCAGCTGCAAGTGGCATTTCCCTCCAACATCCCCTTTAATACATACACTTATAGAACATGGTGCAGTGCTGCAAGTGGCATACCCTCCTCACATTCCCCTTTAATACTACACTTTAGAACATGGTGCAGAGCTGCAAGTGGCATACCCTCCAACATTCCCCTTTAAATACATACACTTATAGAACATGGTGCAGCTGCAAGTGGCATACCTCCAACATTCCCCTTAATACTACACTTATAGAACATGGTGCAGAGCTGCAGTGGCATTACCCTCCAACATTCCCCTTTAATACATCACTTATAGAACTGGTGCAGGCTGCAGTGGCAACCCTCCACATTCCCCTTTAATACTACACTTATAGAACATGGTGCAAGTGCTGCAAGTGGCATACCCTCCAACATTCCCCTTTAATACGACACTTATAGACATGGTGCAGAGCTGCAAGTGGCATACCCTCCAACATTCCCCTTTAATACGTACACCTATAGAACATGGTAGCTGCTGCAAGTGGCATAACCCTCCAACATTCCCCTTTAATACACACTATAGAACATGGTGTACAGTGCTGCAAGTGGCATACCCTCCAACATTCCCTTTAATACATACACTTATAGAACATGGTGCAGGCTGCAAGTGGCATACCCTCCAACATTCCCCTTTAATACATACACTTATAGAACATGGAGATGCTGGCAAGTGGCATACCCTCCAACTCCCCTTTAATAACATACACTTATAGAAACATGGGCAGTGCTGCAAGTGGCATACCCTCCAATTCCCTTTAATACTACACTTATAGAACATGGTGCAGAGCTGCAAGTGGCTACCCTCCAACATCCCCTTTAATACGTACACTTATAGAACATGGTGCAGTGCTGCAAGTGGCATACCCTCCAACATTCCCCTTTAATACGTACACTTATAGAACATGGTGCAGAGCTGCAAGTGGCATACCCTCCAACATTCCCCTTTAATACCTACACTTTAGAACATGGTGCAGAGCTGCAAGTGGCATACCCTCCAACATTCCCCTTTAATACGACACTTATAGAACATGGTGAGTGCTGCAAGTGGCATAACCCTCCAACATTCCCCTTTAATACGTACACTTATAGAACATGGTGCAGAGCTGCAAGTGGCATACCCTCCAACATTCCCCTTTAATACGTACACTTATAGAACATGGTGCAGTGCTGCAAGTGGCATACCCTCCAACATTCCCCTTTAATACTTACACTTATAGAACATGGTGCAGTGCTTGCAAGTGGCATACCCTCCAACATTCCCCTTTAATACGTACACTTATAGAACATGGTGCAGGCTGCAAGTGGCATACCCTCCAACATTCCCCTTTATACGTACACTTATAGAACATGGTGCAGGCTGCAAGTGCATACCCCCAACATTCCCCTTTAATACTTACACTTATAGAAAACATGGTGCTTGCTGCAAGTGGCATACCCTCCCACATTCCCCTTTAATAATACGTACACTTATAGAACATGGTGCAGAGCTGCAAGTGGCATAACCTCCAACATTCCCCTTAATACTACACTTATAGAACATGGTGCAGACTGCAAGTGGCATACCCTCCAACATTCCCTTTAATACTACACTTAGAACATGGTGCAGAGCTGCAAGTGGCATACCCTCCACATCCCCTTTAATACGTACACTTATAAACATGGTGCAGAGCTGCAAGTGGCATACCCCCTCAACATTCCCCTTTAATACATACACTTATAAAACATGGTCAGTGCTGCAAGTGGCATACCCTCCAACATTCCCCTTTAATACTACACTTATAGAACATGGTCAGTGCTGCAAGTGGCATACCCTCCAACATTCCCCTTTAATACTACACTTATAGAACATGGTACAGGCTGCAAGTGGCATACCCTCCAACATTCCCTTAATACATACACTTATAGAACATGGTGCAGAGCTGCAAGGCAACCTCCCAACATTCCCTTTAATACGACACTATAGAACATGGGCAGTGCTGCAAGTGCATACCCTCCAACATTCCCCTTTAATACATACACCTTATAGAACATGGTACAGAGCTGCCAAGTGGCATACCCTCCAACATTCCCCTTTAATACTACACTTATAGAACATGGGTGCAGTGCTGCAGTGGCAAACCCTCCAACTTCCCCTTTAATACTTACCTTATAGAACATGGTGCAGGCTGCAAGTGGCATACCCTCCAACATTCCTTTAATACTACAATACACTTATAGACATGTGCAGCTGCAAGTGGCATACCTCCAACATTCCCCTTTAATACTACACTTATAGAACATGGTGCAGTGCTGCAAGTGGCATACCTCCAACATTCCCCTTTAATACTACACTTATAGAACATGGTGCAGTGCTGCAGTGGCATACCCCCAACATTCCCCTTTAATACGTACACTTATAGAACATGGTGCAGGCTGCAAGTGGCATACCCTCCAACATTCCCCTTTATACTACACTTATGAGAACATGGTGCAGGCTGCAGTGGCATACCCTCAACATTCCCTTTATACGTACACTATAGAACATGGTGCAGTGCTGCAAGTGGCATACCCTCCAACATTCCCCTTAATACGACATACCTTATAGAACATGGTGCAGAGCTTGCAAGTGGAACCCTCCAACATTCCCCTTTAATACAACACTTATAGAACATGGTGCAGCTGCAATGGCAATACCCTCCAATTCCCCTTTAATACACACTTAATAGAACATGGTACAGTGCTGCAAGTGGCATACCCTCCAACATTCCCCTTATACTACAACTTATAGAACATGGTACAGTGCTGCAAGTGGCATACCCTCCAACATTCCCCTTTAATATCATACACTTATAGAACATGGTGCAGGCTGCAAGTGGCATACCCCTCCAACATCCCCTTTAATACGTACACTATAGAACATGGTGCGTGCGCAAGTGGCTACCCTCCAACATTCCCCTTTAATACGTACACTTATAGAACATGGACAGTGCTGCAAGTGGCATACCCTCCACATTCCCTTAATACATACACTTATAGAACATGGTACAGGCTGCAAGTGGCATACCCTCCACAAACATTCCCCTTTAATACATACACCTATGAGAGGTACAGAGCTGCAAGTGATACCCTCCAACATTCCCCTTTAATCATCACACTATAGACATGGTACAGTGCTGCAAGTGGCATACCTCCAACATTCCCCTTTAATACATACACTATAACATGGTCAGGCTGCAAGTGGCATACCCTCCAACATTCCCCTTTATACTACACTTATAGAACATGCGTGACAGACTGCAAGTGGTACCCTCCAACTCCCTTAATACTACCATAGAGGCATGGGTCAGAGCTCACAGGGCTACCTCCAACATTCCCTTAATACTTACACTTATAGAACATGGGTGCAGTGCTGCAAGTGATCCTCCAACATTCCCCGTTAATACTTCCCTTATAGAACATGGTGCAGTAGCTGCAAGTGGCATACCCTCCAAAATTCTTCCCTTAATACTACACTTATAGAACATGGTGCAGGCTGCAAATGGCATACCTCTCCAAACATTCACCCTTTAAAACTACACTTATAAACATGGTACAGTGCTGCAAGTGGCATACCCTCCAACATTCCCCTCTTAATACATACACTTTAGAACATGGTGCAGAGCTGCAAGTGCATCCCTCCACATTCCCCTGTATACATAAACTTATAGAACATGGTGGCAGAGCTGCAAGTGGAAGGATAATAATATTTCCTTGAACTTAGCACAGCTCTGTGCATGCAATTTCTTAGCTTAGCTCTGTACTACAGGTTGTTTGTTTTTACTACAGACAGCTCTGAATTACAACACACTCTTCCTACCTCCAACATTCCCCTTTAAAATAAGGTACAACTGAGGAGAAGCATTGCACAGAGCTGATGCTAAGATTAGGTTCACTTCACTATCACTCCCCTACATTTCTGTCACCATCTGGTTTCTATAAAAACTCCGTACCAGCATTCCACTTTTAAGAATGTGCACTGATGAGAAATGCATTTCAACAGAGCTTTGCTAAGATGCAGGTTTCACTTCAACTATCCTTCCCCCCCTACAGTTCTGCCCATGTGGTTTCTTCTATAAAAACAACACTCTTACTACTACCGTACACAGCATTCCACTTTAATAAGGTCACTGATGAGAAAAGCTTGCACAGAGCTGACAAATAAAAGATCGGTTCACTTCACTACCTCCTATTCTGCACCAAATGTGGGTATATTAATACAAACAAAAAAACACTTTACCTACCCTCCAACATTCCCTTTAATAGTAAGTGAGGAGAAACCATTCACAGAACTGTGCTAAGATCATGTTCACTTCCTATCCTCCTTTCTCACATGTGGTTTTTATCAAAATACACTCTTCCTACCCTCCAATTCAATTTTAAAAGCTACCTTCCACTAATATGGCTGCAGCTGACAGGAGAGCTAGAGACCTTCACACTACGGGACATATTTTATAAAGGGTTGCGGTATCGCTCTCCTTTTCGATCGTTATGGCGACGTTAATTATGATCGCTATCGGAAATCTTGAAATGTAACGATGCGAACGGAAATCTACAACCAACAACAACCGCCTGTAGAATACAATTACGGTAGCTTACAGTCATGGTATAACTACTTGCCACGGTCATACAGTACCGAAAACCCAGATTTGGGAGGGCAAACAGAACCTAAATTATCTCATGAGGTAAAGAAAGGCCCCTGATGGAACCTTCCATGCTGAAAAGAAGATTTTGGGGAAGTACTTTCTAACTTAACTTTCATTTTTGGCTTAGTTCTCCTTTCATATCTTGTGAGTATGCAGGTAAATAAAGTGTAAAATATATCAGTTGGGTTGGGGCAGATATTTTTTTGTTTGTGATTTTCAGCAGTAGGTCGCAAAAATATAACTACTACGTGGTCTTTAGATCAAGGTTTTCTCAGAGGAAGTTATAATAACTGTGAATCCACTACAGCTGTCATCAACGGGTTTGATTTATTTGATCCAAGGGCTTTTCTAATCGATATTTTCAGTTTATTGATCAAACATTATCGGCATGTCAGGGAAATTATTGCCACGACCTCTTTGCAAGGTGGGGGACATAATCAGGCACTAATAATTTTCAAACAATCAATTTGTTTCAGGCTGGCAATATCATTCCTGTCTACGATAAACCATATGGTACTCAGTTTCACACACCAACACCTGGGCATTGGCTCTATAGACCCCCCAACAAATGATAAGAGAAGATGATACGTGAATGAAGTCTTTCTTTAACTCTTTGTCCTTCTCACTCTTAATTATTTACTGTCTATTGTAGGTCAACACAAGAACTTTAAATCACATAATTTCTGTAAGAGAAATTCCAAGAGAATCCCTTTACATTTCGTCCACATTATAAATATCCCCGATAATTGCCCAAAATATTGTTATTTATCAATTTGAGAACAGGCTTTTTATTTTTCATAACTGCTAAATCTCCCCAATGGAACGGGGATTGTGAAATGCTTGGCTGAGGCTGAAGGCAATCCTTGTGCTGTGTGTTATTAGAAGGAACCTTCTATAATTATAGATAAGCACGCACACCAGGCACCTGGCCAAGTCTAAAGCGATTGGACCGTCTCTCCTGAACAGCATGGGTCCTGTTACCGTCTGGAGATTAGTTACTAAACAATTATGCACTTTGAGGCAATAAACTTAAACCTAATGCTAATCTGATTCGTTTTTTTCCCCAATATTTGATGATGAAAGGCATTAAACAACTTAAACAAAAAATGTGACTTGTCAGCTGGATATTTTTACTTGTTTATTACATGCATTAGTAATTAGACATTTAATGAAAATGTAATCTGCCTCCTCTCCTCTGCTCAATGAGTATTTTATAGAAGCCTGAGGCATGTTCCAGAGGAGACAGTCAGTTTGGAAAAGCAGTCAGTCATTGGCTGGGATGTCATGCATTAAAACTGCCCATGATTGACGGCATGGAGGGAGGGGCCAGCTTACTCTGCCAGAATGGGACAATAATTATCCATCCTTTCAATATCTGGTTAGTAATGCAAGTAATACGTTGCTGAATAAATCTGTACGGGTTTGGGGATGTAACTGTCATTTTTGCTCTTAGGTTTTTTATGGGGGGGGGGGCGCGATCCAGGACTTTAAATCAACACCAGGATCCAGTGATGTATGCTGGGTCCCAAGTTGGATCTTTTCACATATTTAGTTTCATTTACTCTTAGAAATGTATCCCATTCACATACCTTTAATAATGGTTAAGCGTACATAGGTAATAAAAAAAAGAAGTTTATGTAGTGAACTATAAACGATTTACCCTTTAGTCCTCTTGTTCTGGCAGTAGGGGCCGCTGTGGTAAAAGTATAAGGGGAGAACAACCGGTTGCTCAGCCCTTTCTGGACTATCCCTGGATGATGAGTTCTGGAATAAACAAGGTAGACACAGCTTATTGAAGATTAGATCTGTTATAGATCACTCTAGGATTGTAGAAGGAGTAGGGTAGCTTATTCGCAGCCTGAAGCTCCAAAAAGGAGTCTAGCAAGGGTTAGAGTCCGGGTATACACCCAAGAATTAGGGACATATTGCCAGACTAGAGGTAGAAGATTCCACTAACAGTGACCTGAAACTGGGGTGGCACTACAAAGCTGTTTTCTGATCCCGCTGGTAGTGAGTATTTCATAAGGATATCTGTGCCATGCTATGTTCCCCTCTATTGTGCTACTTGCAAGCCTATTAAGATTGTTCTGGTTAATAAATAAGATAACTACTGCTTATTTCAAGAACCACTGGCGGCCCATTTATTGCATCTATACCAGAGTGGTAGTTCAAGCACAAACCCTCCTCCAACATTGTGAGGACCCCAATCCTGATAAATAAGATTCTTGTCATAGAATTTGGGTAAGACTGACGTCTCTAGACAAATTAACTACCCCCTTTTACCTATCCTCCTTACATTTATAAAAATCAATTGAGTGCATCTGTACTGAATGTGCATTACAATCCCATAAAGTCCTTTGTTTTGTTGATCTTGCTTAGGGCTTCGTTCAGTTTGGATCCATTTTTCAAACTCAGGTGCATTTTAAAAACTGACAGTAAAACCCATAAGATTTCACAATATCGTTCAGACTTGTTGCATTGGTATTCCCGTTCCTGCGCATTAAAAAACGCACATCTGTCATGAATTTCTGTCCCTTTAAATAGCATGAAAATGCGGCCAACGCACAACAACGCACGCATTTGCTTTCTGTCCCATTTTTCGAAAAGGATGTCTGGGATTTCCTGTGATGTCCTTTTCCTGGTCGGCGGGCTCTAACGAAACCATTCTGACGATAGGCAAAAAGATTTCTCTTCACATTCACAACACTGCTACCATTCTCTCAAAAACTCCTGAAACTCCCACTCCCCCCTCCCCTAAGTGACAATGTTCATTGGCTCCTGCGCTTGACAGTGCTGCAAGTGGCATACCCTCCAACATTCCCCTTTAATACATACACTTATAGAACATGGTGCAGTGCTGCAAGTGGCATACCCTTCCAAACATTCTTAATATCTACACTTATAGAACATGGTGCAGTGGCTGCAAGTGGCATACCCTCCCAAACATTCCCCTTTATACGTACACTTTATAGACAAATGGTCAGTGCTGCAAGGGGCATACCCTCCAACATCCCCTTTAATACACACTTATAGAACATGGTGCAGGCTGCAAGTGGCATACCCTCCAAACATTCCCCTTTAATACTACACTTATAGAACATGGTGCAGGCTGCAAGTGGCATACCCTCCAACATTCCCCTTTAATACATACACTTATAGAACATGGTGCAGTGCTGCAAGTGGCATACCTCAAAATTCCCCTTTAATACGTACACTTATAGAACATGGTGCAGCTGCAAGTGGCATACCCTCCAACATTCCCCTTAATACTACACTTATAGAACATGGTGCAGTGCTGCAAGTGGCATACCCTCCCAACATTCCCCTTTAATACTACACTTATAGAACATGGTGCAGGTGCAAGTGGCATACCCTCCAAAATTCCCCTTTAATACGTACACTTATAGAACATGGTGCAGTGCTGCAAGTGGCATACCCTCCACACTTCCCTTTAATATACACTTATAGAACATGGTAGCAGCTGCAAGTGGCATACCCTCCAACATTCCCCTTTAATACATCACTTATAGAACATGGTGCAGGCTGCAAGTGGCATACCCCCACCAACATTCCCCTTTAATACTACACTTATAGAACAGGTGCAAGTGCTGAAGTGGCATACCTCCAACATTCCCCTTTAATATTACACTTATAGAACAGGTGCAGTGCTGCAAGTGGCATACCCTCCAACATTCCCCTTTAATACTACCCTTATAGAACATGGTGCAGAGCTGCAAGTGGCATACCCTCCACACATTCCCCTTTAATAGTACACTTATAGAACATGGTGTCAGACTGAAGTGGCATACCCTCCAACATTCCCCTTTAATACGTACACTTATAGAACATGGTGCAGTGGCTGCAGTGGCATACCCTCAACCTTCCCTTTAAAATCACACTTATAGAACATGGTGCAGTGCTGCAAGTGGCATACCTCCAACATTCCCCTTTAATACATACACTTATAGAACATGGTGCAGAGCTGCAAGTGGATACCCTCCAACATTCCCCTTTAATACTTACATTATAGAACATGGTGCAGGCTGCAGTGGCATACCCTCCAACATTCCCCTTTAATACATTACATTATAGAACATGGTCAGGCTGCAAGTGGCATACCCTCCAACATTCCCCTTTAATACTTACACTATGAAAATGGTGCAGATGCTGCAAGTGCATACCCTCCAACATTCCCCTAATATACACTTATGAGACATGGTGCAGAGCTGCAAGTGGCATACCCCCAACATTCCCTTAATACTACACTTATAGAACATGGTGCGAGCTGCAAGTGGCATACCCTCCAACATTCCCCTTTAATACTACACTTATAGAACATGGTGCAGGCTGCAAGTGGCATACCCTCCAACATTCCCCTTAATACGTACACTATAGAACATGGGCAGAGCTGCAAGTGGGCATACCCCCAACATTCCCCTTTATACGTACACTATGAAACATGGTGCAGGCTGCAAGTGGCATACCCTCCAACATTCCCCTTTAATACACTTATAGAACATGGGCAGAGCTGCAAGGGCATACCCTCCAAACATTCCCCTTAATACTACACTTATAGAACATGTCAGTGCTGCAGTGGCATACCCTCAAAAATTCCCTAATACTACACTTATAGAACATTGGGCAGTGCTGCAAGTGGCATACTCCCAACATTCCCCTTTAAACTTACACTTATAGAAATGGTCAGTGCTGCAAGTGGCATACCTCCAACATTCCCCTTTAATAACATACACTTATAGAACATGGTGCAGAGCTGCAAGTGGCATACCCTCCACATTCCCCTTTAATACATACACTTATAAGAACATGGTGCAGAGCTGCAAGTGGCATACCCTCCAACATTCCCCTTTAATACTACACTTATAGAACATGGTGCAGTGCTGCAAGTGGCATACCCCAACATTCCCCTTTAATACTACACTTATAGAACAGTGGTGCAGAGCTGCAAGTGGCATACCCTCCAACATTCCCCTTTAATACGTACACTTATAGAACATGGTCAGTGCTGCAAGTGGCATACCCCCAACATTCCCCTTTAATACTTACACTTATGAACATGGTGCAGTGCGAAGTGGCATACCCTCCAACATTCCCTTTAAATACACTTATAGAACATGGTGCAGAGCTGCAAGTGGCATACCCTCCAACATTCCCCTTAAACTTACACTTATAGAACATGGTCAGGCTGCAAGTGCATACCCTCCAACATTCCCCTTTAATACTACACTTATAAACATGGTCAGGCTGCAAGTGGCATACCCTCAACATTCCCTTTAATACTACACATAGAACATGGTACAGTAGCTGCAAGTGGCATACCCTCCAACATTCCCCTTTAATACATACACTTATAGAAATGGTGCAGAGCTGCAAGTGGCATACCCTCCAACATTCCCTTTAATACTTACACTTATAGAACATGGTTGCAGGTGCTGCAAGTGGCATACCCCCAACATCCCCTTTAATTACTACACTATAGAAATGGTGCAGTGCTGCAGTGGCATACCTACCCATTCCCCTTTAATACATACACTTATAGAAATGGTGCAGCTGCTGCAAGTGGCATACCCTCCACATTCCCCTTAATACATACACTTATAGAACATGGGGGAGAGCTGCCAAGTGGCATACCCTCCAACATTCCCCTTTAATACTACACTATAGAACATGGTACAGTGCTGCAAGTGGCATACCCTCCAACATTCCCCTTTAATACACACTTATAGAACATGGTGCAGTGCTGCAAGTGGCATACCTCCAATTCCCTTTAATTACATACACTTATAGAACATGGTGCAGTGCTGCAAGTGGCATACCTCCAACATTCCCCTTAATATAACACTTATAGAACATGGTGCAGGCTGGAAGTGGCATACCCTCCACATTCCCCTTTAATACTTACACTTATAGAACATGGTACAGTGCTGCAAGTGGCATACCCTCCACATTTCTTTAATACTACACTTAGTAGAACATGGTCAGGCTGCAAGTGGCAACCCTCCAAACATTCCCCTTTAAACGTACACTTATAGAACATGTGCAGGTGCAAGTGGCATACCCTCCAACATTCCCCTTTAATACTCACTTATAGAACATGGTGCAGAGCTGCAAGGGCATACCCTCCAACATTCCCCTTTAATACTACACTATAGAACATGGTTGCAGCTGGCTGCAAGTGGCATAACTCCAACTTCCCCTTTATACGTATATATGAACATGGTGCAGTGCTGCAAGTGGCATACACCTCCAACATTCCCCTTTAATACGTACACTTATAGAACATGGTGCAGTGCTGCAAGTGGCATACCCTCCAACATTCCTTTTAACTACACTTATAGAACATGGTGCAGAGCTGCACAGGGGCATACCCTCCAACATTCCCTTTAATACATACACTTATAGAACATGGTGTGCAGTGCTGCAAGGGGCTACCTCCAACATTCCCCTTTAATACTACACTTATAGAACATGGTCAGTGCTGCAAGTGGCATACCCTCCAACATTCCCCTTTAAATACACTATAGAACATGGTGCAGTGCTGCAAGTGGCATACCCTCCAACATTCCCCTTTAATACTTCACTATAGAAACATGGTGCAGTCGTGCAAGGGCATACCCTCCAAATTCCCCTTTAATACTACACTTATAGAACATGGTGCAGTGCTGCAAGGGCATAACCTCCAACATTCCCCTTAATTACATACACTATAGAACATGGTGCAGATGCAAGGGGCATACCCTCCAACATTCCCCTTAATACTACACTATGAACATGGAGTGCCTGCAAGTGGCATACCCTCCCACATTCCCCTTTAATACGTACACCTATAGAACATGGTAAGTGCTGCAAGGGCAACCTCCAACATTCCCCTTAATACATACACCTATAGAACATGGTGCCAGTGCCGAGTGCATACCCTCCAAAACATTCCCCTTTAATACTTACACTTATAGAACATGGTCAGTGCTGCAAGTGGCATACCCTCCAACATTCCCCTTTAATACATACACTTATAGAACATGGTGCAGAGCTGCAAGTGGCATACCCTCCAACATTCCCCTTTAATACATACACTTATAGAACATGGTGCAGAGCTGCAAGTGGAGGATAATATAATGTCCTTGATCTTAGCACAGCTCTGTGCAATGCATTTCTTAGCTTAGCTCTGTACTACAGGTTGTTGTTTTTATACAGACAGCTGAATTAAAAACACACTCTTCCTACCCTCCAACATTCCCCTTTAATAAGGTACACTGATGAGAAAGGCATTGCACAGAGCTGATGCTAAGATTAGGTTCACTTCACTATCCTCCCCATACAGTTCTGCACCATGTGGTTTCTATAAAAACTACCGTACCAGCATTCCACTTTAATAATGTGCACTGATGAGAAATGCATTGCACAGAGCTGTGCTAAGATCAGGTTCACTTCACTATCCTCCCCCTACAGTTCTGCACCATGTGGTTTCTATAAAAACACTCTATTTGAAAGCTGTGACTTTGTTTTTGCCCTTTGTATTGATCCAGAGAATAAAGAACCCCGACATGACCTTGCTTATTCTTAATCCCCCTTCTCTTCTTCCCCAGACCCTGTTATCCAATGGTCAATACGTCTGGTGCGCACATGTTGCAAGATGTTGTCTATATCAGGATAAAAACCTCCCCCCAGGTCAGGTAACTGAATGTTGTCAGGAATCCATGTTACCCTACTGACTACAATTTTGTACTCCCTAGATCACATTATATTCCATATCTATTGTGGCTAGCAAAGGTTCCTTGCAAACCATCACATATACTTAAAGGATAGTACTCACAAAGTTTAAATATTTTCATCCATTCGCAGCTCCTATGAAAATGGAAGACATATCCTTTACCTCCCTCCCGTTCAGAAATTAATGGAGCAACAAAGCTAGAAAAGTTCACTTTTTTTTTGAGTAAACCTATCCTTTAAAAGATGTGGATATTTTCCTAAGGCACTGTGTAGTGTCGCTAATCACAGAAAACATGTCCAGTTTGCATAGGACCTGTTAATTACCATCTTTCTGCTGGCAACAGCCATAAAACACAGCACCCTTGGAAACTCGCATTCTTTAAGACCAATTCTACATTTTAGGAAACCAGTGAAAATGTATGGTGTCTCAACGAGTGCACCGTCTTTCAAACATTGCATTCTGGTACAGTGAACAGACTTACCTGCATGAGAGATCATGCAAATGGCACCAGTGAGGTCTCATTAAAGTATCATTCCTTTCAAACCAGTCTGGATGATGTTTGTAGCTTCTCTGGCTCTTAATTATAGACTTGTAAATTACACTTCCCTTGTCCCTGGGGCCCTGTCCGTCTGAGCCTGTCTAAACAGCAAGAGAAAAAGAGACCCCTTATAAAGATAAAATTTACGTGCGACCGACAAATTAAAAGGAAGATTTAAAACATAACTTTTAAATAAAGATAATGTTAGAATTTTAACACATGTTAAAAGCCCATCACATCAGTTGATAGTGGCAGATATTGATTAATAAAAGGGGCAGAAAAGTGGAAAACAGTTGTCCCTCAAAGGGTGAGAGCAGTCTCTCCACCCTACTGGCCTAATACGTGGCAGGTTGCCCTAGCACTCGGTGCCCTCCGTTCTACAAAAGTATAGAGACTAACCTGGTGGCCCTGCTGCTAAAATCCCAACTGCTGGGATGCATTATAAAGAAGACAGACATAGCACAGTCCACGTCAATCAAATAAATTCTGTAAATGAGCATGCTTGTAGCTGCAACGGCAAAACAACAGAGCAGGCCAATGCTGGCCGGTAAGGAGAAGTTCACTACCCTCTAGTATAGCATATTCTGAGAATAATGCTACATCAAAAACGATCATCTGACCGTTCCGCTCTCCGTTAGGATCGAACGCGTCAGGGGGGACGTTTTTGCAGTGACAACTAGGGACAACTAGTTTTTCTTTCCCATTTTCTCTGCCCCTTTTATAACTTACTTATGCCCACATATCAACTCTGTGATGGGCTTTTTACGTGTGTATAAGACATTTCATCATCCAGTGCGCCAATTCCAAGATCTTCTTGTTTGGCCTCCATAATGCTTTGCTGTAGTTTGGTGCACCAAAACATTTAATGTGTTTATCAGACAGATTGCCAGAACAAAGTGTGATTGGGCAATTCATCAAGAAGGGAAGTGGAAGGGGGATTGAGCTTGATCTATTGTTAACAATCTGTATACGGTTGGACCCAGAATGGGTAGGAATGAATGAAATCTGGCATCCAGTATATGTCTAATTGTTTAGATGCAGAATGTGGGCATTTCAGTAGTATTAGAATATGTTTCTTAGCACCTTGAAGCTACATTAATGCGTTATCGGAACTTAGAATACTGTCTCTTTACATACAGAATGGTTGGTGATTTGTTTTTTCTGTTTTGTTTAGTTTTGTTGGGGTTTTGTTTTTTGGAGGTTTCTGGTCAGGATCATCTATAACGTCCATCATTGACCGCAAGACCGAAAGGAAAACATATTATCACTCCACAATCACTGTAATACAGAACAGATTTGAACTGTGACAGTTAAGGAATTATGGGAAATATTTCAGTGTCGGATAAGCTGATTGTGGTTGATAAATCCGATTTCTTTGTAGTGTTAGTCATGAAATGAATGATCGTAGGGAATTGAAAAGGTTTGTCTAGTAATGTCTTTAGTAATGGCTCTTATTCTGGCTTTCTTTTATTCATACAACGTCTCCTATAATTTATTGTCTACTTAAAAGGCACAAACTTTTTCTTGGTAATATTTGGTAAGATTTCTTTGAGGCAAAAAGCTAAGAACCTTTCCCTTTCTTCCTGCTTTCTTCCTGACTTGGTGTTTCATATGATGCTATATGTACGAGAGCCTAACCTGGTTAAATAAAATTCGTACTATGTGTCAGTTCAACCACATGGGCTCTGGGCACCATCCTCCACCCCACCCACACTGTTAGTTATCTGTATGTTTCAATGTGACATAATTTGGGTTTTGATTAAACCCCTGATATTTGATTGGGTTACAGGTCATATGGGCTATATGGTCATGTTATGTAGATGTCCATGTTTAGTAGTTTTATTTCAAATCTTTTTTAAACACCCTTTTTCTAGGTCCAGTTCGATAGTGTAAAAAAGAATAGATTTAAGAAGGAGCAAGTCCACCCTTAAAACAAAAAACTGGTTACTTTCAGTTTACCTGCCCACAATCCAACTGCTATTTTTATTTATATTCATGTATTGTACGAGATATTTTACAGAATCAGTGCTCTATTCCTTTTCTATTCTTTCTGGGCGAAGGTATCTGCCTCCTTCCCGGCTCAATGAGCTTTTTATAAGCCTGACATGTGCAGAGGGGCATCGATGAAACAACAGTCCATTATTGGCTGGGATTTCAGCTGTAACTGCCTTGATTGACATGCATGGAGAGAAGGGGCCAGCTTACTCTGCCCGAATGGGGGCAAATATTATCCTTAAGGAGAACTAAACCCCAAATACAAAGGCAGCTCCACAGACTCGTATAACTGTCACTTAGTAAATCATGTTTCTCCTCACCTCTGAATTCAGCTCTTATGTAGCAATCATTTAAAGAACTTTTCTGAGTACTGGCAATCTATGATGTCACAGCTTGGCTTCAGTGGATTCCTCTTCCTGGTGTCCTGGACACAAACTCCTTCTGCACATGCTCATAGCTACATTGGTGTTTGTTCCCCACTCCTCCTTATGCTAAGCTTTCATGTAAGAGTTGAACTCGAGTCCCCACCTGCCTGTTTCTCCCAGCCAATCATCAAAATAGGCAAGTGATAATATTAGCTAGATTTTTCCTGCTTCAACAGAGTGGGGGAAGGTGTTAACGCCTTTTCATATGTAATTTAGGAAGCACTACTTGTTAACCCGTTATATATGTGAGCATTTTCTTTCTCTGCAGAGCTGTCAGGCTCATAACCCAGACTGCCGGGCCAAGATCTATGGAGTTAAAGTCGTGCTAGCCAGTTCGCTACCAGTTAGCGCAAATTTAACTCCATTTACGTTGGAGACCGTGGGAAGTTATGAAAAATCAACCTGCGCATCCGAAGCTCGCATTCAATATCGCGTTTGGTGCTGCTCAGGAATTTTAATGCGCAGCAAATAGCTGGCCTTAAAATTCCAGAGTGGGTAAATCCCCTGACCGAGATTCCAAACCGTGATTTTGAATCGCGAACAAGACTTTATCCACATCGATAGGGAGGATGAACATTCGCAATAATGCTCGATCTTGCTCGCTTCCGTGCATGGGTTTTGTGGCTTCACAATTGGACCCCTAGCATAGCGCTGCAATGCAGACCAAAAATGGTGAGCGATGCACTCCATAGCAACGGAAAGCATTGCATGTACTGGGGCTGGTGGGACTGCCATAGCCATTATCATGCCGGCCTCTACCCAGCACACATCGGACGTCAAACCGCAATCCGAAAAACACAAACCGCAACTCGAGGGAATACCAAGCAAATTTGCAACCCGATTTATTTAAAACCTATAAGAACTTTTCAATACAATAAGGCCTGTATAGGTTGTTCGGTTCTTAAAGGCAAAGGTGGGAACGCCTGTTGAGTTTGTTTATGCAAAACTTCCCACAGGCAGCCCTCCCCCTGCTCCATTAAAACTATATTTATAGACCATGTTTGTGCAATCCCTGAACTAACATTGCCCCTTTAAAAAAAAAACACAACTGGCATTGTTCCCCTCCAAGTAATTCCTTAATATGTACATTCTAAGAACACAAAACATGGTGCATGGCCTCAGTGGCATTAGACCCTCCTACATTCCGCCTTTAATTACACACTATAGAACATGGTGCAGGTGCTGCAGTGGCATACCCTCCAACATTCCCCTATAATACTACACTTCTAGACATGGTGCAGTGCGCAAGTGGGCATACCTCCCAATCCCAACCTCCCTCCTTTATAAAACGTACACTTAAGAACATGGTGTGCAGAGCTGCAAGTGGCATAGCCCTCCAACATTCCCCTTTAATACTGACACATTATAGAACATGGTGCAGTGCTGCAAGTGGCATCCCTCCTCAACATTCCCCTTTAATTACTTAAGAACATTGATGCTAATGCCACCCGTCCCTTAATACGTACCAGATGTGCAGTGCTGCAAGTGGCATACCCTCCAACATTCCCCTTTAATACATCACTTATAGAACATGGTGCAGAGCTGCAAGTGGCATACCCTCGCAACATTCCCATCTTATACTACACTTATAAACATGGTGCAGTGCTGCAAAGGTGGCAACCCTCCAACATTTCCCCTTTAATAATATACCCTTATGAGAATATGGTCAGGCTGCAAGTGGATAACCTCCACACATCCTCCTTTAATATCTTACACTATAGAACATGGTCAGTTGCTGCAAGTGGCATTACCTTCCAACATTCCCCTTAATACATACACTTATAGAACACTGTGACAGTGGCCTGCAATTGAGCATACCTCCCAACATTCCCCCTTTAATACGTACACTTTAGAACTGTGCAGAGCTGCGCAATGGCATACCCTCCAGCATGTTCCCCTTTACTACATACTCCACTCTATAGAACATGGTGACAGGTGCTGCAAAGTGGCAATCTCTCCACACATTCTCCACCTTTAAATACGTACACTTAGAGACATGGTACCATGCTGCAAGTGCTATAACCCTCCAACATTCCCCCCTTTATATAATTACACATTATAGAACAGGTACAGGCTGCAACGTGGCAAAGCTCCAACCCCTCAACATTCCCCTTTAACATACTACACTTATAGAACGAATGTTGCCAGGCTGCACGTGGCATACCCTCCAACATTTCCCCCTTTAATACGTACACTATGTAGAACATGGTGCATGACTGCAAGTGGCATAACCCTCCACCATTCCCCTTTAATCGATACTACTTATAGACCATGGTCAGGCTGCAAGTGGCATACCCTCCAACATTCCCTTTAATACTTACACTTATAGAACATGGTGCAGAGCTGCAAGTGCATAACCTCCAACATTCCCCTTTAATACTTACACTTATAGAACATGTACAGAGCGCAGTGCATACCGTCCAACCTTCACCCTTAATAACTTACACTTCATAGAACTGGTCAGAGCTGCAAAGCAATACCTCCGAACATTCCCCTTTAATATCGTACACTTATAGAACATGGGTGGCAGAGCAGTGCAAATTGCATACCCCGGGGCAACTCCCCTTTATATCTTACCTTATGAACTGGACAGACTCGCAAGTGGCATACCTCCAACATTCCCCTTAATACACTACACTTATAGCACATGTTGCAGAGCTGCAGTGGCATACTAACCTCCAAACATTCCCCTTTTATAATACTGTACACCTATAGAACATTGTGGCAAGTGCTTCACATGGTTGGCATACCCCCAACATTCCCCTTTATAATAACGTTACACTTATAGAACATGGGTACAGTGCTGCAAGTTGGCATACCCTCCAACATTCCCCTTTAATTATACACTTATAGTAATGAACATGGTGGCAAAGCCTGCAGCAGTGGCTACATCCCAACATTCCCCTTTAAACGTAACACTATAGAACTGGTTGCAGTGCGCAAGTTGGGGCATAGCCCTGCCAACATTCCCTTAATACTACACTTAAGAACATGGGACAGTAGCGGCAAGTGCATATACCCCCAACATTCCCTTTAATATACACTTATAGAACTGGTGCAGTGCAAGTGGCATAACCCTCCAACATCCCTTTAATACATACACTTATAGAACGTGGTGCAGAAGCTGGCCAAGGTGCCTACCTCCAACTTCCCCCTTTATAACGTACACTTATAGAACATTGGTGCAGCGCAAGTGCATACCCTCCAACAATTTCCCCTTTAAAAATCATACATACACTTATAGCACATGGTGCAGAGCTGCAAAGTGGCATACCCATCCAACATTCCCCTTTATACGTACACCTATAGACCTTGTCACAGTCTGCGATGGCATAACCATCCAACATTCCCCTTTAATACGTACACTTATAGAACATGGTGCAGAGCTGCAAGTGCATACCCTCCAACATTCCCTTTAATACAACACTTATAGAACCCTGGTTCAAGACTGGCAAGTGGCCATACCTCCAACATTTCCCCTGTTAATACATACACTTAAGAACATGGTGCGAGAGCTGCAAGTGGCATCCCTCCAACCTTCCCCTTTAACTTACACCTATAGAACATGGTGCAGATCTGCAAGTGCTACCCCCAACCTTCCCCTTTAATACCGTACACTTATTACAGGGTGCAGAGCTGCAAGTGGCATACAACTACAACAACAACATTCCCCTTAATACATACACTTATAGAACAGGTGCAGGCTGTCAGGGGCATCCCTCCAACATTTCCCCTTAATACTGTACACTTAGAGAACATGGTACAGTGCTGCAAGTGCATACCCCTCCAACATTCCCGTTATCATGTATACGACTTATAGACATGTCATGCGCAAGGGCATACCCTCCAACATTCCCCCTTTAATACTATACACGTATAGAAACAACATGGTCAGTGCTGTCAAGTTGCATACCCTCCAACATCCCCTTTAATAACATACACTTATAACATGGTGCAGACGCTGCAAGTGTCATCCCTCAACATTCCACCTTTAATCAAAACTACACTTATACGAAATGTGCTAGAGCCTGCGAAGTGGCATACCCTTCAACGTTCCCCGTTTAATACTTACCTTATAGAACATGGTGCAGTGCTGCAAGTGGCATACCCTCGCGAACATTCCCCTTTTAATACTTACACTTATATAGAACCTGGTGTACAGTCTGAAGTTGGCATACCCTCCAACATTCCCCTTTAATCTCGTACCACTATATAACATGGTACAGTAGCTAAGTGTCAATAAACCCCCACTTCCGCTTTCAATATGCTACCATTATAGAATCATGGTGCAACGAAGCGTGCAAGTGGCATATCCCTCCAACTTCCCCCTTTATAGACTGACACTTATAGAACATGGTGCAGATGCTGCAAGTGGCATACCCCCACATTCCCCTTTAATACTTACACTCTAAGAACTGTACAGTGCTGCAAGTGGCATACCCCCCCCAACATTCCCCTTTAAACGTACACTTATAAACATGGTGCAGTGCTGCAAGTGGCTATCCCTCCAAACTTCCCCTTTAATACGCATACACTATAGAACTGGTACAGGCTGACATGCATACCCTGCCAACATTCCCCTGTAATACATACACTTATGAACTGGTGCCGAGCTGCAAGTGGCATAACCCTCAACATTCCCCTTTTCGTGACACCTTATAGAACTGGTGGCAGGCTGCAAGAGGCATACCCTCCACCATTCCCTTTAATACACGTCACTTTAGAACATGGTTGCAGAGCTGCCAGTGTGCATACCGCTCCAACATTCCCCTTTATACTACCTATCGACATGTGAAACAGTGCTGCAAGTTTGCATAACCCTCCCACATTCCCCTTTTACATCGTCACTACTAGACATGGTGACAGAGCTGCAAGTGTACCCTCCAACTTCCCTTAATACTTACCACTATAGTAACATGGTGCAGTGCTCAAGTGGCATCCCCTCAAACGATTCCCCTTTAATACGATACACTTATAGCACAGGTGCAGTGCGCAAGTGCATACCCGCACATTCCCCTTTAATACCTACACTTAGAGAACCAATGTGTCAGAGCTGCAAGTGGCTAACCCCTCCCTCAACATCCCCTTTATACAATACACTTAAGAACATGGTGCAGATGCCTGCAAGTGGCTATACCCTCACATTCCCCTTTAATACGTACACTTATATGAACTGGTACAGTAGCTGCAATTGCATACCCTCCAACAATCCCCTTTAATACCTACCACTTTAGAACTGTGCAGATCTGCAAGTGTCATAACCCCCACCATTCCCCTTATACGTACACTTATAGAACATGGTGGCAATCTGCCAAGTGGCATATCCCTCAACATTTCCCCTTTAATCGTACCTATAAACAATGGTGCAGAGCTGCAACGGGGCATACCTCCAACATCCCCTTTATCCTACATCCTATAAGGAAAAACATGGTGAGAGCTGCAAGTGGCATAACCCTCCACATTCCCCCTTTAATACGTACCTATAACATGGTGCAGAAGTGCTGGCAAGTGGCATACCCTCCAACATTCCCCCTTTATACGTACACTTATAGACATGGTGCAGAGCTGCATGATACCCTCCCAAGTCCCTTACTACATACCAACTTATAGAACATGGTGCGAGCTGCAAGGTGGCATACCCTCCAACATAATCCCCACTTTATACTACACTTATAGAACATGGTGCAGTGCCTGCAGGGCATACCCTCCAACATCCCCTTCCTTCCCTTATACATCACTATAGAACAGGTACGCTGCTGCAAGTGCATACCCTCCAAATTCCCCCTTTACTACTTACACTTTATAGAACAGGTGCATGCTGCAAGTGGCCATACCTCTACCCTTCCCCGCCCTTTTAATACTGTCACTTATAGAACTGGTCAGTGCTGCAAGTGGGCTACCCTCCAACTTCCCCTTTAATACATCCTTATAGAACATGGGCAGTGGCTGCAAGTGGCATAACCCTCCAACATTCCCCTTTAATACTTACAATTAGAACATGGTGCTAGTAGCTTGCAGGTGGCTCACCTCCAACATCCCCTTTAATACTTACACTTATAGAACATTGGTAGCATGCTGCAGTGGCATACACTCCAACATTCCCCTTTAATACATACACTTATAAACCATGGTCGGCTGCCAAGGGGCATACCCTCCAACATTCCCCTTTAATACGTACAAACTGTAGTAACAGTGCGTGCGCTGCAATTGGCATAAAACCCTCCAACATTCCCCTTTAATATACGTACACTTATAAACATGGTTCATAGCTGCAATGGCACTACCTCCACATTCCTCCCTTTAAATACGTACACTTATAGAACATGTGCACAGTGCTGCAGTGGCATAACCCTCCAACATTCCCCTTAATACAGTACACCTAAAACATGGTGCAGAAGCTGCAAGTGGGCATAACCCTCCAACCATCCCCTTTAATACATATCGACCTATAGAACAATGGTGTACAGAGCTGCCAAGTGGCAATAACCCTCCAACTTCCCCTTTATACGTACAAACCTTAGAACATGGTAAGTGTCTGCTAAGTGGCATACCCTCCAACATCCCATTATTACGTACACCTATAAACATGGTATCAGACTGCAAGTGGCATAGACCTCCACATTCCCCTTTAATACTTGACACTATAGAACAGGTACAGAGCTCAGTGGCATACCCTCCAATTCCCCTTTAATAACGACAACTCCCCTAAGAACTGGTGCAGTGCTGCAAGTGGCCATAACCCTCCAACATTCCCCTTTAATACGTACACTTATAGAAACATGTGAGAGCTGCAAGGGCATACCCTCCAACATTCCCTTTAATAACTACACTTATAGAACAAATGGTTGCAGAGCTGCAGGGCATACCCTCCAAATTCTTCCCCTTCTAATATTAAGAGTACACTTATAGAACATGGTGCAGGCAGTTCTGCAAGTGGCATACCCTCGCCAACCTTTCCCCTTTAAATAAATACATCACTTCTAGAACATGGTACAGTGCTGCAAGTGGCCTACCCTCCACCTTCCCCTTTTAATCCTACACTTATAGAACATGGTGTCAGAGCTGCAGTGCTACCTCCAACATTCCCCTTTAATACTTACACTTATAGAAACAGGGTGCAGAGCTGCAAGTGGCATACCCTCCACCATTCCCCGTTAATAACATATACACTTATAAACATGGTAAGTGCTGCAAGTGGCATACCCTCCAACATTCCCCTTTAATACTTACACTTAGAGAACGATGGTTCAGAGGCTCAGTGGCCATACCTCCAACATTTCCCCTTAAATACTACACTTATATAACATGGTGCAGATACTGCAAAGTGGCATACCCTCGCAACATTCCCCTTTAATACAAAAATACACTTATAGAACATGGTACAGTGCTGCAAGTGGCATACCCTCAACATTCCCCTTTAATTTACTTACACTTATAGAACATGGTACGTTGCAAGTGGAATACCCTCCACAATTCCCCTTTAAACTACACCTAGGAACCAGGTACAGAGCTGCAAGTGGCAATACACTCCAAATTCCCCTGTAATACATACCCTTATGAACATGGTGGCAGGGCTGCAAGTGCATACCCTCCAACATTCCCCTTTAATACGTTTTCTTACACTTAATTAGAACATGGTACATCGTGCTGCAAGTGGCATACCCTCCCACATTCCCCTTTAAATACTAAACACTTCTAGAACTGGTGGCGTGCTCAAGTGGCCTACCCTCCAACATTCCCCTTTAATACTTACACTATAGAACATGGTGCAGTGCTGCATGGAATACCCTCCAACATTCCCTGTTAATACATACACTTTAGAACAATGGTGCAGTTGCTGCATAGTGGCATATCCCTCAACATTCCCTTTAATCTTACACTTATAGACATGGTGCAGAGCTGCAAGTGGCATAGCCCTCCCCATTTTCCCTTTTTAATACATACACTTATAGAAAACATGGTGATCAAGTGCTGCCAAGTTGGCATACCCTCCACCTTCCCCTTTAATCTTACACTTATGAACAGGTACAGTGCTGCAGTGGCATCCCTCCACATTCCCCTTAATACTACACTTATAGAACATGGTGCAGAGCTTCAAGTGGCATCCCTCCAACATTCCCCTTTAATACATACAATTATAGAACATGAACATGGTGCAGAGCTTTGCAAGGGGCATACCCTCCAACATTCCCCTTTAATACGTCACTTATAGAACATGTGTGTCAGGTGGCTGCAAGTGGCATCCTCCAACATTCCCCTTTAATTATATACGTACAACCCTTATAGAACATTGGTGCAGTGCTGCAAGTGGCATACCCTCCAACCTTCCCTTATACGTACACGTATAGAACATGGTGCATGCTGCAAGTGGCATACCCTCCCAACATTTCCGCCTTTAAATACGTAACGACCTATAAACATGGTACACGGCCTGCAAGTGCATACCCTCCACATTCCCCTTAATACTTACACTTATAGAACATGGTACAGTGCTGGCAAGTGGCTACCCTCCACTCCCCTTAATACAATACACTTATAGAACATGGTGCCAGAGCTGCAGTGGCATACCCTCCAACATTGCCCCTTTAATACATACACTTATATAACATGTGCAGAGCTGCAGGGCAACCCTCCAACCTTTCCCCCTTTAATCCATACACTTATAGACATGGTGCATTGCTGCAAAGTGGCATACCCCCTCCCAACATTCCCCTTTATACATACACTTATAGAACTGGTGGCAGAGGCTGCAAGGGGCATACCCCTTCCCCAACATTCCCCTTTAATACATACCTTATAGAACTGTTACAGTGCTGCAAGTGGCCATACCCTCCAACATTCCCCCTTTTAAATCTTACACTTAATAGAACTGGTACATTGCTGCAAGTTGGATACCCTCCAACATGTCCCCCTTTAATACATACACTTTTAGAACATGGTGCAAGAGGAGGCTGCAATTGGCATACCCTCGCAACATTCCCCTTAATACATACACTTATAGACATGGTACAGTGCTTGCAAGTGGCCATACCCTCCAACATCCCCTTTAATACTTACACTTATAGAAAGGTACAATTGCTGCAAGTGGCATAAACCCTCCAACATTCCCCTTTAATAACATACATTATAGAACATGGTGCGAGCTGCAAAGTGGCATCCCCTCCAACTTCCCCTTTAAAAATACTTACCTTATAGACATGTGCAGTGCTGCAAGTGGCATAGGCATACCCTCCACATTCCCCTTTAATACAATATCCACTTATAGAACATGGGTGCATGCTGCAAGTGGCATACACTCCAACTTCCCCTTTATATCTTTCAATAAAATCCTTACACTTATAGAACATGGTGCAGGGCTGCAGTGGCATACCCTCCAACATTCCCCTTTACTACATACACTTATAGAACTGTACAGTGCGGCACAAGTGCATATACCCTCCACCTTCCCCTTTAATTACATAAATATATACACTTAGAACTGGGTGCAGTGCGCTGCAAGTGGCAATACCCTCCACCATTCCCCTTTAATACGTACACTTATAGAACATTTGCAGAGCTGCCGGGGCATTACCCTCCACCCATTCCCCTTTAATACTTACACTTTAGAACATGGTAACAGTGCTGCAAGTGGCATACTACCCCTCTCCCCATTCCCTTTATACATACACTTAATAGAACCATGGTGCAGGGTGCAGAGCTCTGCAAGTGTCATACCCCTCCAACATTCCCCTTTAATACATACACTTAAGAAACATGGTACAGGCTGCAATGGGCATACCCTCCAACATTCCCCTTTAATACTTACACTTAATAACATGGTACAGTGCTGCAAGTGCATACCCTCCAACATTCCCCCCTTTAATACATACACTTATGAACATGGTGCAGAGCTGCAAGGGGCATACCCTCCAACATTCCCCTTTAATACATACACTTATAGAAAGAACATGGTGCCGAGCTGCAGTGGCATACCCTCCAACATTCCCCTTTAATATACATACACTTATATAACATGGTGCAGAGCTGCAAGGGGCATACCCGCCAACATTCCCCTTTAATTACTACACTTCATAGAACAATGGTGCAAGGCCAAGTGGCAGACCCCTCCAACATTCCCTTTAATACATACACTAAGAACATGGTGCAGAGCTGCAAGGGGATACCCTCCAACATCCCCTTTAATAACGGACACTTATAAGAACATGGTGCAGTCTGCAAGTGGGCATAACCCTCCAACATTCCCCTTTAATCTTACACTATAGACATGGTCAGTGCTGCACACGTGGCATACCCTCCAACATTCCCCTTTAATACATAAACTTATAGAAATGGTGCAGTCTGCAAGTGGCATACCCTCCAACATTCCCCTTTAATACTTACACTTATAGAACCTGGTGCAGGAGCTGCAGGGGCATACCCTCCAATCCTTCCCCTTTAATCCGTACCTTATAGAACAGGTGCAGTGCTGCAATTGGCATACCCTCCAACTTCCCCTTTAATACTTACCCTTATAGAACATGGTACAGTGCTGCAATGGGTGGCTACCTCAACATTCCCCTTTAATCATACACTTATAGAACATGTGCAGTGCTGCAGTGGCATACCCTCCAACATTCCCTTTAAATGTACGTACACTTTAATAGAACATGGTACAGTGCTGCAAGTGTGGAAATACCTTCCAACATTCCCCTTTAATATACTTCCACTATAGACCATGGTACAGTGCTGCAGTGGCATACCCTCCACCATTCCCCTTACTACTTTACACTTATAGAACAGGTACAGTGCTGCAAGTGGCTACCTTCCAACATCCCCTTATACTTACACTTATAGAACATGGTACAGAGCTGCAAGTGGCTACCCGCCAACAGTTCCCCTTTAATACGTACACTAGAGAACCTGGTACAGATCTGCAATGCATACCCTCCAACATCCCCTTTAATACGTACACTTATAGAACATGTGCAGAGCTGCAGTGGCCTACCCGCCAACCTTCCCCCTTTAATACCGTACACTTATAGACCATGTCACAGTGCTGCAAGTGGGCATCCCTCCAACATTCCCCTTTATACGTCACCTTAGATAACTGGTGCAGTGCTTCCAAGTGGCATACCCTCCAACATTCCCCTTAAAACTTACACTATAGACATGGTACAGTGCCTGCAAGTGCATAACCCTCCAACATCCCTTTAATACTTACACTTATATAGAACATGGTACATGCTGCAAGTGCATACCCTCCAACATTCCCCCTTTATATGTACACTTATAGAACATGTACAGTGCTCAATGGCTACCTCCAAACCCTCCACATTCCCCTTTAATACTTACACTTATAGAACATGGTGCGTGCTGCAAGTGCATACCCTCCACTTTCCCCTTAATACTTACACTTATAGACATGGTGCAGTGCTGCAAGGGCATACCTTCAACATTCCCTTTAATACTACCACTTATAGAACTGGTGCAGTGCTGCAAGTGGCAACCCTCAACATTACCCGCTTAACACTTACACTTATAGACCATGCAGTGCTGAATGGCAGACCTCCAACTTCCCCGTTATACGTACACTTATAGACATGGTGCAGTGCTGCAGTGGGCATACCCTCCAACATTCCCCTTTAATACATACAACTTATAGAACATGGTCGCAAGAAAAAGAAGCTGAAGTGGCATACCCTCCCAACTTACCCTTTATAATAGCTTACCACTTATAGACATGGTGACAAGTGCTTGCAGTGCATACCCTCCAACATTCCCCGTAATAATACGACATTATAGAACATGGGCAGAAGCTGCAAAGTGCATACCCTCTCCAACATTCCCCGTTAATACTTAATACATTATTAGAACATGGGTACAGTGCTGCAAGTGGCAAACCCTCCAACATTCCCCTTAATACATACACTTATAGAACTGGTGCAGTGTGCAGATGCCAACCTCCAAAATCCCCTTTAATTACTACACTTAATAGAACATGGTACAGAATTGCTGCAAGTGGACAGACCTTCCAAACACTTCCCCTTTAATACTTACAACTATAGAACATGGGTCAGTGCTGCCAGTGGCATACCCTCCAAACATTCCCAAACTAACATGATGACAAGTGATGGCAGCACCACTTCTTTAATACCACTTATAGAACATGTACAAGAGCTGCAAGGGGCATACCTACCTCCAACATTCCCCTTAATACGTACACTATAGAGCATGGTACAGGCTGCAAGTGCTACCCGTCCACATTACCCTTTAATACGTACACTATAGAAACATGGTCAGTGTGCAAGTGGCATACCTTCCAACATCCCCTGAATACTTTACACTTATTAGAACATGGGTCAGTGCTGCAAGTGGCATACCCTCCAACATTCCCCTTTAAAAAATACGTACCTTATAGGAACATGGTGCAGTGCTGCAGTGGCTATACCCTCCAAATTCACCTTTATACTGTACCACTTAAGGAACATGGTGGCAGTAGCTGCAAGTGGCTAACTCCCAACCATTCCCTTTAAGTATACACTTATAGAACATGGTGCAGTGCTTGCAAGTGGCATACCCTCGCAACATTCCCCTTTAATACTTACACTTATAGAACATGGGCAGAGCTGCAATGTGGCAACCCTCAAACATTTCCCCTTTATACTAATACACTTATAGAACAGGTGCAGGCTGCAAGGGGCATACCCTCCAACATTTCCCTTAATACGTACACTTATAGAACACTGGTGAGAGCTGCAAGGGGCAGTACCGCTCCAACATTCCCCTTTAATATTACACTATAGAACCATGGTACAGTGGGCCTGCAAGTGGCATTACCCATCCATAAACATTCACAAAATGGGCGAACTATTGATATTCAGAACTTCCTTTAACACATAAGAACATGGTACAGTGTGCAAGTGGCAATAACCTCCAAACATCCCTTTAATACTATCCACTTATAGAACATGTACAGGCTGCAAGTGCATACCCTCCAACATTACCCCTTTCAATACTACACTTATAGAACATGGTGCAGAGCTGCAAAGGGGCAGTACCCTCGCAACATTCCCTTTAATACGTACACTATAAGAACATGGTGCAGAGGCTTCAAGTGGCAACACCTCCAACATTCCCCTTTAATACTTACACTTATAGAACAGGTACAGTGCTGCAAGTGGCATACCCTCCACATTCCCCTTTAATACGTCCACTTATAGAACAATGGGTGCTGCTGCAAGTGGCATACCCCCAAACATTCCCTTTAATAGTACACTTATAGAACATGGTGCAGCTGCAAGTGGCATCCCTCCAACATTCACCCTTTAATACTACATTATAGAAATGTGCAGTGCTGCAAGTGGCACCCTCCTACATTCCCCTTTAATACGTACAACTTTAGAACATGGTGCAGAGCTGCAAGTGGCAATCCCTTCCAACATTCCCCTTTAATACATACACTTATAGAACTGGTGCAGAAGCGCAATGGCATACCCTCCAACTTCCCCCTTAATACGTACACTATAGACATGGTACAGTGCTGCCAGTGGCATACCCTCCAACATTCCCTCCTTTAATACATCACTTATAGAAACTGGTGCAGAGCTGCAGATGGCATGACCCTCCACATTCCCTTTAATACGTACTTGATAGAACATGGTGCAGACTGCAAGTGGCATACCCCCAACATTCCCCTTTATACGACACTTAGACATGGTGCAGAGCTGCAAGGTGGCATACCCTCCAACATTCCCCTTTTAATACTCACACTTATAGAACATGGTACTGCTGCAAGTGGCATACCCTCCAACATTCCCCTTTAAATACATCACTATAGAACAGGGTACGTGCTGCAAGTGGCATACCCCCAACATTCCCCCTTTATACACTACCTTATAGAACATGGCAGAGCTGCAGTGGCATACCCTCCAACATTCCCCTTTAATACTACACTTATGAACATGGCTGCTGGCAAGTGGCATACCCTCCAACCTCCCCTTATAACATACACTTATAGGAACATGGGTCAGTGCTGCAAGTGGCATACCCTCCAACTTCCCCTTTAATACGTACACGCTATAGAACATGTGCAGAGCTGCAAGTGGCCTACCCTCCAACATTCCCTTTAATACGTACCTTATAGAAAACATGGTGCAGCTGCAAGTGGCATACCCCCAACATTCCCTTTGAATAATACGTACACTTATAGAACATGGTGCAGAGCATGGCAATTTCCCTTCTCAGAAAAGTTGTAGGCAAGTGCCACCTCCAACATTCCCTTTAATACGTTCCACATTAGAAATGTGTACAGAGCTGCAGTGATACCCTCCAACATTCCCCCTTTATGAAGGACACTATGACATGGTAAGAGTGCTGCCAAGTGGATAACCCTCCAACATTCCCCCTTTAATACGTACACTTAACGACATGGTGCAGAGCTGCAAGTGGCATCCTCCAACATTCCCCTTAAATTACGCTACAACATTTTAACATGTGCGTGCTAACAAGTGGCATAACCCCCAACATCCCCTTTAATAGTACACTTATAGAACATGGTGCAGTGCTGCACAAGTGGCATACCTCCCAAATTCCCTTTAATACTAATTATAGAAACATGGCTGCAGAGCTGCAAGTGGCTACCCTCCAACCATCCCCTGTATATACTACACTTATAGAACATGGTTGCAGCAGCTGCAGTAGTGCATACCCTCCAAAGTCCCCTTAATCGACACTTATAGAACTGGTGCGCGCAGTGGTCATACCTCCACACATTCCCCCTTTAATAATCGTACACTTATAGCAACATGGTGGCAGAGTGCAAGTGGCATATACCTCCAACATCCCCTTAATACGTTACACTTATAGAACCATGGTGCAGATGCTGCAAGTGGTCACCACCCTCCACATTCCACTTTCATACGTCACTAGGAATGGTAGCAGAGCTGCAAGTGGCTATACCCTACACTATCCCCTTTAATACGTACATTAATAAACTATGTGCAGAGCTCAAGTGGCATACCCACCTCAACATTCCCTTTAATACATACACTTATAGAAACATGGTACAGTGCTGCAAGTGGCATACCCTCCAACATTCCCCTTTAAATACTACACTTATAGAACATGGTACAGTGCTGCAAGGGGCATACCCTCCAACATTCCCCTGTTAATACGTACACTTATAGAACATGGTGCAGAGCGCAAGTGGCATACCCTCCAACATTCCCCTTGAATACATACACTTATAGAACATGGTGCAGAGCTGCAATGTGGCTAACCCTCCCCTCCAACATTCCCTTTAATACGTACAATATAGAACATGTGGCAGAGCTGCAAGTGGTATACCCTCAACATTCCCCTTTAATACATACACTTATAGACATGGTCAGTGCTGCAAGTGGCATACCCTCCCAACTTCCCCTTTAATACGAACACTTATAGAACATGGTTGCAGTGACTGCAAGTGGCAACCCTCCAAACATTCCCCTTTAATACTTACACTTATAGAACTGGTGCAGAGCTGCAAGTGGCATACCCTCCAAGCATTCCCCTTTAATATTACATACCTTATAGACATGGTGCTGCTGCAAGTGGGCATACCTCCAACATTCCCCTTTAATAGTACACTTATAGAACATGGTGCAGTGCTGCAAGTGGCATACCTCCAACATTCCCCTTTAATACATACACTTATAGAACATGGTGCAGTGCTGCAAGTGGCATACCCTCCAACATTCCCTTTAATAGTACACTTATAGAACATGGTGCAGTGCTGCAGTGGCATACCCTCCAACATTCCCCTTTATACTTACATTAAGAACATGGTGCAGAGCTGCAAGTGGGCATACCCTCCCAAATTCCCCTTTACTACGTACACTTATAGAACATGGTGCAGGCTGCAATGGCATACCCTCCAACATCCCCTTTAATACATACACTATAGAACTGGTGCAGAGCTTGCACGGTGGCATACCCTCCAACATCCCTTTAATACAGACACTATAGAACATGGTGCAGCTGCAAAGTGGCAACCCTTACCTCCATCTTCCCCTTTAATATTACACTTATAGAACATGTGCAGTGCTGCAGTGGCATACCCTCCAACATCCCCTTCATACATACAACTTATAGAACGGTGCAGTGCTGCAAGTGGCATACCCTCCAACATTCCCCTTAATTCATACACTTATAGAACAGGGTGCAGAGCTGCAAGTGGCATATACCTCCAACATCCCCTTTAATACGTACACTTATAGAACATGGTGCGTGGCAGTGGCATACCCTCCAACATTCCCCTTTAATACGTACACTTATAGAACATGTGCAGAGCTGCAAGTGGCATACCCTCCACATTCCCCTTTAATACATACACCTAAACCATGGTACAGAGCTGCAAGTGGCATACCCTCCACAAACATTCCCCTTTAATACGTACACTATAGAAAAGGTCAGAGCTGCAAGTGGCATACCCCCCAACATTCCCCTTAATACGTATCACACCTATAGAACATGGTACAGAGCTGCAAGTGCATACCCTCCAACATTCCCCTTTAATAGTACAATCCTAGAGCATGGTCAGTGCTGCAAGTGCATACCCTCCAAACATTCCCCTTTATAATACACCGATAGAAGCATGGTACAGAAGCTGCAAAGTGGGACTACCCTCCAACATTCCATTCTTAATACACCTATTAGAAGGCATGGGTACAGAGCTTCCACAGGCTACCCTCCAACATTTCCCCTTTATACGTACACCTATAGAACATGGGTGCAGGCTGCAAGTGGAATACACCCTCAACATTCCCCTTTAATACTCACCTATAGAACATGGTAGCAGAGCTGCAAGTGGCATACCCTCCAATTCTCCCTTTCATACGTACACCTTATAGAAACATTGGTAGCAGACTGCCAAGTGGCATACCCTCTCCAAACATTCCCCTTAAACTATACACTATGAAAACTGGTGCAGGTGCTGCAAGTGGCATAAAACACACTCTTCTACCTTCCACCTCCCCTTTAATAACATACACTTCTAGAACATGGTGCAGAGCTGCCAAGTGGCACCCCTCCATTCCCCTTTTATACATACACTTATAGAACATGGTGGCAGAGCTGCAAGTGGAAGGATAATAATATTTCCTTGAACTTAGCACAGCTCTGTGCATGCAATTTCTTAGCTTAGCTCTGTACTACAGGTTGTTTGTTTTTACTACAGACAGCTCTGAATTACAACACACTCTTCCTACCTCCAACATTCCCCTTTAAAATAAGGTACAACTGAGGAGAAGCATTGCACAGAGCTGATGCTAAGATTAGGTTCACTTCACTATCACTCCCCTACATTTCTGTCACCATCTGGTTTCTATAAAAACTCCGTACCAGCATTCCACTTTTAAGAATGTGCACTGATGAGAAATGCATTTCAACAGAGCTTTGCTAAGATGCAGGTTTCACTTCAACTATCCTTCCCCCCCTACAGTTCTGCCCATGTGGTTTCTTCTATAAAAACAACACTCTTACTACTACCGTACACAGCATTCCACTTTAATAAGGTCACTGATGAGAAAAGCTTGCACAGAGCTGACAAATAAAAGATCGGTTCACTTCACTACCTCCTATTCTGCACCAAATGTGGGTATATTAATACAAACAAAAAAACACTTTACCTACCCTCCAACATTCCCTTTAATAGTAAGTGAGGAGAAACCATTCACAGAACTGTGCTAAGATCATGTTCACTTCCTATCCTCCTTTCTCACATGTGGTTTTTATCAAAATACACTCTTCCTACCCTCCAATTCAATTTTAAAAGCTACCTTCCACTAATATGGCTGCAGCTGACACACATGGTGCAGAATAGGAGGATAGTGAAGTGAACCTGATCTTAGCACAGTTCTGTGCAATGCTTTTCTCCTCACTTTACCTTATTAAAGGGAATGTTGGAGGGTAGGAAGAGTGTGTTTTTATAAAAACCACATGGTGCAGAATAGGAGGATAGTGAAGTGAACCTGATCTTAGCATCAGCTCTGTGCAATGCTTTTCTCATCAGTGTACCTTATTAAAGTGGAATGCTGGTACGGTAGTAAGAGTGTGTTTTTATAGAAACCACATGGTGCAGAACTGTAGGGGGAGGATAGTGAAGTGAACCTGATCTTAGCACAGCTCTGTGCAATGCATTTCTCATCAGTGCACATTATTAAAGTGGAATGCTGGTACGGTAGTTTTTATAGAAACCACATGGTGCAGAACTGTATGGGGAGGATAGTGAAGTGAACCTAATCTTAGCATCAGCTCTGTGCAATGCCTTTCTCATCAGTGTACCTTATTAAAGGGGAATGTTGGAGGGTAGGAAGAGTGTGTTTTTAATTCAGCTGTCTGTATAAAAACAACAACCTGTAGTACAGAGCTAAGCTAAGAAATGCATTGCACAGAGCTGTGCTAAGACGACAACGATCCATTAGAGAGTTACCGAAAACAAACGATACATAAGAGAGTTACCGGAAACAAACGATACATTAGAGGGTTACTGAAAATGAACGATACATTTGAGGTTACTGAAAACGAACGATACTTAGAGGGTTACTGAAAACAACGATACATTAGAGAGTTACCGGAAACAAACGATACATTAGAGGGTTACTGAAAACGAACGATACATTAGAAGGTTACTGAAAACGAACGATACTTAGAGGTTACTGAAAACGAACGATACATTAGAGAGTTACCGAAAACAAACCATACATTAGAGGGTTACTGAAAACGAACGATACATTCGAGGGTTACCGAAAACGAAACGATACATTTGAGGGTTACCGAAACGAACGATACATTGAGAGTTACCGAAAACAAACGAACATTAGAGGTTACCGAAAACAAACGATACATTAGAGGGTTACCGAAAACGAACGATTCATTAAGAGTTACCGGAAACAAACGATACATTAGAGGGTTACTGTAACGAAGGATACATTGGAGGGTTACTGAAAACAACGATACATTCGAGGGTTACTGAAATCGAAGGATACATTAGAGGGTTACTAAAATCGAAGGATACATTAGAGGGTTACTGAAATCGAAGGATACATTTGAAGGTTACTGAAATCGAAGGATACATTAGAGGTTACTGAAATCGAGGATACATTGGAGGGTTACTGAAATCGAAGGATACATAGGGTTACTGAAATTGAAGGAACATTAGAGGGTTACTGAATCGAAGGATACATTGGAGGGTTACTGAAAACAACGATACATTCGAGGGTTACTGAAATCGAAGGATACATTAGAGGGTTACTGAAATCGAAGGATACATTTGAGGGTTACTGAAATCAAAGGATACATTAGAGGGTTACTGAAATCGAAGGATACATTCGAGGGTTACTGAAATCGAAGGATACATTTGAGGGTTACCGAAAACAAACGATACATTAGAGGGTTACTGAAATCGAATGATACATTAGAGGGTTACCGAAAACAAACGATACATTAGAGGGTTACTGAAAACGAACGATCATAAGGGTTACCGAACATGAATGATACATTAGAGGGTTACTGAAAATAAACGATCATTCGAGGGTTACTGAAATCGAAGGATACATAGAGGGTAACTGAAATCGAAGGATACTTTGAGGGTTACTGAAATCGAAGGATACATTAGAGGGTTACTGAATCGAAGGATACATTAGAGGGTTACTGAAATCGAAGGATACATTAGAGGGTTACTAACGAAGGATACATTAGAGGGTTACTGATCGAGGATACATTAGAGGGTTCCTGAAATCGAAGGATCATTAGAGGGTTACTGAAATCGAAGGATACATTAGAGGTTACTGAAATCGAGGATACATTAGAGGGTTACTGAAATTGAAGGATACATTAGAACGGTTCTGTAATCGAAGGATACATTAGAGGGTTACTGAAACGAACGATACATTAAGGTTACTGAAAACGAACGATACAGAGGGTTACTGAAAACAAACGATACATTAGAGGTTACTTGAATACATTTTCTAGTGGCACGCTCGTAAATGCGATAATTATCGAAAATACAGCCGCGAGTTCTTATAGTTCGAGTCCATCCAAACTCATAAAGTTTCTGCCTAGACTCCGGTTCAAGTTCGGTTTTGTGTCCATCCCTAGTTCTGGCAGAGTAAGCTGGCCCCTCCCTTCATGCAGTCATCAAACGTGTATTGCTGACATTCACCATGTTTGACTGCTGTTTCCACTGCTGCCTCCTCTGCACACCCTCAAGCTTTAAAAAGCTCATTGAGCAGAGGGAGGAGGCAGATATTTTTGCCAAAAAGGATAGAACTTATCATTATATATCTGGCTACAAATACTGTAATAAACTGGTAAAAATAGCAGTTGAGGTGGCTTTATTTTTAAGGATGAAATGGCCTTTAAGGGATTGCAGGGAGTAGTTGATTTAGTCTTTTTTCCTGTCTATTGCATGAGGGATCTCTGCATAAATTTATAATAAGAAACCATAGTTGAAGGCTGGATCTACTGTAGTCATTTTGCATTTTGTCTCTAGTTGGGACTCACTTAAGCTGGGTACACACCATCCAATAATTTCACCCTACTGGTGAAACCATTCCTGTTCGAATAAGAAGAATGGACGTGTCCGAAAACCACAGCCAATTGTGTGGTTCTCTATGACCGCATAGCACAGCCGTGGCAAACTGTTGGCTGTTGACACTTTTGCCGCAACCGACATGGTTTTCAGGTGGAAGAATCTGACAAGTGTAACCCAGCTTAAGATTTGGTCCCTGCTTCTTGTCTTTACATAGTAAACATTTATCATATGACATATGCAATAAAAATATGCATCTTTCATCGAAGATGAGGTAATAATATTGGATTTATATGGATTATCGATTTTGATCCAACGAAAATGTTCCTGCATGTCAGATAAGAAAAATATCAGACGGATTTTGTTTGGTGATTACTACTGCATTGTTGTATAATATATGTCAAATTTCCTATTTATCTTCAGACTCCCGCTCATATGACGCTTTTGGGCAGGGTGGAGAAAGGGGGCGGGGTGAGAGGCATGGCTAAAAGGATTGACACTCGGTGATGTCATCTAGGGGGTGGGCGAGGCAGAGTTAGGAGCCAAGGGATAGGTGGAGTGGGTAATGGGGCAGTTAGGAGCCAAAGGGGTAGGCGGAGGGGGTAACGGGGCATTTCGGGGGTCAGGTAAGGTGCGGTCCAGGGGATGAGGCTGCCAGTCTTTGCAGTCAGGGAGTTTGGGGTGGTCTTGCAGGAGTGCGGAAGACCACCCCAAGACTTCCGGGAGGGGTGGGATACCTGTATCCCTGGGTTGTAGTTTAATTGTGGTCGTCTATACTCAGAAGTAGAAATGTAATGTGGGTTCGAATAAAACCCAGTTTCAAATTGAATCTGAGGGTTTCAAAGTCCCAATGAATCTTTTGGAACTCCCGAATTTCACAGAACCCGATTTTTCGAATTTTCGTTTTTTATCGAAAATCGAAAGCAGACAATATCGAAAATCGAAAGCAGACAATTATCGAAAATCGAAAGCAGAGGATTTTCGAAAATCGAAAGTTGACGATTTTCGAAAATAGAAAATTGATAGTAGACGATTTTTGCAAAATCGAAACTTGAACTTTATGAAAATTCGAAAATTCGAACAGAGACGAAACCCAACAGTTTCGAACATCTCTACTCAGAAGCAGCCTTTGTATATATATATTTTAATATTGCATAGGCCTCCTTTACTCTCAAAGGGCAAATATTATAACAGTCCTTTAAGAATGTGCGCAAAATGAAATGAATCTTGTTTTTCTTCGAAAGGCTCAGAATGCATTAATGTCAATATAATTGTTTATTTAATTTTACACAGCCTTACGAGCACTTCTCAATAATGTCTGTGTTTACACTTTCACACTGCTTCTTTATCGCTTGGAATCGGCAGAATTCCTCAGGAATTAGAAAAAAAAAACCTTTTTCGTCCTAAGAACAAATCGACTTCATCAAATCTTTCTCTATTTTTTTAGAATTGAATGAAAATCTCCGTGTAGAATAATGTGTTTTGCTACCAGGATTTCATGTTTTGTGCGCACGGAATCATTTTTTTTTCTAAGGAAAGTAACAAAGACCCTTATTTCTTAAAAACATCAAAAGCCAAAGATTTCATTGACTTATAATATTGAAATATTTAATTCGGTGCCAAGATCTTATTTTTTTTTCCCCCAGAATAAAATGAAAAACAGAGGTAAATCAACAAAGATATAGTTCGAATGTGGGGGGTCCTCGTTCAGAAATAAAGGCCACAATTCAATGTCTGACTTTTAACTCCATCAATGACTATAAATCAAGTCTCTGTACAGTACATGAAAGCCCCCAAAAGTTTTGGACCACGTGGCCAAAAAAACAAAGTTTAAGTATCTTTGAAAATATTAACTTTTGTATTTTTAAGGAATCAATTCTGGTTGATGGATTGCTTCCGTTTCCACCCCCAAATTAAACTCATCTAATACTCGTTAAAATGCCATCTTCTGGACCAGGTGGCCAAATGTCCCCATTTAAGGGGAACTGTCCCGACCGTAGGGCACAGTCAGGGCACAGTCAGGGCACAGTCAGGTTCCCACAACTGCAGGGAGATGTAAATAAGTTCTTATCATTAGAAATGGAGCTAATTTTGCCCCAACCAACAGATGCTATTTACTATTTGAAAGCTAACATCCGATTGGTTGGGGCACACTTGACACCATTTTTAACGATTAGCAGGGAGATTCAATAAAAGTTCTTATTGTAAAAATGGCTGGGTACACACCAGAAGATATTTTCGGCCAACCGCCAATTCATGGCACTGACCGTCCGTTCGTCGGTCTCGACTCGATCGATTTGCCGCGACCGACGGACATTTGGTCAAAAATAGTCCCTCCATGTGTACCCAGTAATGATGGCCCATTCGCGGATCTGAACCTGGATCCGCGGCGGATTTCCCTCATTCGCCACAGCGGATATTGCGGATTTTCCGGATTTCCGCCTTCCAAACTTTTCCGAACCGCTTTTTCGAAATTTTTCGAAATTCCGAGGAATTCACGTATTTTCGAAATTCACGGAAAAACGTATTCCGAACATTTTCGAATTACGAGGATTTCATGTATTTTCGAAAATGCGGGGAAATATGTATTTTCAAAATTTTTTGAATTACGAGAATTCTCGAATTTTCAAAGAATTTTTCATTTTAATGGGTCCGCTCGCGGATTTTCGAATTTTTCCGAAAATTCGCGGATCCTCGACCAGACCGGATTTGCGAAGTTCGAACATCTCTAGTACCCAGCCTTAATTTGCCCCAACCATCAGATTAACATTTGAAAGCTAACATCTGATTGGTTAGGGCAATCTAACTGAATGTATTTAAGTTAGATCTGGCAAGCCTGAATATAGTGGTGAGTTCATTGTGATCTGGCAACCTGAATATAGTGGTGAGTTCATTGTGATCTGGCAAGCCTGAATATAGTGGTGAGTTCATTGTGATCTGGCAAGCCTGAATATAGTGTGATTTCATGGTGATCTGGCAAGCCTGAATATAGTGGTGAGTTCATTGTAATCTGGCAAGCCTGAATATAGTGGTGAGTTCATTGTTGATCTGGCAAGCCTGAATATAGTGGTGAGTTCATTGTGATCTGGCAAGCCTGAATATAGTGGTGAGTTCATGGTGATCTGGCAAGCCTGAATATAGTGGTGAGTTCATTGTGATCTGGCAAGCCTGAATATAGTGGTGAGTTCATTGTGATCTGGCAAGCCTGAATATAGTGGTGAGTTCATTGTGATCTGGCAGCCTGATATAGTGGTGAGTTCATTGTGATCTGGCAAGCCTGAATATAGTGGTGAGTTCATGGTGATCTGGCAAGCCTGAATCTAGTAGTGAGTTCATGGTGATCTGGCAAGCCTGAATATAGTGGTTAGTCCATGGTAATCTGGCAAGCCTGAATATAGTGGTGAGTTCATGGTGATCTGGCAAGCCTGAATATAGTGGTGAGTTCATGGTATCTGGCAAGCCGAATATAGTGGTGAGATAATGGTGATCTGGCAAGCCTGAATATAGTGGTTAGTCCATGGTAATCTGGCAAGCCTGAATATAGTGGTGAGTTCATGGTGATCTGGCAAGCCGAATATAGTGGTGAGTTCATGGTGATCTGGCAAGCCTGAATATAGTGGTGAGTTAATGGTGATCTGGCAAGCCTGAATATAGTGGTTGTCATGGTAATCTGGCAAGCCTGAATATAGTGGTGGTGAGTTCATGGTGATCTGGCAAGCCTGAATATAGTGGTGAGTTCATGGTGATCTGGCAAGCCTGAATAAGTGGTGAGTTCATGGTGATCTGGCAAGCCTGAATATAGTGTGAGTTCATGGTGATCTGGCAAGCCTGAATATGTGGTGAGTTAATGGTGATCTGGCAAGCCTGAATATAGTGGTTAGTCCATGGTAATCTCGGCAAGCCTGAATATAGTGGTGAGTTCATGGTGATCTGGCAAGCCTGAATATAGTGGTGAGTTCATGGTGATCTGGCAAGCCTGAATATAGTGGTGAGTTAATGGTGATCTGGCAAGCCTGAATATAGTGGTTGGTCCATGGTAATCTGGCAAGCCTGAATATAGTGGTGAGTTAATGGTGATCTGGCAAGCCTGAATATAGTGGTTAGTCCATGGTAATCTGGCAAGCCTGAATATAGGTGTCCAGGTAATCTGCAACCTGATATAGTGGTTAGTCCATGGTAACTGGCAAGCCTGAATAAGTGGTGAGTTCATGGTGATCTGGCAAGCCTGAATATAGTGGTGAGTTCATGTGATCTGGCACACCTTACACTAAACACGTCTATGGCTTCCCATCTCTCTGTAGATCTACTGCTGAGGACTGTTCATGGTTTAATAATTCTATATTGATAGGAACTTCGATAAACATTGATCAAAATGAAGATGTAGTTAGAATGTCTATGGAATTTTGGCTGAAAGAGCCTAGAAAGTGCTGTGTTTCATTGCCTGTTTATAACCTATAAAACTTTCTGCTAATAGTTTTTTTTTTATTGTCATTTTTTACACACAGCTTGAACAGAATTTCACATTCGACATGACAGTGAAAGTTATATGGCCCCACAGGGGTAGCCAAACCGAGTAATGATAGAACTGAAATTTACAGCTTGTTAGCTGTAGTTTTCAGATATCAACAGAACTGATGTACCTATATTATTTATAATGAAAAAGAAAAAGTAAAGAAGAAAAACAAATTTAAAAACCCCCCTATAAACAGAATACACAAATAGAGATGGAATTTGGAACCGATCGCGAACTTTCAGATTACGGAACTTTCCGTATTTTCAATAACCCCAAAAGTATCTCTTATTGTAGTTATCCTTAAGGTATATATAAGGCGCTACTTTCGAGGCTGCTGAAGTACAAGGCTACTTTCAAGGGTTATGTAATTCAGGCTACCAGACCATTTAAAAATGTTCCCCTAAGCTGTGCTGTCAAGTGTTCCATAACCTGTACATCATTATTCTATTCAGGGATCAGGGTCTGTTTCCAATATCTGGGTATAAACTTAGTCCAGGACTCTGACTGTGGGAGGCGGTATAAATAGTTACTGCATCAGTTAGTGTCCCTTTAACTAAGTATGTAGATTGTGTAACAATGCGAACCTTAAACTCTAATATTCTAGTCGATTGATCATGCTAGATAAAATCCTTCTGGTACAAGCAAGAAATGTCCTAATAATTTATACCATGGGGTAAAGATTTTGTTTTAGTATAGTATAGTATAGTATAGTATAGTATAGTATTTGAGGTTGAATAAAGACATGTCCATCCAGTCCAACCCATCTAGCAATATCCTCATTTCCTGCCTAACTGTTAGTATAGTATCATATAGTACAGTATAGTATAGTATAGTATAGTATAGTATAGTATACAGATAGTTTAGTAGTATAGTATAGTAAATAGTATGTATAGTATAGTTTACAGAATAGTACAGTAAGTATAGTATAGTATAGTATAGTAGAGTAGTAAGTATTTGAGGTTGAATAAGACATATGTCCATCCAGTCCAACCCATCTAGCAATATCCTCATTTCCTGCCTAACTGTTGATCCAGAGGAAGGCAAAAAAACCCCACCAAATTTTTATGAAGGGAAAAAAATTTCCTTCCGTACTCCAAGTGGCAATGGGAAATTTCCCTGGATCATCTCTACTTTATGTATCAGTACCAGAAAACTCATCCAGCTTTTTATTAAACTGACCAATGAACCTGCCATAACAACGTCCACTGGAAGACAGTTCCATAGCTTTACCGTTCTCACAGTGAAAAACCCTTTCCCAACTTGAAGCCTAAACCTTTTTTCTTCAGACTAAGGGATGTCCTCGTGTCCTCGACATGTTCTATTTGTGACAATGCTCCAGATAGTTTATTGTATGGCCCGTAAATGTATTATACATAGTAATCATATCCCCACGCATGCGCCTTTTCTCCAGCGTACATATTGTAAAGTTTCCAGTCTCTCTTCATATCAAGCTCCCCCATCCCTTTATTCATTTAGTTGCCCTCTCTGAACCCTTTCCATTTCAAAGATGTCCTTTTTGTACACAGGATTCCAAATTGCACTGCATATTCCAAATGAGGCCTTACCAATGCTTTGTAAAGAGAGAGAATAACATTTTCCTCCCTTGAATCCTACCTCTCTTTATACAAGACAATACCATGCTGGCTCTGGCTGTTGCTGCCTGGCACTGCTTGCTTCCTTTAAGTTTGTTATCCACCAAAACTCCAAGATCCCTTCCAACAGGATTCACTTACACAGAGCCATTTATGGCACAGGATTTTAAGTCCAAAATGCATCACCTTACATATCAACTGAATTTCATCTGCCACTTAGCACCCAATGTGCCAATCTATCTAACCCCCTCAATGATGCACATCCTCTGCAGTTTTTAATGGTCGACAGAGTTTTGTGTCGTCAGCAAACACAGAACCTTGCTGACAATACCCCACTTCCAAATCATTAATAAATAGATTAAATAGAAGCAGCCCCAACACAGACCCTGTGGCCCCCACTAGCACTTAGTCATAATGATGAAGCCCCATTAACAACTACTCTCTCGCATCCTATTCATTAACCAATTTTCTATCCTGTACAAATCTCCTCCCCAGACCAACAGACCTTAGCTTATACATTAGTCGCCTATGGGGGACTGTATCAAAAACCTTTGCAAAATCCAAGTAAACTACATCTACTGCTTTCCAGAGTCTAAATTTCTACTTACTTACTTCCTCATAAAAGCCAAGCAGTTAGTTTGACAAGATCTATTCCTCCTAAATCCATGCTGTTCTACTTATAATGTCAGTCCATGAAACATTCTCTAGAACATTCCCTTATTAAACTTCCGAATTGCAAAACTCTACGTTTAGCCTAGAGACAACTCCCCTTTATAAAGAATAATATACATCAGGGCGATGCATTGAAATCCGCTATTGGCAACCCGGTACAAACAGCTTGGCGATGTTATATGCCAATAACGGCTGTCGGAGAATTGCTATCTGCTGTTTTTCTATTTCGCCACTTTAATGCCAGCTGTTATCTGTCGTTTAAAGTTCCGCAAACGAATGGCGCTTTTAGCAAATAACACTCTTGCGACAGCTGTGTGGTTAACTTTTGCGTCAGCCACGCCGTCACAAAGGAGTTAGTCATGCTAAGCGATATAACATCCGGTTATCTGACTTAACGCCAAACCAGGAGTGATGCGCCCATTGGTGCCTCGTCCTGATAATCTGCGATACCCCTAAAGGATAACTTACACACAAGTAAGAGCTTGTTCTTTCATAGAACCACAGCTCCAGACAATCAGATTTATTTAGTGCCGTTGACTCTGTGCAGAGTAGCCTATTTAATAGTCCTATACTTTAACACACGTTGCTTTTGGATTCCATTCACAGGGAGGCTTTAAATTCTGACTTCTCTCCTTTTATCCTTTTTATCTGGGAAAACAGTCTGTCATCATTTCCAACCGAATCAGAAGGCACGGCCCCATGCGAGGATGCTTTAAGAGGTAGCCGCATACGTCCAACATAAGCCAGCATGTTGTCAAGAGTAATTAATCACCCATTTGGCCTGGAACATCCCCGTTTTATATGTCGGAATCTCAGCCATTAAAGTTTTCTACATCTTTTCAGTCACAAGACCATAAAGACATTTTGGGTGGGCAACATGCAGCTAAGAGTTGTTTTTAATTGAAGCCGTTCCGTTATTCAACGCATTATTTCTTGGAAAAGACAGAACGGCTCTTGTGTAACAAGGATCTACGCTGTACATCTGACTTACAAACAGCTCACATTTGGCAGAAAGATTCCCATAAAAGAAAAAACAAAGGGGGGGAAACTTAACTCCCGATTTTCTAGTGTTTAGTTCTGGATCTGCAATCCCGGGTGGTGGAACGGGAGTTTGTGAAAACAAAGAAACGCGTTGCTCTTCTTTCTCACGTCGCTCGATTTAAAACAAATATTGGAACGTTGCTACATGGGATAATGCATCGGTTATTATATATTTCATTTCACCGAGAGCTTTCCAATGAAAACATCAGCATTACTACTCAAGGAAAATATCAGACATTTCGCAAGCCTATGCCACAGCCTAGCGCTTATTAGTGGTCGATAGAGTAAACGAACTGCCTAGCAGAATAAACAGACTTGGATTTTCTTGTTCTAACAATGTACGTGTTAGACATCAGCTGGGACCAGTGTAGACTAAAGGTTACCCATCTGGACAATAGGCATCAAACAATGTTCTACTACAGGTGTGGTTAGGCACGCGTTTCTTAAGGACATCATGTTTTAATTGGATTATCCAAGACCTGCAGCAGGAATACAGATGTGTTGTACACGGATTACTTTGGAAAGCTTATCATGTAAAATTAGAGATGTCCAAAATGACTTAAGTTATGTTCGTTTCCGAAATTCCAAACCTAAAAGTTAAAAGTTCGGAAGTTTGGAAACAAGCCCATTGAAGTCACGGTGGAAAAGTTCGGGTCAATAACACATAATATAACAATGGTAACTTCTGTAAATGGAAAGTGGTCTGGGGAACATGTCACTATCACACAAAACCTGTTTAAACACTTCTTTCCCCACGGCAATTGTCGGTTTTTGTGCAAGCTACATTTCAGGGTTACGCCAATTTGAGGGTTACCGAGCCCTACATTCGAGGGTTACAAAAATAGAACTATACTTTCGAAGGTTATCAAAATTGAATGATACATTCTAGGATAACAAAAGTCGAAGGCTACATTCAAGGGTTAGAGAAAACGAACATTACATTCGAGGGTTACTGGAAATGAACATTAAATTCGAGGGTAACCAAAAGTCAAAGGCTACATTCGAGGGTTAGCGAAAACGACCATTACATTCGAGCATTAGCGAACGATTCATTCGAGGGTTAGCAAAAAGGAACAATATATTCAAGTGTCAGCGAAAATGAACGATACATTCTAGGGTTGGCAAACAATGCTTGAGGGTTACCGAAAATGAACCGATACATTTGAAAGTTAGCTAAAACGAACTTTACTTTCGAGGTTACCGAATAATACATTCTAGGGTTAGCGAACAGCTCGTAAATTTGATAATTATCGAAAATACAGCCGCGAGTTTGGAAACTGAGTTCAGAAAACCGGAGAACCCAATCTAGTTTGTATCTCAGTAAACCCATATGCTACACAGTTTTATATCTGGTTATCATGGGGTTTACACAAATTTTTGCGTGGTTTTGAAATGTCATTTTTTTGAAATAGCCTAGTTTATCCTATGCAATATAGCCAGCGTTAAGTTTTGCGCTACCTTGTTTCTTGGCTCCTTCTAGTTAATTGAAGAACTGGAGTTAGACATAGCGCCTTTACCTCCTGTCTTCAATTAATGAGAAGGGTCACTAGTAGAGATGAACGAAACGGTTTCCCTCGGATCCTTTAAATTTCCGAAAATCCATTTTGAACCCAATTGAATCAGAATTTAAAAAAAAATTCTATCACAATTTCAAATATTCAATGATTTTTCGAAAACCTACTTTCGAGCTTCGATTTTTCTTTTATTATCGATTTTTCGAATTTTTTTGATAGGGTCTGAGTTTCGAAAATTTTGGAACTTGGGATGATTGTCGTCATCTTGTAATCACTAGGAGAGGAGGAAGTGAAACCATACGAGGGCAGTTGACATTTATCAGCAACAATTCATTTTACCCTTTTCTTTCTACTATAAGGGCGAGCCACACGCTGGCGTTTTTTGGCGTTTGCGCTTGCGTTTGCGTTTGCGATTGCGCTTGCGATTTCGAAATTATGAAACGCGGCAACGCAAAAAAAAACGCGCGTTTTTCGATGCGTTTGCGTTTGGTTTTGCGTTCTGCATTTTTAATCGCAATCGCATGCGATTTCCTATACTTATTGAAAATCGCAAGCGCAAACGCAAAAAAAATCGCACATGAAACGCATGCGATTGCGATTTGCGTTTGCGTTGCGTTTCAGTGTGGCCTAGCCCTAAAACATTTGATTGAAAACTTGATTGTCTTAGTTTAAAGCCCTCGTGCTACTACCAGCTAAAACTGACTGAGCTGACCTGGTAAACATTAGATAAAAGATACTTTGATACGACGTCTCTTCTTTTTATTCTGCTGATAGATTGTTGGCATTGGGCGAATCAGATCTGTGTTCCCAAGTTGAGTTACAGCCCAAAGTTTGCCAAAAATATCAACTGTCCTTGCTTCATTTAGCACATCTGGCAACCAGTGGTAAACAGCAAAAAATTAAAAAATCATTACCATATGAGAACCAAAGTTGGTAGAAAATAGCTCGGTGGTCTTTGAATTTGTTGCAATTTTTATTTTGTAGGAAATAAAATGCATTTTATAAAGTTTATCCAAAAATGTCATGAGCTTTTCTCATTTATTGATGCCAGTATGGGAGGAGATCGTATAAGGTAATACGGTAATAAGCCAGGTCATTCTGGGGACACAATGTGGCTGATTCAATAAGAGGTGCAAACATTTCCCTTGCTGTAAACCTCTTATTGCATCAGCTCCAATATCTCCATTAACGTGCTAATAACTAGAGATGCTCGAAACTGTTGAGTTTCGTTCCGTTTCGAAATTTTCCGAAAATTTGAAAACGGACCCATAGAAGTCTATGGAAGAAAATAATCGTCTCTTTCGATTTCGATAATCGTCTACTTTCGTTTCAATAAAATCGAATTAAAAAATCTGGGTTCCGTGAAATCCGGGAGTTCCGAAAGTTTCATCGGGACTTCGAAACCCTCAGATTCCATTCGAAACTGGGTTCTATTTGAACCCACATTACTTCTCTACTAATAACTATCCATTGTTGCGTAGATCCAGCATTTCAGATAGGGAGGTTCTGGGTAGATCTCCCTTCTGGCTTTGCAGCTCGGGTGAAATCGGTTGCTCAGTGGTTAGCGCCAATCCCATGCGCACTGAAGTCCTGAGTTCGATTCCACCCTTGGACACATCTGCAAGGAGTTGGTATGTTCTCCACGTGCTTGCGTGTGTTTCCTCCGGGCACTCTGGTTTCCCCCACAATCATTAAGACATATTGATGAGGTTGATATGTGTCCAATAAATGTGCTTAGATTGTAAGCTCTTAGAACAGGGTCTGAACAGTAGTATCTGTTAAATGAGTGATATCTGGTTCCCTTTCTCACATTTAAAGGGCATTTCCACCCTCATTAACACACCTAATCGCTATTTTGTGAAAAATCGATGCAATCTCTACTTACAGCTGCTGGTTCTAGCGCCTTTCTGGTCCAGCTACCTGCCTGCCGGAACTACAAGCAGGAGGCCGGACTGCCATGAATACAGAATGGCGCTGGAATAAGGAGCTGTAAGTAGAGATTGGAATCTATTATTTAGGTTCCAATAAAGCGGTTGGGGGTGGGAGGGCATGGCCTGCAAGATATCTAAAGGAATATACGCTACATGAATGCCAGCAGAGGAGGGATCGGGAGGTAGGGGGGGGGGGCCTCCACTGCGCATGCCAGCAGCAACTGAGATGACACAACACAGAGGCAGAGACCTTTTGGACAGGAAGACAGCTCCTACCCTACATTTTCCTGGATTTTGAAGAGAGTATAACAGGAGAACCATAAGGAGCAGGGATGTAAGATAAGGGTTATTTTTAATTGTACAGTGGGGCCAGTAGTTGGTGAAATGTTTAGGTTTGGGGGTGGACTGCCTTTAATACAATAAAAGATGGGCTTTAAGGTGTATGCATCAGTAACAGAAAATTTGTGAATGGGAATAGCGAGAGATTTGTATGACTTTCTTGAATGCATCAACCTGATTTCGACCCAGAACTGCTGGTTTCCCCAGATCTGACGTTTTTTTTTTTTTTTACATTTTCAAACTTTTCCTTGAAGTACAAAAATTCAACTTCAAAAAATTCCCATTCAATAGAGTTCAAATCAATACCGGAATCATACACTGGGATTGTTGTGTGCATGGCCACTACAAGTTTTGCACACTTGCTTAGTTTTTGAACAGGGATGGGAAGGGAATGCTGTATGGGTGTTCAGTAGTTCGCAGGCTAACATCTGGAGTTTAGGGCATGTGACTTATACTTCAATAAAAGTTCGGAAGTTTGGAATTTGAAAACAAACCCATACAAATCAATGGGAAAAAATAGCTTAAATAGTTTGGATTAAATACAAAATAACAATGTAACTTACTGTAAATGGCTCTGAGACCTGGGAAGGGTCTGGGGAACACGTACAAAAACTGTTTTTTACCTTTCCCCATGATTGGGCCAATTGTCAGGTTTCTGCATGCTACATTCGAGGGTTACGGACAATTTAAGGTTTACCGAATGATACATTTAAAGTATGCTTGTGAAGGTTCTCATTCATCCAGGTCATGGTATTCTGTTGTATTCATTGTACATGGAGACAGTTGGTGTCGAAATAGAGGTGGGGGGGTTCGACACCAACTGTCTGCACATGTACAAGCTGTTTTAACACCTTACCTGGGCGTTCCTATAACCCTCTTAGCCACTATCTATCACACACCTTAACACCTGGCTGTGTATGCTAATTGGGATTTTCCAGGTACATATGCCACAGATTCTTGTACAAGTCATTCTGAATTGAGAAAGCCAGTCGGATACTAGCGAAATGTCTTCAAGAACTACATTTCAAGTCCAGTTGATCTAATTGAATACAACAGAGATACTTTTAAAGGTTACCAAAATCGAAGGATAAATTAGAGGGTTACTGAATCGAAGGATACATTAGAGGGTTACTGAACTTCGAAGATACATTAGAGGGTTACTGAAATCGAAGGAATACATTAGAGGTTACTGAAATTGAAGGGAATACATTAGAGGGTTACTGAAATCGAAGGAATCATAGACGGTTTCTGAAATCGAAGGATACATTAGAGGGTTAGTGAAATCATAGGCTACATTCGAGGGTTTACTATAAATCGAAGGATACATTAGAGGGTTACTGAAATCGAAGGATACATTAGAGGGTACTGAATCATAGGCTAAAATTCGAGGGTTACTGAAATCGAAGGATACATTAGAGGGTTACTAGAATCGAAGGATACATTAGAGGTACGAATCGAATGATATATTAGAGGGTTACTGAAATCGAAGGATACATTCGAGGGTTACTGAAATCGAAGGATACTTAGAGGGTTACTAAAATCGAGGATACCTTAGAGGTTACTGAAATCGAAGGATACATTTGAGGTTACCGAAAACAACGATACATTAGAGGGTTAGTGAAAACGAACGATCATTAGAGGGTTACAAAAACAATGAATGATACATTAAGGGTTACTGAAAACAAACGATACATTCGAGGTACTGAAATCGAAGGATACATTAGAGGGTTACTGACATCGAAGGATACATTAGAGGGTTACACGAACGATACATTAGAGAGTTACCGAAAACAAACGATACATTAGAGAGTTACCGGAAACAAACGATACATTAGAGGGTTACTGAAAATGAACGATACATTTGAGGGTTACTGAAAACGAACGATACATTAGAGGGTTACTGAAAACAAACGATACATTAGAGAGTTACCGGAAACAAACGATACATTAGAGGGTTACTGAAAACGAACGATACATTAGAAGGTTACTGAAAACGAACGATACATTAGAGGGTTACTGAAAACGAACGATACATTAGAGAGTTACCGAAAACAAACCATACATTAGAGGGTTACTGAAAACGAACGATACATTCGAGGGTTACCGAAAACGAACGATACATTTGAGGGTTACCGAAAACGAACGATACATTAGAGAGTTACCGAAAACAAACGATACATTAGAGGGTTACCGAAAACAAACGATACATTAGAGGGGTTACCGAAAACGAAACGATCATTAGAGAGTTACCGAGGAAACAAACGATACATTAGAGGGTTACTGAATCGAAGGATACATTGAGGGTTACTGAAAAAAAACGATACATTCGAGGGTTACTGAAATCGAAGGATACATTAGAGGGTTACTGAAATCGAAGGATACATTAGAGGGTTACTGAAATCGAAGGATACATTGAGAGGTTACGAAATCGAAGGATACATATTAGAGGGTTACTGAAATCGAAGGATACATTTGAGGGTTACTGAAATCGAAGGATACATTAGAGGGTTACTGAAATGAAGGATACATTAGAGGGTTACTGAATCGAAGGATACATGAGAGGGTTACTGAAAAACAACGATACATTCGAGGGTTACTGAAATCGAAGGATAAATTAGAGGGTACTGAAATCGAAGGATACATTGAGGGTTACTGAAATCAAGGATACATTAGAGGGTTACTGAAATCGAAGGATACATTCGAGGGTTACTGAAACGAAGGATACATTGAGGGTTACCGAAAACAAACGATACATTAGAGGTTACTGAATCGAATGTACATTAGAGGGTTACCGAAAACAAACGATACATTAGAGGGTTACCGAAAACGAACGATTCATTAGAGAGTTACCGGAAACAAACGATACATTAGAGGGTTACTGTAATCGAAGGATACATTGGAGGGTTACTGAAAACAAACGATACATTCGAGGGTTACTGAAATCGAAGGATACATTAGAGGGTTACTGAAATCGAAGGATACATTAGAGGGTTACTGAAATCGAAGGATACATTTGAAGGTTACTGAAATCGAAGGATACATAAGCGGGTTACTGACAATCGAGGATACATTTGAGGGTTACTGAAATCGAGGATACTTAGAGGGTTACGGAAATTGAAGGATACATTAGAGGGTTACTGAAATCGAGGATACATTGGAGGGTTACTGAACAAACGATACATTCGAGGGTTACTGAAATCGAAGGATACATTAAGGGTTACTGAAATCGAGGATACATTTGAGGGTTACTGAAATCAAAGGATACATTAGAGGTTACTGAAATCGAAGGATACATTCAGGGTTACTGAAATCGAGGATACATTTGAGGTTACCGAAAACAAACGATACATTAGAGGGTTACTGAATCGAATGATACATTAGAGGGTTACCGAAACAACGATACATTAGAGGGTTACTGAAAACGAACGATACATTAGAGGGTTACCGAACATGAATGATACATTAGAGGGTTACTGAAAATAAACGATACATTCGAGGGTTACTGAAATCGAGGTACTGAGAGGTAACTGAAATCGAAGGATACATTTGAGGGTTACTGAATTCGAAGGATACATTAGAGGTTTACTGAACTCAAGGATACATTAGAGGGTTACTGAAATCGAGGATACATTAGAGGGTTACTGAAATCGAAGGACTCATTAGAGGGTTACTGAAATCGAAGGATACATTAGAGGGTTACTCTGAAATCGAAGATACATTAGAGGTTTACCTGAACGAAGGATACATTAGAGGGTTACTGAAATCGAAGGATACATTAGAGGGTTACTGAAATTGAAGGATACATTAGACGGTTACTGTAATCGAAGGATACATTAGAGGGTTACTGAAAACGAACGATACATTAGAGGGTTACTGAAAACGAACGATACATTAGAGGGTTACTGAAAACAAACGATACATTAGAGGGTTACTTGAATACATTTTCTAGTGGACAGCTCGTAAATGCGATAATTATCGAAAATACAGCCGCGAGTTCTTATAGTTCGAGTCCATCCAAACTCATAAAGTTCTGCCTGAACTCAGGTTCAAGTTCGGTTTTGTGTCCATCACTAGTTCTGGCAGAGTAAGCTGGCCCCTCCCTTCATGCAGTCAATCAAACGTGTGATTGCTGACATTGCAACCAATGTTTGACTGCTGTTTCCACTGCTGCCTCCTCTGCACACCCTCAAGCTTTAAAAAGCTCATTGAGCAGAGGGAGGAGGCAGATATTTTTGCCAAAAAGGAATAGAACTTATCATTATATATCTGGCTACAAATACATGTAATAAACTGGTAAAAATAGCAGTTGAGGTGGCTTTATTTTTAAGGATGAACATGGCCTTTAAGGGATTGCAGGGAGTAGTTGATTTAGTCTTTTTTCCTGTCTATTGCATTGAGGGATCTCTGCATAAAATTTATAATAAGAAACACATAGTTGAAGGCTGTAGATCTACTGTAGTCATGTTGCATTTTGTCTCTAGTTGGGACTCACTTAAGCTGGGTACACACCATCCAATAATTTCACCCTACTGGTGAAACCATTCCTGTTCGAATAAGAAGAATGGACGTGTCCGAAAACCACAGCCAATTGTGTGGTTCTCTATGGACCGCATGCACAGCCGTGGCAAACTGTTGGCTGTTGACACTTTTGCCGCAACCGACATGGTTGTTCAGGTGGAAGAATCTGACAATGTGTAACCCAGCTTAAGGATTTGGTCCCTGCTTCTTGTCTTTACATAGTACAATTTATCATATGACATATGCAATAAAAATAGTCATCTATTCATCGAAGATGAGGTAATAATATTGGATTATTATATTGGATTATCGATTTTGATCCAACGAAAATGTTCCTGCATGTCAGATAAGAAAAAATATCAGACGGATTTTGTTTGGTGATTACTAACTGCAATTGTTGTATAATATATGTCTAAATTTCCTATTTATCTTCAGACATCCCGCTCATATGACGCTTTTGGGCAGGGTGGAGAAAGGGGGCGGGGTGAGAGGCATGGCTAAAAGGATGTGACATCGGTGATGTCATCTAGGGGGTGGGCGGAGGCAGAGTTAGGAGCCAAAGGGATAGGTGGAGTGGGTAATGGGGCAGTTAGGAGCCAAAGGGGTAGGCGGAGGGGGTAACGGGGCATTTCGGGGGTCTAGGTAAGGTGCGTTCCAGGGGATGAGGCTGCCAGTCTTTGCAGTCATGGGAGTTTGGGGTGGTCTTGCAGGAGTGCGGAAGACCACCCCAAAGACTTCCGGGAGGGGTGGGATACCTGTATCCCTGGGTTGTAGTTTAATTGTGGTCGTCTATACTCAGAAGTAGAAATGTAATGTGGGTTCGAATAAAACCCAGTTTCAAATTGAATCTGAGGGTTTCAAAGTCCCAATGAATCTTTTGGAACTCCCGAATTTCACAGAACCCAGATTTTTCGAATTTTCGTTTTTTATCGAAAATCGAAAGCAGACAATTATCGAAAATCGAAAGCAGACAATTATCGAAAATCGAAAGCAGAGGATTTTCGAAAATCGAAAGTTGACGATTTTCGAAAATAGAAAATTGATAGTAGACGATTTTTGCAAAATCGAAACTTGAACTTTATGAAAATTTCGAAAATTCGAAAACAGAACGAAACCCAACAGTTTCGAACATCTCTACTCAGAAGCAGCCTTTGTATATATATATTTTAATATTGCATAGGCCTCCTTTACTCAAAATGGCAAATATTATAACAGTCCTTTATGAAATGTGCGCAAAATGAAATGAATCTTGTTTTTCTTCGAAAGGCTCAGAATGCATTAATGTCAATATCATTGTTTATTTAATTTTACACAGCCTTACGAGCACTTCTCAATAAATGTCTGTGTTTATCACTTTTCACACTGCTTCTTTTATCGCTTGGAATCGGCAGAATTCCTCAGGAATTAGAAAAAATAAACCTTTTCTGGTCCTAAGAACAAATCGACTTCATCAAATCTTTCTCTTATTTTTTTAGAATTGAATGAAAATCTCCGTGTAGAATAAATGTGTTTTGCTACCAGGATTTACATGTTTTGTGCTGCACGGAATAATTTTTTTTTCTAAGGAAAGTAACAAAGACCCTTATTTCTTTAAAAACATCAAAAGCCAAAGATTTCATTGACTTATAATATTGAAATATTTCATTCAGTGCCAAGATCTTATTTTTTTTTCTCCCAGAATAAAAATGAAAAACAGAGGTAAATCAACAAAGATATAGTTCGAATGTGGGGGGTCCTCGTTCTAGAAATAAAGGGGCACAATTCAATGTCTGACTTTTAACTCCATCAATGACTTATAAATCAAGTCTCTAGTACAGTACATGAAAGCCCCCAAAAGTTTTGGACCACGTGGCCAAAAAAACAAAGTTTAAGTATCTTTGAAAATATTAACTTTTTGGAATTTTAAGGAATCAATTCTGGTTGATGGATTGCTTCCGTTTCCACCCCCAAATTAAAACTCATCTAATACTCGTTAAAATGCCATCTTCTGGACCAGGTGGCCATATGTCCCCATTTAAGGGGAACTGTCCCGACCGTAGGGCACAGTCAGGGCACAGTCAGGGCACAGTCAGGTTCCCACAACTGCAGGGAGATGTAATAAAGTTCTTATCATTAGAAATGGAGCTAATTTTGCCCCAACCAAGCAGATGCTATTTACTATTTGAAAGCTAACATCCGATTGGTTGGGGCACACTTGACACCATATTTAACGATTAGCAGGGAGATTCAATAAAAGTTCTTATTGTTAAAAATGGCTGGGTACACACCAGAAGATATTTTCGGCCAACCGTCCAATTCATGGCACTGACCGTCCGTTCGTCCGGTCTCGACTCGAATTTGCCGCGACCGACGGACATTTTGTCAAACAAATAGTCCCTCCATGTGTACCCAGTAATGATGGCCCCATTCGCGGATCTGAACCTGGATCCGCGGCGGATTTCCCTCATTCGCCAACAGCGGATATTGCGGATTTTCCGGATTTCCGCCTTCCAAACTTTTCCGAACCGCTTTTTCGAAATTTTTCGAAATTCCGAGGAATTCACGTATTTTCGAAAATTCACGGAAAAACGTATTTCCGAACATTTTCGAAATTACGAGGATTTCATGTATTTTCGAAAATGCGGGGAAATATGTATTTTCAAAAATTTTTGAAATTACGAGAATTTCTCGAATTTTCAAAGAATTTTTCATTTTAATGGGTCCGCTCGCGGATTTTCGAATTTTTCCGAAAATTCGCGGATCCTCGAGCAGACCGGATTTTGCGAAGTTCGAACATCTCTAGTACCCAGCCTTAATTTGCCCCAACCAATCAGATTAACATTTGAAAGCTAACATCTGATTGGTTAGGGCAATCTAACTGAATGTATTTTAAGTTAGATCTGGCAAGCCTGAATATAGTGGTGAGTTCATTGTGATCTGGCAAGCCTGAATATAGTGGTGAGTTCATTGTGATCTGGCAAGCCTGAATATAGTGGTGAGTTCATGGTGATCTGGCAAGCCTGAATATAGTGGTGAGTTCAT